>JABTXL010010235.1:7947600-7973990 GCA_025134845.1 Neodon shergylaensis | reverse complement strand
GCCTACTCATGGCATCCAGCGTCCTGTGCCTACTCATGGCATGCAGCATCCTGTGCCTGCTCATGCCATGCAGTGTTATGTGCCTACTCATGCCATGCAGCGTCCTGTGCCTACTCATGCCATACAGCATCCTATGCCTACTCATGCCATGCAGCATTCTGTGCCTACTCATGCCATGCAGCGTCTTGTGTCTACTCATGCCATACAGCATCCTATGCCTACTCATGCCATACAGCGTTCTGTTCCTACCGACGCCATGCAGCATCTTCTGCCTACCAATGTCGTGTACGTCCTATTTCGTGGTCTGGTTTTTCATGCTTCTGGCTTCTGTGTCCTCTTTCAATCCTATCGTTTCTTTCCTTCCATCTCTGTTGAAGCCTTCTTGGCCTTTGTAGATTTTGCATCCTTAGCTCTCTTCTCATCGTGAATTGTTTTAATTATTATCAATATTACCTACTTCTTTCTCTTCCAACTTGAATTAGCTGCTATAATTCCACTTTTAGATCTTCATCTACAATTCACATTGTATAAAGCAACAACAAGGGATACTTGTCTAAACTAGTTGGAATATAAGAGATTCTCAGCGCCACTCCTCTTATGAAAAGTGGGGCATAGCACACGGTGGCCCTCAGGTTTGAGTAACCATGGAAAGAGAAGAGGGTACTAGAAGGGCCTGGGGACACAAGAAAACTAGATTTGTTTCTTCATAGTCTTGTTCAAGGCTGCTACTCAGAATGCCGACCAACAGTATTGTCCTTATAGACTACAGAAACTTCCAAACAGCGAAAGCACACACTTACTGCTGGGGCGCATTACCTGATGGTCTCTAAAGATCCTCCCACGTGTTGGTAATTCTTCATCCCCTCGGCTCACGCGTGTTAACTTTGCAGAAGGATTCATGACATACCCCTTTGATGTCACCAGGAGTGCAAGCACTGGCCAGTCTCTCCCCTTCCCACCATGCAGGCTTCGCAGAGCAGCAGTAAGATTTGCCTTAATTCTTTGAGGAACAGTTTCCTGAGTTAAAGCCACAAATCCTTAATTGGCCTATCGTGATCCAATGTACCCACAGGGCTGACTTTGCAAGCAGAAAACTGAAAAGAGACACCTCCTAAGAAAAAATGCAATTAACAGTTATATTGGGAGCTAGACTAGGACATCTACAGACGAGACAGCCCAATCTTTTAAATTCGATGCTGAGTTATGAAATGATTGCTAAGGCCTTCCCCAGACCTCCTTCCCCAGGCCTCCCCTGGCCCCGGGGAAGGCTCTTCTCTCCAGCACTCTCATCTATGGATGAAATCAATTAATTCTGCTAATGACATAAGATGTTGCTCTCTAAAATGGGAAGCTGGCAAGGAGCTAGAGATGGCTCCAGGGCTTCACCTGATGAGTCAGCGCTCCATAATTACAGGAAATGCATTCTAGGTGAAGTTCAAGAGTAGAGCTGGGATGCTTGTTCACCGTGTCTGAGGCAAACAACTCTGTCAGATGAGTGGCTTCAACCACGAGGTCGTAAACTTAAGGGGCCTTTCTGCAGGTCATGTTCCCTACAGCATTTCTAGCATTTATACACTGGTCTATATTCAAAAGTCAAAACTGATATTGAATGTTTAAGGCTAGATACAACTTTTAAAAGTAGATACAGTTATAGCCTCTAGTTAGGCATGGGGAAAACTCAGACAAACAAAGGTGTGAGAAAATACTGAACAGATTCCCTAAGTGGTGACATGACAGGGTGTGAACAACACTTATGCTCGTCATCAGGTGATGTTAACTCTAGGCTTCTTTGAAAACTGGTTAGGTTTTTATTGGATTAAAGAGACTGAATGATTGGAGACTAATGGGTTGGGCCCAGGGGCCAGGTTAGCCTGGGGCCCTTGCTCTTAGTGGTCCATCAATGCAAGTACTTTTTGAGCTTCTACTAGGTGCAAATGCTTTGCCTTCCACATTTGGGACCTGGAGTATGGTGGGAAAACATTAAAAAATGACGTAATCAAAGGGTTACTTGCCAGAGAAGGCCTTGGGTGTTAAAGCTGAAGGACAAGGAGGCATCAATGAAAAGTTTGCAGACAGGGATGGGAGTGGGAGAAAGAAGAAAGCTTTATCTGGAGGGAGTGCCGGAGCTAAGGGCTCCAGGAGAGGAAGGGTTGGGGCATAGTTAATAACTGAAATAGTGAACACTTGTCTTAATGAGGGCCAGCACTAGACCTTCGGAGCTGAAATAACTATTTACCGTTTCTCTTTAAAACTACAGTTGTGCTATATTTCTAGAGTTTGTCCATGAAATATGCAAAGCTGGCATTTGAAAGTCATGGCGTGCTATGGGAATTTTATGGGCATCAGTATGGTGTCTGCCCTGGGCCAAAATAGGGAGCTGGAAGATTTATTTGGCATATTAAGTGATGTTGAAAGGAAAAGGATATTAAAGGCCCCAAACTGTCAGCTTTTAATGTATATGGTGAAGGACCCAGGGGGGTTAGATTGTACCAAATGAGCAGCTGGCTCCAGTTTTCTTCAGGTGTGCTGAGTACTCACAGCACCACCTGGGTAATACAGGTGAGTGATGCTTGGCTCCCCAGTTCAACAAGTAATCCCCCATCCCCAAATCTGCTACTTGATTATTTTTAAAAAATAATGTATGTTTCAAAATGAATCATCCAGAAAACCTTCAAGTCTTTCTGTTTTGCTTTCAACCTGTAGGCTTTGTCCTCTAAAATATTATTACACATGTGCCTTCATTTTGATTGGTATCTGGCACAGCTGATTGTGCTATACAGGTTAGCAGAGACTACCAGAGCAACCAGCCACCCATCAGCTGAGGCATTTTAGAGAAAAGGGGCTTAAAAGGTAGAAGCCATCTTTTTCTCCAGAAGTATACACATAACCACCCTCGTTAGAACTGACTTTGGAACCTTTAAGTACTCTGATGCATGAATGTCTACAAATGCTTGCACAGAGATGACTTAACAGTGAAGGCTCAGTAAGGCATCTCAAGCGACGAAGAGATTGGCATATATGTATTGGTCAAAATGCAGGGAGGCCAAGAGTTCAAGGGAAAAGCAAAGACGAAGACACAAGAGAGCAGCTTCTAAGCTGCCCTCAGTGGTACCGCAGCCTGTACCAGCTGTCTACAAATCAGCTCTGGCTCACACATAACCAAGGCATGATGGGCTTTTCTAACAGGAGTTCTGCTGTTCCTTCCACCTTTCTCAGTAATGAAATTCAGTCCCTTTTGGATGTGTGTCCATCTTCCCAGGCTAATGTCTATGCTAGCCTGGCCCACCAAATTCAGAAACAAATGCATTTAGCATGTGACAGGATTGAATCCTGGCTTCAGTGTTGATTAGCTCTATACTTACGATCAAATCGCCAACTTGGGTGATCATCTATAAAACAAGTAATTTTGACCAATGGTTTTCTGTTTTTGCGGGAGTTAATGAAGAACACAGAGGGAAATCTCATTAAGGGGTAATAAGGTCTGGGCTTTAATAGTTTTTTTTTTCTTCAACTCCCACACTATTTTGAGATCCACTGCTTTGGGGGATTAAAGACAAATGGAAGCACCAGGCACCTGGCCATCCATCCCTGTGGCTGGACATCTTGTGATGAAACAGAAATGGGCATTTCACACGGCAACTCCTACATGAGTACCATCACTAACTGGATGTTCAGTCGGTCAACTTATGTGATACATGGTGTTCTCACTTACTGAATAAAGAAGCCATGGATTTAATGGGTTAACAGAGGCTGCTGACAGTTACTGATTGAAGTCGATTCTTTTTCCTTTTACATGTAGATTTATTTTTTTTTAACTAGAATCTTCTAGACACAAAACTATTTGAATTTGACTCCACAAAAACTGTCACATGGTGTTCCTAACAGATTGCATAGATCTTGAATGTAAATATTGAATATATGGCTACCATCATCATGAAAGTATACTTTTTGGCTTAAAAAAACCTAATACTTTTATATACAATTCTATTGAGTCGCATACAATTAAAACATGTTTTTGCTTCTATGCTCTCACTTGTAAGCCCTCCATACTAATTTCTTATAACCATTTAATAACTTGAGCTGACTTTTCCTAAAAGGTCAAGGAAATACTTAGTTCTGAGACTTAAAGCAGTAGTTACTTACTGTGAAGGCCCTCTTAATTCATGACAAATAGCCTGACTAAATACAAACACAGGCCACGTCACTATACCAGGTCTCCCAGATTAGCCCTATACTTTATTAATTTCTCCCACCTACAAAAATAATTTAGGTAGGAGATTTATATAGTTATCAACATCTTCAAAATGGATGATACCAAGCATAGTTTTATAATGTGTTAGTTATTAAGAAAATGGTTTTAAAATGATCCCTCCTAATGAGATGTAATACAAGTAACAGAATCTCATTCAGTCTGGCCTCTGCTCTAGTTGGATGTTCAAGGGAGGAAGTCATCTGAGAGCTGGAGGTGGATGAACGGAAGCCAGAAGAAAGCAAATGAACAGCATCCTTAATGGCCACCCTGCTGGAAAAACCCTGTTGCCAGCAAGCCAGCGGGAAGCAACTAGCTTAGGAATCAGCCTTGGAGCAAGGCGTGAGTTTTTACGGGAGCCCTTGTTTTTTTTATATGACATCTGCAAGGTCTCAACTGTTTTGGACCATACCTCCCACTTCCTTTTGTTGTGTTATTTCTTTCATTTCTGTCTCTTCCTTTTCCTCTGATCCGTTTTCCTTTCATAATAAAACAGTGGATGAAGAATTAGTGTATAGCCTTACAGTAAAGACCTCCTCTGGACAGATGCCCCTTCTTGCCTTATGAGGACAGGGTGGACCAAACATCATTGACACCATCTCAGATGCCTCCATACTGACAGCTTACACCAGCAAATGGCATTTGATTTAGTGACACTCAGTATAAAAACATATATCAGAACTTTATGATTTTCTCCTGTCTTCCAATGTTCCTTGATTAGATGGTGACACGGACAACATCTAATTTATACTAATTTAATAGTATAAATCAAAAAGTTTTAAATGATTATAGTTTACAAGGAAATGTTTTATCCCACTTTTGTGGCAGGTTTCATCTTCTCCAGTCATATTGAGTACATTACTTTGCTCACCAAGAAAACCCCACATCATAGCCTCAGTAAAACTAGGCAAATGATCAGATGAATATGTTTGCTTGTGATTTGCAATAACTCTTAGGAATCAGCAGAAGTAAGTGTTGTAATTCGTTGGGCCATATTCAATCGCCCCTTGCATTTAAAGGCAACACGTCTAACTTAAAAGTTTTCGGGTGGGGAGATCCCAGGCATAGGGAGATTTCCTGAGCATTGCATAGGATCTGATGTGAAGTTAGGGTGGTGAAGGTCTGCTAAGAATGAAAGGACAGAACGATTCTCCCCTAAGCTCCTCAGGGCAGAACAGATCTCTTGCATGGGGCCTGCCAGTCATGCCACTGTCCTCATCATTCTGATGACTTGATTCAGAATGTTAACCACAGGCTGAAATGATCTTCATATGCTCTGTAATGCTGGTCCACACGGCCTATTTCCTCTAAGAAGATAACTCCCACAGAGCCCAGAACAGGATTGAGTTCGACAAAGTTGCTCTACCACAAATAAATTTAATAAATGAATTCAAACCTCTTAAGCATCAATTTTTGCATCTGCTTAACGAGCAAAATCATACAACAACATACCTTGCTAGAATGCTGAGCTGACGGAAGAAAAAGCTACATTCACATAAAACAATGTAGGCAAGATGAAATCCCAAGAAATGTTACTTCAGCTTCTACAAGACATTATGCTATTTTCAATGTTTACTAGCTTGAAGTTTCTAACTTTACCTCCTTCTTCTGATTTTAGCTGACTGCTGTTAAGTTGTAAATTGCTTGCCTTGTTGGAGCAACATTAAGTAGACAAGTTCTTGTCGCTTAGCAACCATTAGAAACTTTAAAATGTTGAGCAAGTTGATTTGTAACCAATTTTGAAATGGAGGGAAGCTCTGAGCGGTAGGGAGAGTAGATGGAGTTGCTGGGGGAGGGGAGGGAAAGGGAGAAAAAATGCACTGAGGAGAGGAAGACATTGGTGTCAAGGGTCCATGGGAATGACAAACTGAGCCTGCGCTAGGGCGATCAATATTGTTAGCCTTGGTCAGAAAGGGACGCCCATCCTGCATATAGTCAACATTAGCTTAGTTGTTTGTAGGGACAGACAGATGCCTCCTTTGGTATCATTTGATCCTTGTGGCAATCCCCTCCCCCCTTTTTATTCTAGGAACTGAGTACGGAGATTTGAACATGCCAGCAAGTATTCCATCACTGAATTACATATCCCCAGTCACCCCTTTTTCTTTTCTTTCTTTATTTTGAGAGAGAGTCTTACCCTGTTACCCAGACTGACCTTGAACTTGGGATCTTACTGCCCCAGTCTCCAAGTAACTGGAATTATAGGTGTGGTCAGAACAGCTCAACGTCATTTTATCCCTACTTGAAAAAGAAAACTGGGCTCTAAGATGATAACTCAGTCAGTGAAGTTGCCACATAAGCAGAAAGAATTGAGTTCAATGATCAGCAGCCACACTTTACACCCCGAGTCAGGTGTTACACACTTGTCACCCCAGTGATGGGGAGGCAGAGGCAGGGGTATCACTGGGACTCAGCAAAATGGCAAGCTCCAGGTTAGTGGAAGACTATCTCAAAAATCAAGGTGGGGAGGGACAGCAACTGGGGAAGGGCATGCAAGGTGGGTCTCTGGACTCTACACAGGTGCATAAAACACATAAAACACACACACAGAGAGAGAGACACACACACACAGAGACAGAGACGGAGTGAGAGAGACAGAGACAGAAAGGAATGGAGAGAGGGGAGAGAGAGAGAGAATGATAATAAAAAAAGTTTTAATTTTTAAGGAGGCAAACAGCATAGCAGTTGAAGGACTGAGTCAAAAAGTAAGATCCAACACATACAACTTGGGGAAATGACTTAGGTCTCTGTTTATCAACTCCTCCTCTAGAAGTTATAATAAGAGTGAGCATTAATATTTAGAAATTACTCAGCATGTGGGCTGAATGTGTATGATTGTAGATAAGGATATATACAGCTAACAGTTGGGGATACAGGGTCTTTCAAAGCTTTAAAAATGCTACGTTGGTCATTTTTTACAAACTGAACATACACATGTACCACCAACCAGACCATGAAACAGTATTTCCAGGCCCCCACATCAGGCCTCAGATTAGTTATTTTTCTCAGTCTTGTGACAGAAACAAGGGCAGAGGGACTCATCACGGCTTGCCGTTAGAGAGGGTGTAATCCATTTTGGTGGAGAAGCCCTGGCGGAGTTCACGGCAGTGAGAACGTGGAGCTGGGACACTTCAGATATTGTTCCATGGACCAGGAAGTGGAGAACTCTGTGTGAAACTGGCCAGTGTGTGACCCTCAAAGCCCATTGCCATCAATGATCTGCTTCCTACAGATGGTCCCTATTTCTAAAAATGCAACAAATCTCTCAAAATAGCACTTCCAACTGGGGCCCAAATGCTTAAACCCATGAGCCTTCAGGGGACACTTCATTTTCAGACAATAACACTTCTCTTGCTCCATTCTTCATTCCAAAGTAACTAACATTGTGACTGCTAAAACAAAACAATCTTGCTGATTTTTGCTCCTGTAGAAAAACAGTCGAGCAATATGGAGGGAGCCCTTTCTCCCTGCACGCAACAGTATGTTCTGTGAGAATGATTTAAGTGGTGAGCATTTATTCTCTCGTAGGGATGGAATTATGTTTGTAAAACTATGACAATATGTAGATCCATTCTGAAGTTGATAGTCATCTCGATAGTCCCTGAATTTAAAATAGTAGGGGCTTGAGAGATGGCTCAGAGGTTAAGAGCACTGATTGCTCTTTCAGAGGATCAGAGTTCAATTCCTGGCAACCACATGGTGGTTTACAACCATCTGTAGTGGTATCTGATGCCCTCTTCTAGCATAAAGGTATACATGCAGATAGAGCACTTGTATACATTAAAAATAAACAAATATTTGAAAAAAAAGCAATAGTAGAAACACTCTGTTAATGCCAAGCAGTGAATATGTGCGTATGTTTTTCTAGGTGTGGTTTTTAAGTGGTTTTAGAACATAGTGACTGAATTTGATCAGCTTTAGAATATACTATAAAACAATACTTCCACCATGTATGAGAATTTTTTGATTATCCCATTGTAGATAGACTAGTGGGGGGGGTACAAGAGAGTGCCACATTGTGTTTCCTCTTTGTATTGTCTTAATGACTAATAAAAAAATGAACACCTCATACCGTAAAATAACACCAAGATACAAGCTCTTCCCCCCTGTGGTGAAAGGTTATATTCTCTGAACCCACATTATTTTTTGTTTTTAATAACTGCCTTCATTTAAACAAAAGCATTACAAAAAAATACAAGTCCTGATTTTGAAACCAAGGGCTTTCACCATTTCTATTTGTACTCACGTTGTATTTCTTTTGAATATGAAGAGCTATCCTCTGGTAATAGAAGAAAGAGAGGGAGTCTGCCCCCAGATAAGTTTCCTTTTCCTTTTGTTGCTCTTCAAAGAGGAATTAAAATATTATCTCACTGGGCAGGCAGCTCAGAGCTTAGGAGAGGAGGAGGGGGAGATGGGGTGGGGAACTGACCTACTTCTGGAAACTCCTAGACACCATTTTCAGTGATTGCAAGATGCTTTCAAGAACAGGTGTGCGGGGGGTGGGGGGAGGAGGCTGAGCTTATGCATAAGCACAACAACACGGAAGGGCTCCTGGGCACATTGTAGGGGAATTTGGGATGGCAGCTTTCGGGTTTGAAGTTTCACCTCCCACTCTCAGTGTATGCTCAGGTAACCAAATCCTTCTGAGGGAGATCAAGGAAGACAAAATTATTTTCTGGTATGAAATGAAAAGATGCTGAATTGTTCCTGTCTGTGCTGTCACACAGGTGCGCAAGAATCAGTCCACATTATCTTTATCAACACAACAGGTCTGGCATCAGCCAGAATGCAGGTCCTTCATCTTATAGACACACACCGAAGCCACTCTGCCACTGCCCTTCGGACACAACCCTAAACCATTCCTCCTTTTCATAAAATGACTCCAGTTATTTATATAATATACATATATGTGTATGTATATATATATAATTTATTCTTGGTTTGTATTGAGAGTCTACCCTCCCGTAGTTGAACGAAATGTCTTCCCTAATGACATCTTTAATTTATATTTCCATGATTTATAAATGTAGATTCATTTCTTTGGAGGGGAAGGTGTACGTTGAGTCGTTTGTGCCTGTTAGAACATTGCGGGAAACAAAGTGGACTCGAAGGCCTCCCGCTGTAGGTGGGTCCTGTTCTCCTCTAGCCTTGCCCACCTTTCACCCTCATGACACACTGACCTTGACAGAGAGTCCTTTGATGACCTTACATTTTCATTTATCTGTGAAGCACTGCTACCATAACCCACAGAGTGGGCTGTAGGTTAAAGATTAATACATCTTCTGGGAACTGGAGAGACTATCTTCAAAGTCATGGTTTAGGTCATTAGAAGTCTATTAAACAAACATCACCCTCAGGGATTAAGAGGCAGTAAATATAATTTCTGCTATCCCAGCAGGGGCTATTCTAGCCACTATGCATGCTGAGTGGAATCTCCATCATTGTTGACCCCAGAGGTGAGTGCCACAAACTCACATCAATACAATGAATCCAGAATCACTTCTGATAATGCATTCTCCTGAACTCCTGACACCATCTGCCTGATTACGAAGAACATTAATTAGTGCAGGAAATTGCTAACTTTTTATTGTATGTGTGTGCTGTACATGGATGCTCAAACATGCACCCGTAGAGGCCAGAGGGCTATGTCAGATGACTTTGTCTACAATTCTTCACGGTAGAGTTTGAAACAGCGTTTCTCACTGAAGCTGGAGCTCTCTAATTTTCCTGACTGGCTGGCCAGCAAGTTCCAGATATCTTCCTATAGCTGATCCCAGTGTTAGGATCACAGACATGCACCACCAAGTCCAGCTTTTCATGTGGGTACTGGAAGTCTGAACTCAGGTCCCCATGCTTGTGTGGTGGCAAGCTATGGAGTCATGGACTCATCTCCCTGCTTTAGGTGTCCATGTTTTCACTTTCTGGCTTTCATTTTAGATCCTGACTACAGACAGGCCTGCTGATTTGATGATGCAGCATTTCTCTTAGCTTGTGATTTTAGGGAGAGAAATTCAATGTCTCCAGCTGATAGCCTCATGACATGACTCAGCAATTATGTCTAACACTACATGTGCCTTCAGTTAGCATCTAAATGCCGATGATTATAGGCTGGGCAGGGAAACATGCCCTAGGCAACCTGTGTTGGACTAATGATCATGATGTGTAGAATCATAGAACTCAGAGAATATCTGGATGGGAGTAGTTGTGACATGGATGGTTGAGGTTGTTGCTAGTGATAAACACTGCGTTTGGAACCAAACTAAGAAGGTTTAAGTTACAATCTGCCCCTCTGTGACTGTGTGGCTTTGGAGAAGTCATGTAACTTCTCTGATTTAGTTTTCTCATCTATAAAACAAAGATAATAACAACCTAATGCAGGCACGCCTTGATGCTTATGAGTTAATATGCGTAAAGATGCTTACAAAAGTCTTCTCCATTTTAAATGTCACTGTTGTCATAATCTGTACTGACAGAGCTGCTGCATGGTGTGCGAAAAGTAGCTTATGCAGCTGTTTTATGAAATGTCCTTTAAAACAATTTTGCATAAAAATTAAAGGCTATACTAGGGATATAAATGGTGGCTATCTCAGCATGATTTTAATTTGCTCCATTCTCTTCTCAAAAGCTAGAAAACATACTCTTTGAAACTCTTGTTTGCATGCTATAATGCTTAGAGATTATTAGGTAGCCATAGATGTGGTTACTCAATACTAGGTCAATATATAATATAATTTGGTTAAAATCCATGTATCTGGGCCTTAAGCTACCCATAAAAGTTCAAAGGAAACTCAAATACACATAGCCCCAAAACTCAGTACAAAATGCGTCATTGAGCTAGAAAGGGGTTCACATAGAACTCTGTAGCCTAAACAAGGTAGGCTGTAAAGAGCAAGTACAAATGTAGGCTGGAGGAGCTGCCTGGTCTGGAGCCTCTCCACCAACTGGAGAAGGTAGACATCAGAAATAGCACACATGCACACACACACACACACACACACCTTTAAATTTTGATTTTAGGCATCTAAGTGTTCTTTCTGCATGCATCTCTGTGTACTGCATATGTGTAGTATACAGAAGTCAGAAGAGGGCATTGGATCTTCTGGAACTGGAATTACAGACTGTTGTTATCCATGTGGGTGCTGAGATTTGAACCCTACTCCTTTGGAAGAGTAGCCAGTGCGCATAACCATTGAAGCACACCTTCAGCTCCAGGACAAGCTCTAAGGAACTGTGCTGTGAAAGAAAGGCAGGTGCAGAGCAGCTTCTGAGAATACATAGGACAGCTCAGCTCTGGTCCCATGGAGACAAGGACAAGACAACAGTAAAAACCTTAGGTCAGATGTTGATGGAGGGAGCAGGTGGCCCTTTGTATATCCTGCCTGGATAGCTTACACCCAAAATATATTCATTTAAACACTGCCTGGCCTATTAGTTCTAGCCTCTTATTGGCTAACTCTCACATCTGGATTCAACCCATTTCTAATAATTGGTATGTCACCATGAGGTCGTGACTTACCAGGATGTATTCAGCATGTCTGACCTGGCAGCTCCACTGAGGCTCTCTCACTCTGCTTTCTTCCTCCCAGAATTCAGTTCTGTCTCCCTGCCTACCTAAGTTATGCCCTATCAAAGGGCCAAGGCAGTTTCTTTATCAACCAATGAAAGCAACACAAATACAGAAGGACCTCCTACACCAGTCAGATTTGACTATTTCATGCTATAAATGACCATGTGTTTACTATATAAAAACTTTTGCTCTTAGAGAGCTGTAAGTGTTGAATTATGGAAAATCATGGTATTTTCTCTACATTATCTGTAAACAATGATATTTCTCTATAATAAATTCTCAGAATGTAATGTATCAAGCTAGTGTGTTTTTTTTAGAATGAATTGTGTCAGATAAATAAGCGTATTTATCTTATTAACATACACATTTGCATTCATCTTCAATAAATAAAATGACATCTATCAAAATCATTTTTAAAATAAATGTCTTCATGATTACCAGTAAACGCTTGCTTTGTATGTCTATTTTACCTACCTACACACTTGGGGTCACATAAAAGTGGCTCAGGTGACAAGGGGTCCCTAGCTGAAATGTTTATCAAGCTCTGCACTAACCCGGCCATCAGAGAAACTCTTTGCGCATGTCCGTCAGGATACATTGTCCTGGGACAGGACTGAAGGGGATGTGCAAAGGTGTACAGAAGGAACGCGGGGTTCCCAACTTCCCTCGCTGCAGCCCTAACAGGCTGTTTCCTTGTCTTCAAAACTGGTTCTTATTTCACATTATTAACAGCATCTACTGGGGTGGGGAGGGGCATGCCTCATGTGGCGTTTTAAAATTTACTTTGAAAATCTCTTCCTAAATTAGTGATTCAACTCCTACTCAGCGGAATCCTATAATAGTAACTGGGCGACACCTATTAACACAGGAACGCAGTCTAGTTACATGTTTGAAAATGTAATAAACAAACTCTGCTTTGTCATTTGGACATTTGGTTTATAACTTGAGTCCCTCTGTGGCCATGTGAGCCCAGGCACAGGGGGCAATCCTGTGCCAGCTTGTCTTCTGCTGAGTTTGCCTTGCCTCTCATCCTTGGGGAGAAACCTGGGCTCCCCACTTCCTTAACAGCTAGGCTTCAATATGAATTATGCCCAAGGCACCATTTGCAGAAGATCTGGAAAGCAGATCCAGCAGCAGCCAGGGACGGTTGACAGATCCTGATGAGGCTTTCCCAGGCTCTCCCAGGGAGCATTGTGAGTCATTTTCTAGCTGGCTGCAGGAGATTAGAATGTGCAGCCGCAGCTTCGCTGTGTCCTATGTACCCAGAATTGTTGAAAACTAGAAGCCTTGCTCTCTCTGACATGAGCTTTTGCAGCCCACTCCTCAGGTCCATCCATCTCTGAGTCACAGCTGCTTCTGCAGACTGTATGGCCTGTCTTCCTGCCTCAGTTACTCCCCTCTCTCCCTGCAGACGCCGAACAGACCCGAAGTCTGCTTTCTAACCTCCTAGGCGCTTCTTAATTCAATCATGTTTGCTGTTCAACATTTTTAGCTTAACTAAAAACAAGTAGCAATTATACTACTTTTTTTTTCTAGAGAAATGCTTCTCTGCCATAGGCAATAGTAACACCTACAGCAGCACTCTGAAGCTGTGTCTGTGTTGAGTCTGGGCAGGCTGAGGGCTGTTCTTTGATTTTAATTGGTTCTTTTGTCTCATCTAGTTTTCTTCATTTGTTTTTATATTTCATGTTCCTGCCTTTATTTATTCTTCTCTGTTCCAGATGTCTGTATTTTAATAGTATTGGTAGAAAAGTATGTCTCTAGCTCTTAATACCTGATGTGTGTGTGTGTGTGTGTGTGTGTGTGTATGTGTGTGTGTGTGTCTGTATATGTCTGCTTCACCTGTTCTTTACAACAGCTTAGAACTTCCAATTGAACGGGATTCTTTTTTACTTTATACATGAGAAACTCGAGTCCCAGGCAGTAGGTTCAGTGACATTTTCGAGACTACTCAGGAAGTTAGGGCAGGTGTTAGAATTACAACGGAAAACTTTTTATCACTAATAACATTCGCCCAGGTGACAAACTAAGATGGCAACTGACACGGCTTTCCTGAGACAGGAAAGTGTCTGGCAGCACAGTCTTCTCTACCTGTATCTGGGTCGTCATCATTCTTGCTGGGAGGCAGACCCCCATTGCTTCCATTTTTACTCTCCCGCTGAACGCAGCAAGCTCAGCGCTGGCTGTAGGGAGATGGGGGCAGCTTGGCGGCTCTCTGGCACCTAATCCGCTTGGTCTACTGGGTGAGTAGAGAAGTGATGAGGGTGACAAGATGTCATTAATGCTGACAACCTTTCAGCAGCCAATACTAATTAGGGGGCTAGTCGCCAGCAAGTGACTAACCCAATAAGAGGACCCACCGCAATGCTAACTGATCTGTTTGGCAGTGTCACTTGAAGGGCACCCAACTGAGAATCCCAAAAACTAAAATGTTTACTCTTTCAAGGATAAGCTTTTCCAAGCATTGGGTTAGACTTGCAGCGACAGACTGAAGGCTATACTCATATACATGGATGCAGAACTCATTTCTAAGTAATCCTTCTCTCCTGAAAAAAAAAAAAGATGCAAAAAGAAAGAACCAGATTTCTGCCACAATAGAGAAAAAAACATTCCAGCTCAAAAATCCATTGATTCTATTAAGCAATTCAACATTTTCACTCAAAGATAGTGTTAACATTCAGGCATTGTGCTGGCCTGCCCCTTGTCAACTGGCAGGATGCACTCAGGCAGTACTAGCCCAGGGTCCAATGGCTGCTGCATGGCTAAGTAGTTTGTGCTCATGTGCCACGCCCTCATTTAAGAGACCAGCTTCTCCTTGTCTCCCCTGTCTTTCCTGCTGCTCCTTCAAAGAGGCAGGCTGGCCTTTGTTTGTCCTCTCTCTCTCTCTCTCTCTCTCTCTCTCTCTCTCTCTCTCTCTCTCTCCCTCCCTCTCTCTCTCCCTCTCCCTCTCCCTCTCCCTCTCCCTCTCCCTCTCCCCCTCCCTCCCTCCCCTCTCTCTGCCTCTCCACCATCTCTCTACCTCTCTGTTTCTTCCTCTGCCTCTCAGCCTCTTTCCCCTTTCCACCTTGGCTGTCCCCAGAGGCCTGTGTCCTCTCCCTCCCCTCACCCTTTTCCCACTTTTTTCCCCAATAAAAACTCTCCATGTGAGCTCTATCACATAATGGCGTCTATCTCTCTCCTTCCGTTTTTTAAATTATAACAGAGAGTACTTTTAAATATAAAAAGATGAGGGAAAATATGTACCTTGCAAAAAAGTCAGCAAGGCAAATGGAATAGTTATGGCCACTCTCAAAGGTAATGATATCTTGAGAGACTAAATAGAGGTGTGTGTGTGTGTGTGTGTGTGTTTATACAAAACATTATAAATAAATAATTCTTTAATGGACCACCTGAGAGTTAAACAAATCTAATTTTGAATTTTTAAAATGCTTTTTCACTAGACTATTCACAGTGGCTATGACGAACTCCACTGGAAGTGGAACCTGTTGCTTGTGAGATTATCTCTTCCCACTTGGCAGGATGGAGACCCCAATCCACTAAGTGAATCTGTGAGCATTCCTAGGTTAGCCATAGGTTCAGGACTCACTTTTCCAAGGAGGGAAACATTCTAGGTTAAAAGGACTGAATTTAAACACCAGACTCCCGAGTTGCCACTTTGGAGTTGTAGAATAATGTATCAGGCATTATTTTGCAAATCATGTCTTCCACTTATAAATTTCATACCTTATAGAAAATATCAAATTGAACAGTAGCTTAACCACTTTGTATTATGCATGGCTCACAGTGATTAATGAATAAGCATTCCCTTCAGCTTTCCAAACGCCTTATGATAATCAGAACTTTGTCCAAAGTCCTCAGACCAGCAGCTGCCCTTCTCTCCCTGCCTCTAATTTCCCTACATGGCATCTGGTACCTTCTTCTCTGGAGAGAGTGTCCAAGTGTCAGGGAAAGAGGTTTATTATCCTGAACAACTGGTGTAGCACATGTGGTCAGTGCACTCAGAGGCTTGCCTTTGCAACTCTCAGATTGCACAGAAAGAAATTCAGGATGGCTTGAAGTCACTGTCATAGCCCCCAGAGAATCAAATACTAAGAAGTCCTCTGCTCAATACTACCAGGAGACTGCACAACCTCTAAGAGGTCGGCCTAATGGAGGATTGTAGGTCACTGGGAGTTGACCTCAAAGGATAAACTGGACTCTGATTATTTTCTTTTATTTTTCCGCTATGAGGCTACTTTGCCATATACATCATCCAGGATGTGCAACCAGCCTGAAAATTCAATTAGCAAGTCTTATAGGAAGTAGGATAGTAACTGGCCATGCGCAGATACTTTCAAAGTTGTGACTCAAAGTAAATCTTTTCTTTAGGTTAATTATTTAAGTTAAGTATCAGAAACCTAACAGTTACTCTTGCATTGGTGTCTCTCCCTGTGACCTGAAGTGGGTGATCTCTACTCTGTCCCATGCCCCAAATGTGAAAAACAAGTTTTCAAAAGTAGGTTTGTATTGCTGCTATAATTTGTTGGTTTTTTTTTCCAGATGGGTAAAAAAAACTCTTTGAAGGCAACAAACATGCACACAAATTCACTCACTGGAGGTCACCTTGATCATAAGTTACTTCTCAATAGGTACAACTCAGCACAACTACCTTATCCATTGCATAGTAATTATTTGAGTATGTGTGCTTTTCAACCTAACGTGTCCCCAACATCCAGAGCCTCTAAGAGTATTTATGATTTTATACAGCCGTAGTAAAGATGATGGTAGCAACAGACACGGCCTCACTTGCTCTCTCTGAACCTCCCACATTTAGAAGGGTGAATTCTGAGTGAAAGACGTGAAGGAAATGGAAAAGCATCACGTTTTCCTTCAGAGGAAGAGCCCAGTCAGAAGAGTGGCATGTTTGCTTGGCTGCAAAGGGATACATTCTCCTTAAGCAACCCTCTACCAAGTTTTTGGCTTCTGTTTGTTGTTGTTTTAAAGGTAAACACAATTAAGAGAGAAAATAGCGAGTCTTTAAAAGCACAGCTGCGTGTTAATGTTTTCGTTCTGGGGCTTCTGGGCTTGTTTCTGAGGATCTTATTTACCATCAAACATCACAACTGCTCAACACCACCAAAATAGCTTAGTGGCGGCCTTCTGTTCAGCCGTGGGTGGGGAAAGAACTTTTACTTCACAACGTCCACCTTTTCAAGGCTCCTTTGCAATTCTCTCGAGTTTGAATGCCGCTGTCATAATTTTCTCCCCTGTTTCTGAGAAGATAGTTTTGTGCCCTGAAAGCTCCCTGTTATCGCATCTTACAGGGACTTGGGTCGTACCACCTGATGGCATCTTGGTGGCTTTTCTCTAGATAAGCTGCTGTACTGATGACGGGACCTTCAAATGTGTTAATTACCTTCTCGGCACATCTCCGTAGAGACTCTTTGAATTTGTTCTGCCGGAGAGGCAAGCCTAACTCGTGCCTGTATGTTAGTGATAGCTCCCTTCGCCACCTCTTTGCCCACTGCAAATCTGCTAATTCATTGGATTCTTGTATTTCATACCTGCGTGGAGCCAGAGCTAAAACTAATTCCAATCAATTAAATTTCTACATCAAAACTCACAGTGTATGACAACTCATTTCAACTTCTTGGCAATGTGACAGGAAAAGGAAAGAACTGGTGCACAATTAACACAGTGTCCTAACTCTGTAAATACCATTAATCAAGGCATATCTGGGAGACGCATTTCATGGTCTCAGCGATCCACAGAACGCTCTTGCTGGGACATACTGCAGCTTGTATAAGGTCTCATCGGAGGCAACTTTTTAGAGCTGAAATATAACCTTACGATTAGAAAACCCTTTGGGACACCTGGAAGATTCTTCAGAGATATAGTCCATAACTCGCTTAATATTTCATATTTTGAAGCATTCAAGAAAGATGGAAAATGCTCAGAAATAAGAAGGTTTAAAATGTATCCATGTGCTCAAAAGAATATCCAGGACCCGTAACTGTGTGGTGTCCCATACTAGATGAACATTCCTGGAGAACAAACTGACTATACTCATAGTCATAGCTGTGGAGGACCATGGAGGTGCTTTCACAGGTATATACAACATACATAACATACATCGACTCACACACATGTCAAGTACATGCTGTCCAACAGCAGAGCCAGTAATCCATTTCGGTTTCCCCATGACCATCTTGTCTGCCTCTCTGCCTTGCATTATATGCTTTGCTCTTGTTTCTGCCCAGATCAAAGTGCCTGGTGGATTTGTTCTGTGCACATCATGTTTCAAAGCATACCATTTAGAGTCCTTCCTAACACAGTGGAAATAACGGCTCCTACCAAGATCCACAGCCCCTTAATCCCTGGAGCCTAAGACTCTGATTTCCTCCTTGGCAAAGGGAACTTTTGTGCGGAGGCTAATCTTGAGATAAGATGATCATAGGGGTCACTGTGGTCGTCAAAGTTCTTAGAGAGGAAGAGGACAGATCTCTCTCCGAGTGGAGACAGAACGATGCAAGCAGTGCCGATTGATGTGCTCTGGAGATGGAAGGTAAAGCCACCATACACCAAATGCAATTCTTCAAGAGCAGGGGACACCAAGGGACAGGTTCCCACCCAGAGCCCCAGAAGGAATGCCCTTCTGCCAATGCCTCATTTGAACCAGGAAGCCTTGTTTTTAGACTTCTGAGCTACAGAAAATGGAGTGAAGAGTGTCTGTGTCTGGAGCAACCATGCTCATATTGGTTTCCTGCAGCAGCAGTGGGAAGACAGCCCACCTTACTCCCTGGCTCCTCTCATTTCCTGAAGCACTGAGATAAGCTGTGCTTTGTCAGCAAGCATGCTTTCCAGTCCCTCAGCCTGCAGCTCCTGTGCAGCAGCCTGACCCATGTGGAGCACAATGCCCCTCCACATCTCAGGGAACCTCTCTAAGACTATGTCAAAGGCCCTCTCATTCACAGGCAGTATTAGTAAACAACATTCATGCTATTACCTTGAACAATTGTTTAATTTTCTGGAACTATGTGTATGTGTGTGTATATATATATACTTCTTCCTCAAATTGACTTCTCCAGAGATTATGTCATATTAATTTCTTGTTTTACTTATAATTCCTAGTATGCTATCACACACAAAATATGCTAAAATAGACACTAAATGTACATTTATCCATCTGTTATTTGTAAACTGAGACACACGAATTAATGACGTAAGAACATTTACTATATGCTGCCTCTTCTCCGCAACTTCCCAAGAGTAACAGTGGCAGACTCCCTCTTTTTCTGAAGCAGCAGTCTAGAATGACTGCGTATGGTTGTGATGAGCAGTGGAAAACATAAACATCAGTAAAAATACTGTAAAGATATTAGGACGCTAATGGCTGAACTAGAGAAGGCATCCCAAGAGGCACATCCTCCAGAAAACCCACTGTGCTTTAGTACAACTGCAACAATATAAAAATGGATTTAGCCTTTAAATCATAGTACTTTTAGCGAGACATTTCTGTGGCCTATGGCCTCCAAGCTGTGTTCAGATACTCAGGACATTTCCCAATAAAGCGAGAGAAAATGATAGACATTCCCATTATTTTTAAAATCAAGAACCTTTCCAACATTGAGCTGAAATTAAAGTTAACAACCTCTCCTAAAAGATTCCAAGAACACATTTTAGTTCCTTCCTAAACAGGGGGTTGTATTCAGGCACGCAGGTACACGGGCATGTGCCCACATATGCACGTGCATATACACACAATAAATGTGTAAATTAATGTAAGTTTTAAAAGAGCCAAACTCTTAATACACTGCCAAGGTTGACATCCAAACTCCCTTTCTTCATGGTTGGATGAACTTTTGAGTCTCTCTGGCCCCTGTCCTAGGGATAATAAAAAATACCTACCCCACACTTGAGTTGGAAGACTGAAAAGACCTAAGGCATACAAAGTTATCAGTAGAATGCCTGGCATACTGAATCCTCCTGAAAGATAAGCTGTGATTACTGTCATCTCTGAAGCTCATTTTAGGTCACTTACATAACCTTCTGGAGCACAAACCAACTGAACCTGTTTAAAGATAAATGGAGAAAGAGCAGTGCCTCCATTTGTAGAAAGAGGATGGAGAAGAGAATTATCCCATAGGATTAAAGCTAATGTTTAAGCAGTAGGTCTTGAGGCGAGGTAAGCACTGTCAAATGTTGTGACATAATTTCTACCTTCATCACTAGCATTGGGTATGCATCCATGCTACCTGTGGGAGCAGCATAGGGGAAAATAAAGCCTGTGTTTTTGCTTGTAACTAGATGGAAACTATAAGCACCTTCTATGTGGCACATCTCCAATATAATTATCATAAGTTACCACAGGATAAGGAAGGAAATGTGTATTCTAGGACTGTGAAAAAGGATAATGTTTGCAGAAAGAGAGCTTTCATATTTGAAATCAAGAGCAGTGACTCTGGAGAGATGAAAGGGGATGCATTTGAGGGAGTCCAAGAGACTCTCGTGAGAGGCTGGCCTGATTCGTGTCTTATCCTGGTGGTGGTTGCATAGATATGTTTTGGTGATACTTCACTGACCTTCACATTGGCATCTGTGCATTTTTGTAAGCTAACCATAGTCACACTAACAACATGTTTACACAAAAGAGGCTTGGAAGGGTTAAAAATGTAGCCACATTCTCATTGGAAACCTCTAGCAAAGTATGGATTTATGCCTGTAGTAGTTACTTTTCTGTTGCTGTGATAGGACACCATAATCAAGGTGATTCATATAATATAGAGTGTGTTTGAGCTATGGTTCCAGAATGATTAGAATCTACCATGGTGGGGAAGCACAGAAGCAAGTGGCAGTCATGGGGGCAAGACAAGATGCTGAGGGCTCACACCACCACAAGGAAGAAGCAGAGGAAGTGAATTCAATCTAGACATTTAATCTCAAAGTCTGTGGCCAGGGACAGACTTTCTGGAGCAAGGCTGTGCCCCCAACTCCTTTAAACAGAGCCACCTACTGGTGATCAAGTGTTCAAATATCTGAGACTATGAAGAACATTTCTCATTCAAAACCACCACAATACTCATAATTCTCAAACTAGGTACTGAACCCCAGAGCCTTCCCAAAGATCTACTGCCTTCACAGTGCATGATCAATGACTGAGTCTTCTAAGTCGCTCAAGGTTTTTCTATTAGAATCATGTGTGCAGCCAGAAGGAAGTGTTTTAAAGTAACACTTTAACATTTTTATTTTTTTATTCTTTCATTTTTCCTTTATTGAAAATATTCTTATGCAACACATCCTTAGTATAGATTCCCCTTACTCTCCCCAACTCATCCTCACCTTCCCTCCTCTCCAAATCTACTCCTTTTTTGTCTCTAATTAGAAAAGAACAGGCTTTTAAGCAATAACAACCCAACATGACAAAATAAAAATATAATAAGATAAATAAAACCATCATATCACTGTTGGACAAGGCAATTCAACAGAAGGAAAAGAGTCCTAAGAGCAGGCACAAAAATCAGAGATCTATTTGTTCTCACACTCAGGAGTCTTATAAAAGTACTAAGCTAAAAGTTATAATATACAAGCAGAGGACCTGGTCCAGACTTGTGTCAGCCCTGAGGTTGTTGCTCTTGTTTCTGTAAGTTCATATATGCCTTGTTTAATTGATTCAGAGGACTTTGCTTTCCTGGAATAGTCCATCTTCTCTGGCTCTTACACTCTTTCTGTCTCTTCTCCAACAAGATTCTCTGAGCTCTGAGGAGTGAGATTTGATGGGGGTGTCCTATTTAGACTCTCTCTCCTTATAATGTCTGACTGTAGATCTCTGCATCTGTTCCCATCTATTGTGGGAGGAAGCTTCTCTGATGATGACTGAATAAAGCATTGATCTTAAGTTCCTGGGTTATCTAGTCTCAGGTTCTTGGTCACCCAAGAAATGTTGGATATGGGTTCCATCTTTTGGGATGTGCCTTAAGTCAAATCTTGGTTGGCTACTTCCACAAGTTCTGTGCCATTATTACCCTAGCATATTATGCAGACAGGAGTGATTGTAGGTCAAAGGTTTTTTGGCTGGGTTGGTGTTTACATTTTCCTTTTAGTGGCCTGCATGCAGAATGCCCTCCTGCACCAAAAGCACGAACAACCTATTCATGATAAAAGTCCTGGAGAGATTAAGGATATAAGGGATGTACCTAAACATAGTAAAGACAGTCTGCAGCAAGCATATACCCAACATCACCTTAAATGGAGAGAAATTCAAAGCAATTTCACTAAAATCAGGAACAATACAAGGTTGTCTGCTTTCTCCATATCTATTCAATCTAGTACTTGAAGTCTTAGCAAGACCAATTAGACAACTGAAGGAGATCAAGGGGAGTACAAACTGTAAAGAAAAAAGATAAAATATCTTTATTTCCAGATGATATGATAATATACTTATGTGATCCTAAAAATTCCAACAGGGAACTCCTACAGTTGATAAAAAACTTTCAGCAAAGTATCTGGATACAAGATTAACACAGAAAACCAGTAGCTTTCTTATATACAAATGACAATTGGACTGAGAAAGAAAACATGGAAACAACACTTTTCAAGATAGCCTCAAATAATATATAATATCTTGGGAGTAACTCTAACCAAGCAAGTGAAAGACTTGCATGATAAAACTTAAAGTATTTGAATAAAGAAGATAGCAGAAGATGGAAACATATCCCATGCTTGTGAATTGGTAGGATTAACATAGTAAAAATGGCCATCTGACCAAAAGCAATCTACAGATTCAATACAATCCTCATAATTTACATACAATTCTTCACAGTCCTCGAAAGGAAATTCTCAACTTCATATGGAAAAACAAAAAAACCCAGGATATTTAAAAACAATCCTGAATAATAAAATAACTGCTCACCATCCCTGATTTCAAGTTGTACTGCAGAACCATAGTAATAAAAACAGCATGGTGTTGGCATAAAAACAGACATGTTGATCAATGAAATCAAATGGAAGACCCAGACATAAACCCACATACCTATGGACATTTGATTTTTTTTTATAGAGAAGTCAGAAATACACAATGGAAGAAAGATAACATTTTCAACAACTGGTGTTGGTCTAACTGAATGTCGGCATGTAGAAGAATGCAAATAGATCTATGCCTACCACCCTGCCCAAAACTCAAGTCCAAGTGTATCGACAGAAAATCAGGTCCACTGAACATGACAGAAGAGAAAGTGGAGAATAACCTTGAACTCATTGGCATAGGAAAGGACTTTTTTCCTTTTTTTTACTATATTGGTTTTTTATTGCTGTATAACAAATTATCCGAAAACTTAGAACTGTTTGACTGGCAGGTCTAAGGTACGCAGCTGCAGTCATGTCACCTGCTAGAATCTGAAGACTCGAGCCGAAGGGCTTACTATCGAGCTCATCACGAGGAGGCTTCCTTTTCCTACCACATGAGCTCAGAAAGACTTCCCATAATGTATATGGCCCTAAAAAGGGACTCTACTCATGATAGACACCAGAGTTTCACGGGTAAAACTCAGAAGTAGCCTATGAACACTTTTGAAATCTCCCAATGGTCACATAGACCAAACCTGGAATGAAGTGGAAAGAGGCTAACTCATGGTAATCAGAGCAGCAATAGTGCAGGCACTAAGCTCAACAATTAATAATTGAGACCTCATGAAATTGAAAAACTCCTGTAAGACAAGGCACTGTCATCTGGACAAAGTGATGGCCTACAGAATGGGAAACGAATTTTACCATTTTCACATTCACTAAAGGGTGAAAACTTTAATTTTTTAAATGATAAAAATCAGTTATGACATCAAAGAACCTCATACATCGCTTTTCCTAGAAATACTGGTTTTCTTAGGTAGTGTCTTTAAGTGGGAAACATTTCTAATCACACTTTTATTGCTTTGCATCCTTTTTTCCCCCAAATAGTGTATATAAAAATACTTAAGCAATGATTTCTTAGGGAAAAGGTAAAACATCTCTTGACCTCTGATAGCCTTTCTGTAATGGGCCTCGGGATTTACTCTCATTATTTTTATTTGTATCCATAACCCCAGGAATGACTAGATGTGTTCTTCTCTTTGTTTTGCATTAGGAGGGCATATATTAAGTCCATGGTCTCTCAGTATACATCTTGTAACAAACACATAGCTATGCCCAAGGAAGAGTAAAAGAATGAATGCTTAAATCGTAGTGATTGAGTTAAGAAACAATAGCAAGACTAAAGAGAGGCTCGAAGCAGGAGATATTAATAAAGGACAGAGGCATGGTTCCCACATGAAGGCAACAATATTGCTGTCTCTGCTGGCTCTCCCTTCAGGTTCCTCATTGCCTGTTTCCCCGGATGACTAGTTTGGGTAGCCAACATTTACGGAGCAGCAACTAAGTCTGGGCCTGTGCATGGACTTGAAACAATCTAGAGCAGAGCCCTTCTGGTTGAGGAACTCACAGCGAGTTTCTCGTTGTGGTGTGAGCAGATACGAGCTGTCATATATAACAAGTCTGAATTACAGCTTAAGGTAGGACTCCTGGCCTTGACTAATTTTCATAAATCATAATTTGTGTTTGAGTAATGAATATTTTAACTACCCACAGGGTTTTAGATAAATCATCCTTTGTTTCAATGTCTAGTTTGCTTTCAGCCAATCATGAGAATCTTATGAATCACACCTTTTCTGACGCTTTTCTATTATATGAACCAATAAGAATGCACAGTAATCCGTTTCTCTGCCTCGTTGTACAGTAAACAAGTCTGTGACAGAACGCTTCTGCATCTCATGTTGCCGATGTTATTGCTCGCCAGTTTTCTAATTCCCTTGTATTCCTCTAGTTAACATCTCATTTATTCTAGGACTGAGAAAGTATACTTTTTAAATTCACAGCTTGAAGTATCTGTGGGTATTTTTTTTAAAAAAGTTTTTAGATTAATTGTGTGTATGTGCGTGTGTTTATATTGCACATTGCCTGTGGAATCTCACAGAAGACAGAAGAGGGCCTCCTGAGTTCTCTGCTGTTATTTTCTGCCTTTTACTTTCAGGCAGGGTCTCTCTGTGAACCTGGGGCTAAGGCTTTCTTTGCTAGGCTAGAAGCCAGCAGGATGCATTGATCCTATCACCCTATCTCTGCCTGCCCTGGAGCTAGGGTTAAAGGCATTTGCAAGGATGCCTGACTTGTTACTGGGGTGCTGGCTCTGAACACCAGTCCTCATGCTTGCTGAGCAATGGGTTATAGCCACAGACCTGTCTATCCAGCCTGCTGTTGGCCATTTCCTTTTCTACATACTCCATGGCTACTCATGCAGGTGCTACCCATGTAAGAACCAAAGAAAACATGGCTCCCATGACCATTTAACTTAATAACATTGAGCCTTATTTTAAAACTGGATAATAGTCAATAACAAAAATCATGCTAAGATGCCTTAGAAACATTTCATTTCATCACTTTTTAAAATAAAGTGGCTGTGAATACAAATTCATCGATCTCAATACAACTGAGAACTGTTTCAAGTTGAGAACAGCCAAGAAATCATATGGAGAGGCCAAAAGATTCATTAGGATTTTTTTTGGTTATATATATGTATATGTATGTATAAAAGGGAAATCTATGTCTGAGTTTGGAAAACCAAGGCATAGTGTGTTTTGACAAACTCACAGAAACAGAAGTGCAGAGGAGAGGACCCATGTCCCCTAAGTATTGATCGGAGTTTGAGGCTCGGCTGCCTTTTGTTTTTAAGCTGCGGTTTTCTCACAATCCTCCTTGTATCCACTGGCAAGTGTGTGGCATAATTCCAGTTCAATGGAGAGGCTTCCAGAGCCCCAATTACTGGGGGACAGTCAGTACTGAGGAGCTCCAAAAACAGAGAAATCTCTATGGGCTGGAAGCGGGTGGTAACGGATTTTATGAAAGAGGGAACTCTTGACCCGCATTTGAGTGGGCTGCCTTTGAATGGCAAGATACAGATTTCAAATGTGCTTTTGTTTTCAGTTATTTAAGAACCCAAGTAGAAAAAGTCCACGAGTGAATGGAGAGCTAAAGTTAGATATGCTTTTTGGTCCGAAGAAATTCTGAGTTTATGAACTCTTGAATGGCCCCAAATAGAGTAAATCATCACTCTACTTCATGCAACAGCATGCCTCATGTGCACCCATGTTTCCCTCTGGTGCTCATGGGGCCAGTGAGATGCCAGTGCTCAAGAAAAGAGCTCTGGAAGCCAAATACTCAGTAGCCCCCTTCCCGAGTTAAACAAGGTGGAACAGTTTCTTCTGTACCTTCTCAGTGCCATTGTGAGCATGGACTGAAAGACAGGGGTATATGGTACAGGTTTTTCAAAGTTATTTTTTGCCACAGAAACTTTCTCTTAGGTGTTTCCAGAGTCTAATGGTCCCCATGATATGCTCAATAAGATACACACATCTGGTCTTGCGTGAACTCTGCGCAGAGTAAGCTGGTGGGATCACCACACTTCACAATCGTGAGTGTCTGGCAAGACTCTACAGTCATACTCAAGTCTCTTACTAATACGGATTTTTCTTTCTTTCTTTCTTTCTTTCTTTCTTTCTTTCTTTCTTTCTTTCT
>JABTXL010010235.1:7920918-7947590 GCA_025134845.1 Neodon shergylaensis | reverse complement strand
TCCTTCCTTCCTTCCTTCCTTCCTTCCTTCCTTCCTTCCTTCCTTCCTTTTTCTCCCTCCTTCCCTTTCCCTCCCTTTCTTTTTTGATTCAGAGCCAAGCAACCTAGACAGGCCTTGAACGTTAACCCCCCCACACACACACCTTAGCCTCATTCATATGTGAGAGTACAAACTTACACCACCAGACCCTGCTCCTTTCACACATCTATTTTAATAATGGTAAGATTTACTCTACTATGTTATACCTCGTGACCAATTTGCCATGTCCTGCCTGTCTCCTCTTTTCACTAGAGGAGTCTTTAGGAGCCATTCATATGCACTATCTAACAGGTGGCCCCATAGAACCAGCAATATTGATCCTAAAATAGGAATTCAGTAGGCCAATGTTAATTGATCAAGAGCTTATTTATTTATAGAATGCAAAAGTACTTAAAGATTAATGTGTGTTTAGATCTGTCTCCACAGTAGGCAAGACTGTATCTGGATTTTTATTATATTTTCACTAGAATCAATGCTAAAGATTCTTCTGGAGCAGGCTGAAACACACATAGATTGTTGTTTGGTCAGAGGAATTCCTTCTTTCCTCCCTCTCCCTCCCTCCCTCCATCCCCCTTTCTCTCCCTTTATCCCTCACTCAGCTAGTATGAATTCCTAGTTTAAAACTGACTCTGACTTCTCCTAGTCTCTACCATTGATTTGGGTCTATTTCTAGAGTGTAGGCTGCACACTGGGTTGCCCCATGGCACTCTAACTTGTAGTCTCAACTAGTGTACCAAATACTAAATACTGTTGTAAAACGTGTGTTGGCGGCAGAGGAAAAAAAAAAAAAGAAAAGCAACACTGTTGAGTACTTGCTCTTGTCAGAGTCAACAAATCTTTCCTCTGTGTTTACTGATTTCGTATTGATAAGAATCACATAAAGTGGGCAATGTCCTTCTGTTTCATAGATAACGAAATGATGTTTCAAAAGCTTAAACTTCCAGGCTCTACAGTGGTATGGGTAAAACCAGCAATCTGCACACAGATCACTGCGTTTACGTCTCCCAGTTCTTTAAGGTTGCTCCATTAAACCCTGTGTATCTTAGTTTCCTCGTTTATAAACAACATGATAATCCCGCATTCCTGTAGGATTGCTATACAGGCTAAGCAGCTCTATGGTATTAATGGAAATTGCATAAATAAAATTTCTTAGACTGGGGCTGGATATAATGTGAATCATAATGATTACAACTACTGCTGTTACTATTCCAGGTCATCCAGCTAGCACAGGGAGTGGTTCACATGGGAAACTTGGTCTGCGGGCTTTGGATTGTACACCGAGTTCAGAATCCATCCAAACGTGACATAACCGGGGCACGGTGAGCCAAAGTGTGAGCAAGGGTATCAACAGGCAGAGCTGTATCTGAGTCTTAGGGAGCAGGGTATTCCTACACAACCTGGACCAATCAACAGACGTCTCTGAACCTCATCTTTGGTGATAATGGGGATGCTGGAATCTGTACTGCAAGGTGGTTACGGACATTAGCGCTAATACTGTAAATATCCCTGTAGGAACAGCAGCCTTCCTAGTCAAAAGTAAAACTAATTGATGCTGAACAGAATCACGCTAAGAGGAGTCTCGTAAGACCCAGCTTTCTGGATCCAAATCCTGAGCATTTTCCTGCACCAGAGCTGGGCCAGAACCTCTTTTAGAGTACTATGAAAATGGAGGCAAATTAAGACTAATTCATCAATGAAACCTGTTAGAGTCTCTTCCAAGGAGGGAGCTGGGGCCGGGGAAGGCACTTCTGAGGCAGGACACCTGTCTTCTGAGCACCGAGTTGGTCTCTTTGCTTGCCCACACCTCGCCTCTTTGCAATCATTTTTCTTTTCTGAGTTTTGCATTACTTCCATGAACAGCATTTACATGGCATTTTCGTCTCAAGAACATCTATGGTAAATTGAAAAGCGGAGGCTGGAAGGAAACTGAAGGGAACGAGGCTGGTGTGACTGTTTCTAGGCTTATCTGTGTGACACATCCCTGACTGGATAGAATGGGCCAGCTGGAAAGATTGTCACTTGGGACTCATGCCTGCCCTCACTCTCATCCCATTTGCTGGTGGATCTCAGTGAGAACATCTGGAGAATCTGTTTACTACAGATCCTGTGCACAAATGACACACTCCTACAATGTGACACTCCGGATTTCAAAAAAGAAAAACCCAAACGGAAAACTGAATTCTCTTCCTTCCCTCATTTAGGAGATAAACCAGACCCGAACTCATAGAAATTTATTCCCCTCATTTCATGTCATATACATTTGAGGAAGTATTAAGTGGTGGTTTGCTTTTTCAGATGCTCCCAGGGCCTTTTATAATCCTGCTTATTACACTTTTGTAAGATTTGAACAATGCTTACTCAAAACTGTTACAAGGTATTGCGCAATCTGTGTGATCTCAAATCCTAGGTTCCTATAGTTCAAAAGCTGGGTCCTCCCCGCCCCCACCATTCATTGCCTTATTTCTTCACACCTGTGCCCCTTCGACACGTTCTGTGACCTTTCTGCTGAAAGACATCTATGGAAATAGAAATAAAATGACCTTGAGCTAAGTATTACACACTGTGTACATAAATTGAGGCACCGCAATGCACTCCATAAATCCATACAACTTATCCATTACAGATGAAAGTATACTTTAAAAAGACTGTGGAAGCATATCTGGAGACTAAGATGTTTCCTTTCTAATCAAGCATTTATAGAGAATTATAAATGCAATATCCAAAGAATTCTCACAACTCACTAATTAAAAGACAACTGGTTGAAAAAAAAATGGGAAAATGATTTGAGCATGCATTTCTCCAAAGAAGATCTATAAATTACATGTAAGCACATGAGAATGTGTTCAGCAACACCAGGGAACTAGAAATGGAAGCCACAATGAATCACTATTTCATACTCACTAGGATGGTTACGAAACAAATACAAGGTAATCACAATTGATGGTGGCGGTATGGAGAAATCGGAACCCTAAACTGTGGTTGGGAAGAATGGAAAACAGTGCAGCTGCTCCTGAGGGGAGTCTGGCACTCTCTGAATGCTAAGCAATTTTCACAGGACCTGGCATTTCCCTTCCTGGTAGACAACCCAGAGGAATAAACACTGACAAAGATGCAGTCACCCCATCATTCAGAATGAAAATAGAAATAGCCCTCATGTTTCTCAACTGTTGTCACATACATCACCATGAAATATTTCTCAGCTCCCCAAAGCAATGAAGCTGGGATGACACACTATAACACAGATGCAGCTTTGACACATGGTGTTAAGATTACATTCCAAAGAGCACACTAAAGGCATATTGAGTATGATGCAAGGGTGTGAAACGTTCAGAACAGGCACAACTATGTGAGAGGATGCAGTGTTTGCAAGGGGCGGGGAAGGGAGGAAATGGTGACTGCTAATTAGTGGGGGATTTCTTTGGGGAAGATAAAATGCTCTGAAATTACGTGATAGTGATGAGCACACCCTAGAAGCACATTAAAATAAACTATTCTGTGCACTTTTTAAAGTCAAATTTCATATCATGGGACTGAGGTCTCAAAATTAGGCTGTTTTTTTTTTTTTTTTAAAACAGTGGTGCTATGGAAACTGTTTTTTGTTTTTTGTTTTTTTTTTTTTTTATAAGACCCTAAAGGTCAATGAAGTCAGTGTAGTTTATTTTCCCTGTCCTATCCCAGGAGGCAAGGAGTCTACAGACACCCGACCGTAAACTTTCTTCAGCTAAGTGTCCGGCTTGGCTGGCTCTGTGAGAAGATGGCTTTCAGACACATTGATGGAAATTAAGCGTGATCTGCTTTCTCCTGTCCTCACTTCAGAACCTAAACCTTCTATGAGATACAGCCACCACTGAAAACTTGTCATTATATGATACCTTAGCCTTTCAGCATCGTGATATCTATGTTTTTACTTTTTGTTATCTCTGGTATAAAGGCGAAGCAACTGGGGCCGACTTCATTATTAGATGAAATGATAGGAAGCAACTGGAAGCCCAGGCGACTTGTCTCTTATCATGACTGTCTAGTTAATGCAAAGGACTGACTTACTCATCCTATCAGTAACAGGTTGTGGCAGATGATAAAAGCAGGGTCTCCTTTTCTCAGTCTTCATCATGTGCCTACTTTGGTTGAATTAGCACAGATCTGAGAAGGAATCTTACATTTACAACTCTGTCCCATTTCTACTGAGAAGGATTCAAATACATACACTGATGTTCAGGTAGTTCTCTTGGTTGTTTAAATAAATAATAAACAAACAAATAAATCTCAAAAGCTTATGTAGTGTCATAACTTCAAGGAATACTCATAATCTACCCTTGATGAGATACTTCTTTTTTCTCCCTGACTTTAAGATACATTAGTTCCTAAAGATTGGAAATGAAACAGTGGCACTCATAATCATCGCAACCATTCTCCACTCCAGACTGGAACATTATGTAGGTAGCATCACTCATTCATGCCATCGAAATGAACCAACACTACAAATCCTGGTCTCTTGTACTCTCCCCTTTTACTTGCTTATAAAAAAATATCCACCTATCTGGTAACTAAACATTTATCAGTACTCTACTGAAGGATAGTTCTTCAGTAGAGTACTGAAGGAGAACTATCCTTCAGTAGAGTATTAAACCCAGAAGAAAAAAACAAAGCCAAGTCACTGGAAAGGAACTACTGGTTGAAACAAATTACTCGGAACAAGTTCTTTACAAAGCTCTGTCAATCATTTGGGAGTCATTTCAATGCAGTTGTGCATTCTCAAAGAAATAAGATTTCTCACTAATGGACAGATAATTTTATAAAACAGTTGATGCCTAAAAAGACAATTTTCACAATAGTTTAATTATTTTATGAAAGGAATCTTATGTAATAATTGCAATGTATATATATATATGTGTGTGTGTGTGTGTGTGTGTGTGTGTTACATAGGAAAAAAGAAATGATATTTAACAAATGGTAACCATCTACAAACCAAAGACATCAGCAGGCTCATCCTGAATGGAAAGCCATGCATTATGGTTTGGAGGCAATCCTTTGTTCTTGGGCTAGCACGGCGAGTGCAATTTTCACATACGGTAATTTCCTCTCACTGGTAGTTTTTAGATACAAGTAAGCAAGTGTTCTTTTTGTTGTTCTTGTTTTTAAGAAAGAAGAGACAAATTTGGGAATTTGGCAAAGTTTCAATAAGACACAAAGACAAAATGCAAAAATTTACCTCAATTACAGAATACTTAATTAAAAAACATCAGATTCTCTAGGATGTTAAAGACAGCCTCAGAAGGAGTTGCTGACTGGAGTATCCTGTCATTATAGGTTGAGCTTAGGAAAATCCAAAATTCAAAATACTCCTAAATGCAAAATTTTTTGAGTACCAACATGGTACTACAAGCAGAAAACCCTACCCTTGACATAAGGGGCAGGTCTTACACAATATGGGCACACCTGCTGTGGAGTATTATTTTAAGATGTGTTATATTTGTTTATGTTGTAGAACCTAAGTTTTAATGATGCAAAGATATGTTGCATCCTTTTATACTGCATTTGTTTTAACTCTGTGAAGCTGTGTTACTCGGCCTGTCTAAAACACCTGATTGCTCTAATAAAGAGCTGAATGGCCAACAGCAAGGCAGGAGAAAGGATAGGCAGGGCTGACAGACGGAGAGAACAGAGAAGTCTGTGAAGAAAGGAAGAAGGAGCAAGAAAAGAAGGGGCCAGCCACACAGTCAGACACAGAATAGGAAGAAAATAAAAGATATAGAGTAGAGAAAAGTAAAAGCCCAGAGGCAAAAGTTAGACAGGATAATTTAAGAAAAGCTGGCAAGAAACAAACCAAGCTAAGGCCAGACATTCATAAATAAGAATAAGCCTCCATGTATTTTTTGGGAGTGTGGTGGCAGGACCCCAAAAGTGCGAAAGACTTAAACACAAACAACTACACACACCAGAAATATGGTATGGAATCTTCCACATTAAGAGGGTGTGTGTGGGACAGAAGTGAATTTCATGAAAATTCTTGGGAGTTATCCTCAAGGTATCTCAAAATATTTTCAAATATCCCAAAATCTGGGGTGGAGGTGGGGAATCTAGAATCCAGAATAGTTCTTCTTGCAAATATTTCAAACTAAAGGATATCCAAGTTATACCATGTTACTCTGATAACCTCAGAAGGTTTCTCTAAGGGCTTCTTTGTCCTATCCACTAGCTGATGCACAGACCTGTGATACAACTACATGACCAACACTGTGTCCCATTAGCAATGTGGCAGAGACCTTGGGATTCCTGAAAGGTCAAGAAACCTTTAAAGTCACAGCCATTTTTAGCAAACCAAACCTTTTGAACACCTCCACCATTGTGAAGGCCTCCAAGGTCATGAGTCAGACTGTCTTGGGCACATTACCTAATGTACCTGAAATCAGAGAATGCAAATATGTGTGCAAGCATATGGCAGCTATGAGGCCTTAACTTAGCTAGTTTACCCAACATGCCAAGCATGATGCATAGGCCTCATTTTAATTCTCATCCTCCCACCTGTCTTCTGCCAAGCCCACTCTCAATGTCCAGTTTGAGACAGCAATTTCATTTAACTGCCCTTAATGGATAGCCAGCTACACCTCAAAGGTCCCTTAGAGTTTTGGTTTCTCTTTTGTCAATCATGAGAAGTGATCTCCTCTCTCAGAACTTATTTTTAGAAAGCACCTTTAGAAAAGGAACAAACATTTAAGCAGTATTTTTGACTACATACTCAGAGGCCTTTTCTTGTATGTTGAGTAACATACAGGTCTATCAATCAGAACTGTTTTCCTGACTTCCAACATAAAATGTGTGGGTTTATTCCCACGCCAACTAGTTCATTTCTCTGTACACTTAGTGGGTGTCCTATAATTTAATTCTGACACTAACTGCCCGGAGTTAGTGGGAAACCTCATAATTTAAACATTCTGTTCTATAAGACTGTATCCATTTCAGATGTTCATCACAAGTCTAGACCAGCCATACTTCTGAATGACCAACGGGATATGGAGTTAAGGACTTCTACAACCCTTTCCACAAGTTCAAAAACATGCACAATAGCTCACAGACAGAACTTAGAAAACAACCTTACTTCTATTCCTTGCTCCTTGTAAAGGGACACAGCTCAAGAGCAGCCAAATGGAAAAGATCCGGAGAGTCAAACATAAGGGCAGGAGCTCCCATGATGTTTCTGGGATATCGGGAACTCCTGTGTCTCCCAACCTAGAGGCTCTCTCAACCCTATCACAGGGGTGTTGTCACTCACAACCTAGTGAATCACTGACCATTGGTGATTAACTTCATTTCCAGACCCTTTCCCCTCTGTGGTGGTCTGGTTTGCACCTGAAAATTTTAACCTCCTGATGAAGCCTTGGTCTTTCCAGGGACTGAATCCCAACCTGAAGTCACCCAGGGGCCTACTAATCAAGCTTTTATTAGAACAAAAGACAACCAATCATCCAGGAAATTGTGAGTTTTAGAAGTTCAGTTAGGAGAGACTTGGACAAGGACCAAGCAGGCATTCTTTAATCACCATAGTCAGTGCAGCAATGATTGACAGCTTGGCGTGTGTGAATTGAAAGTCATTTTGATCCTTCCCAGGGCCTCTGGCTACTTCTACTCTTAAGTCTTGTGATCAAAGCAAATAAAATCCGGCCAATAAAGTGTCACAAAAAATGACCCCAGAATCACTTTCCTTCAACACTGTACTTTGTTCTTGTCCATTGTCCGGTCAGTTAATATTACTCTGAAAGTCCCATGAGGGTTCTCATCCTTAAAACTTCTGTTCTTTCCTTTCTAGCCACAATCATTATTTAGCTCATCTACACAGCAAAGATGCCCGGAGGACCCGAGAGACTCTAGCCACTGAAGGTTATTTCCGGTATTTTCTCTTCATGGTCTCTGAAACACAGTGTCCGGGAGAGATGGACTGAATTTTCCGTTATGGGACAAGACAGTGCACTTGGTGTTAATGTGCCATCCATAAAATGGAAGCCTTTCATAAAGCATAAATGGGACAAAATGGAAGCACATTAGCTTTGGTAGAATTCTGGGATTTCTGGGAGGAAGTTCATAAGTTTCGTCGCTACAGGCTTACTGGTGTACAGCAGTCTCCAAATAAATCACGCTGGGTGGATGCCAGCCCTATTACGGAGAGGAACATACTTGTTTTTAAAGTGTCATTGATACCTTCTCCCCCAATACCAGACAAAAATATGACAAAGAGTATTTTCTCCTCCTAGGAAATAAAGATGAGATCAAAATTTTTGCCCTTTCCAGATATCTTGACATTAGTCTTCTCTAAGGAAATTTTTCTATAATGGAGAAGGTCCACCTAGAACACCTACATTTTCGTTAGACTCTGTGTGACATCAACACCAGCATTATGTCACTCTACAGAGTCCCCTTTGTGCCAAACTGATGCATCTTTTCAATCCTGGGCCTTCTGATTGGTTCCCCTTGTCTCCTGTACACTTCTGCCACTTTGGTGTTCATTTACACCAGACCAGGATAAGAATGGCAGCTAGTTCTTTTTTATTTATTCCTGTATCAAGTAAACACTCTTTGTATATGTGTGCCACATTGTGAATACAAGATGAAGATGTATAACTAGACTCCCAATTTTATAGTAATCCTACTGTACTTTGAGGTATGAAACATACAATTGCTATTAAAGTCATAGCAGTTCATCTCAAGAATTATCCTAGGCAGGTCTCTGTAGGTATCTGAGTGGTAAAGCAGAGATGGCAGAATGCCCTGACCTGTGACTCTCAACTTCGCCACATACGGTTTCACTTCGGAGTCAGCTCCCATGGTAACAGACTTTTTCTCCCATCTCACACGGAGCTGAAGTCTGTCTTCTCTGTAAAAACTGTTTGCCTTACAGCCCTCTTTATCTACATTTTACCTTCCTGTCCTTGACCTTGACCCAAAACAAAACTTGCTCCTTGATTCTTCCTTTTCTCTTCCATTTCACATTGAGACTACTAGGAAGTCCTTCCAAGTGTATTTGACTTGATTGTCATTTCCCATCTCTCTTTTAACCCCGGCTTCAAATGTACTTCACATGTCATTGTGGTGACGCTAGATTCCTGTGAGGTCTAGAGATTATTCTTTATACAAGTCTAAGAAAATCAGTTTACAGTGTAAGTTAGCTCACACCACCCCACCCTCTGTGCCCGGGACATGGTAGAAATCAGAGCCCCCATAAGTAGTTATCTGTTCAGCCTCACCTCTGACCCCTCACCGCTCATTCACTCCCACTCTCCAGTGGCCCCACACAGAGCATGTGTATTCTAGTTTAAAGCTGTTACTTCAGTTGTTCTTGTGCTGATGTCCAAGCCCGGAATGTTCTTCCCTGCAGGTCTTCATGGCTAACTGTCCTTCTTCCTTTAAGGGCTTACTCAAGTCACCCTTCCGTGACATCCATCCTGACCACCTGTCTAAACACCAGCTTTCACTGCTTCAGTCATCCCTTTACGTTACTCTTCTACCTTTGGCCAGGACACTCATTCCTTTCTTAAATATTATATGGTTTATTTCTTACACCTTCTGTTTACTGTGTAATCATTTTATGGGCTCTGCTATTATCCCCAGCTCTTGCTAATGAGTTGTGCTCTCAAGTGAAAGGTGGCATTTCCAGTAATAGAGTTAAATTGCTTGTGTCCGTCACCATACCAGGATGCTCCCTCTCTCCATAAAGCCATGATAGACAAAGCAAGAGTAAGCAGCAAGGCCCAGCTGTTATAAGTAAGACTGGGGTTGAAGAGCTATTTGGCCACACCAGGTAGCCTAACCACTGTGATGCATAGAAGATGGAGACACAAAGTTCAACATCACCAAGTCAGGGATTTCAGGCTTTTCCTAGCTACTACACACAACGTCTGAGAATGTGCTGAAAAGCGATTGGTCTGAAAATAAAACGATAGATTTGCATGCTTTACCTAAAGCCCCTCAGACACAATCAACAACTGAAGACTGGTAGACAGGAAGCTGTGGGTAGGAGGGGACTATCAGCTTCATTGTCGGTTATCTGGTTGCTTATTAATCATGCCCCAACTTTTCCTGTTTCTGCTTTTGAAGAGAAGTACCCGAGGTTAGTTTTGGTGGCTCATCCAAACAAGCTGCCTCCAGGGCAGCAGTGGTCAGCCCTGTGGTTCAGACCATCACAAGAGCCAGAGTCTCCCACAGGGCTCGCTGGACCACCGGTCTCCAGTTTTATCCCCAGTAGGTGTAGGTGGGCCTGGGGAGCCCCGCTGCTACCCGTAATGGTTATGATGACAATCAAACAGCAACCACACTCTGAGAACCACTGCATTTACCAATGCCAACAGTATTTTAAATCAGGAGATATTTTAAAAATCATGTCATAGTTTCAAAGGAATATCAAACTAGCCATCACAGAAAAAGGAGAATTTACATATCATTGGGGATTTCAGTTGGGGTCATAGCACATCCCCATTTTCTCGGGAGGCTTCTGGAGTATTCCAGCTGTCCTGGCCCATGCCAATCACACCGTGCCTCCTTTAGTTTACACAGCTGCTCAGCTTCAGATGATAAATTATGCAGTCTTTCTGCTTATACCTGCTTACCGTCCTTATTTCCATATGAGAAATACTTATATAATGGTTTAAGGCTTAGTTACTCAAAGATCTTAATCCTAACCAGGTGGCAGCCTCGGGAAAGACAAAGCCATAGGACATGGTAAGGAAGACCCAGCTCTGGCTAACGATCTTGAATCTTCTTTGTTTTCCATGGGAATCAATGAGGCATAAGTGGGGGCTAGGTGTGGGGTGGGGGTGAACATGGCAGGTGCAGAGAGGTTGACTCCTCTAACTGGCCCCAAAACCCAAAAGAGTTGGAAACCACCCTTAGCATTCAAAGCAGTTCAGGAAAGGTTCTCAGGGTGAGGTTGAAAAACATCAAAACCACTTACTGAAGAGAACAGGAAGCATCAATTCAGGCATTCCCTCCCCTCTCTAGTGAGAAGAGAAGCAGAACTAATGTTTCTGATAAAAGGTGAGCTTGTTCTCCCAGGCGGCTCGCAGTCTTACGGGGCCAAAGTGTGCCTTTCATCCACCTCACGAGAACTCCGTGAGGCCCACGTTGCTAGGTTGGGATATCTAATATTTAGATATAACCTAAATGTCTTATAGGTTAAGTCTGTAGAATACTTCAGTTCCTGCCCGAGGAAGCTCCACTGGGGACCCTTCTTCTTCTAAAGCAGGGAGGATTCCCTGATGTGAGCTGTGGAGTATAGGCCAGGCAGGTGCAACAGGGAGGACAAGTCTCTGTCCTTCTCTCCCCTTATGACAACTTTTGGTTATTTCCAGGCTTTTCATGACTTTCCACACACTAATGCTGACGAAGGGGACAAGAACGCTAACTTTCCAGCCAGACCATCATGATTGCCTGGCTCTTGACAACCACAAGTATCCTCACCTGCAACCATCTCCTTCTCTTTCTACCTCCGAGTATCTCTAGCTAAGCTTTAGTACAATAAAAAAGTAGCCGAATGGGCATCCTCTTTTGACCTGAAGTCATTAGATAACTCCAGTTTCTCTCCAAAATCCTAGTTTGGGGAACACTGAAATTTGGGGATGGGCAAACGGAAACGTGAGGGAGAGAGCCGACTGCTTATATGAAGTGTGAAAGGCAGAAGACATTTTTCACCCCCATTGCTAAAGAGTGGGCAGAATTTACTCATTTTTATTAAGCATTTTCTTTATGGAAACACTATGCTTTCAGGGTAAATAAAATACCTTAAACTGATAGTGCTTGCCTCTTGGGTGGCCCAAATTCAACCTGAACTCTTTGTAACTGCTGTCATTGGTATCTACGTAGTACTGTCAGCATGCTCAGGCTGCCATAGGAAAAACATAGGAGCAGAGTTTCAACAACACAAATTCATATTCTTGCAGTTCTGAAGTGTAATTCCCAAGATCAAATCATGCCACTCTGGTTTCTGGTGAGGACTTTTTCTTGGCTTGCAGATGGCCACTTTCAATATCTTTGCAGGGGTTGGGGGTTGGGAGATAGGCGAAAAGGGGTGAGGAGGGATGGGAGTTGTAGAGGGGACTAGGAACTGTAGAAGGAACCGGTTTCCCTCTTTTTTTACAAGGCTTGTAGGCCTATAGAATTAATGCTCTACCTTCACAACCTTATTAGCCTTACTTTCTGAAAGCTTGTCAGACAGTCACGCTGGAAGGGAGAACTCTGTCAAGGGAATTTTGAGGGATCACAATCTCCTCCCCATCCTGGGCACACTAAGCTAGGAGCTGATGCGGTACTGGCTGAAGTGCCAGATTATCAAACAGCTGTTGCATTTAGGTCAGGCCTCTAGGTGTGCGTCAAGGGGGGGGGGGGGGGGGCGGCAGCCTGATAGGAAGAGGGGGCAGTCCTGCCTCTCTTAATTTACCAGGAGGGGCTGGGCTTTGCCAAGCTCTTTCAAGGGCAGAAGGAAGGATTCCAGCGATAATGGAGAGAGCAGCAAAGGCAGACGTTTGAGAATTGGAAGCATGAGAGATCAATGAAGGGTCGGCCTGGGACAGATTTCAGGCTTCCTCTTGCTTCTCTAAAGTGGTTTTTAATGCATTTTTCTTTGTGTTCCTGACGTGGGAAGCTAATGGAAGCCGGCTGTGCGTTCATTCCCCTTTCTGTCCTGCTCAGTGTCACCTGCCTCCTGTTGGCTTCCAAGGCGTCTGCTCCTTTCCGTTCCAGCCCTGCTCACTTCACACATTTTTACTCATTTCCAGCTCTTTACCCCCATACCCAGCTCACGTGACCAGCAGCGCTCTACCTGACCGCATTACCCCCACTCCCCATCCGCTTTGAGAGGTGTGAGTTAAACATTGAACTGACCTCCTCTTTAAAAGTAGGAATCCTATTGTTAGGTACTTGGTGTTATTTTTTTTTTCTGCCCAAATTTCTAAATTGGATGTTATTTTCCACAGAGATACAGACATAGACAGGCACTCCCTTTTATTTCTGGGGGTTCTAGTATATAGAATATATAGTAGAATATAGTATAGTATATAAGGAATCTAAAACAATTTCAGTATACACATGTACACAGACAGGTAAATAAGCATGCATGCCTTTACATGTATGACAATGTGTTTTCTTGGTGATTGGGTGGGTCATGGGTCATATCAAAGCGGTTCACTGCTAATTAGCACGAGCCTTGATAAGCCTAACATCTGTGCAAGCTATTCTCCACGCAGTTCAAGAACGTCTTGGCCTAAACCCATGAAGCTCATGCTGCTGAGAAAGACAAGAAGATGATTTTATCCAGAGTGTCATGGGTTTACTTCTGTAGTCTTCAGCACATAGTAGCCTGAGCACTGGAGGGTAAAGGCATCATTTGAGTGAGCCTTGGTGTAGGCCACTGTCTCCAGAAAGTCTCCTAATAAATTATGAATACGATATCGGAGAGTACATGATTAAACCATTAGCAAAATTGTTTTATTGCCTCCGTTGACAAGGAGATAGATGTGTCATCTTGGGGAAGGCGGTGTCAGGAAATGTCTAAACAAGCACAGCTTAAAGGAAGACAGTTGCAAAAAGGACCAAGACGTTCCTTGAAGCTCATTTCGGCTGACATAGCGATGATACTCAAGAAGATTTGGGGTTCTGATCCTTACTCCACAACCTTCTAGCTAGGGCATCTCTATCCAATCATGTAGTCTCTCTACAACTTGGCTTTCAGATTATAATGTGGGGGTATGAGGGTACCAAACATACATGTGGTGGGTAGATGATATGAAGAATATGGGTGGGCATGATTTGAACATGGTTTGGGTGTGGTCCCAGAGGTTCATCTGTTGGAAGCTCAATTTCCTAGATGGTGTCTTAAGAGATGATGGAACTGTTGGGAAGTGAGGACAGTGGAGGGTGACTGAGTTATAGGGAATGTCTTCCGAAGTAGGAATTAAGATAGTTCTTAGGAGATCCTCAGTTTTCATCCTCAGTTTTCTTGAGAAGAAAACTTGTTACAGACAAAGCAAAATGGACCCTTTGCCTTACTGTGGCTTCCTGTTTTAGCATGCCATTTCTCTCTTCCGTAAGTAGTCTTTCTATGATGCCATCCACCATGATGTGGCATAACCAAATGAGGTTATTGCCAGAGCCTATGCTGCTTGTGTTTTCAACTTCCAAAGCTGTAAACTAAGTTTAGCAGTGGAGGCATACACCTTTAATCTTAGCGCTCTAGAGACAGAACCAGGTGGATCTTTGAATTCAAGCTCAGCCTGGTCTATAGAGCTAGTTTCAGGACATTCAGGGCTATAAGGAGAAACCTTTCTCGAAAAACAAACAAAAACAAAGAAACAAACAAACCCTATAAATTAAACAAACCTCTTTTCTTTATAAATAACTCTAGCCTCAAGGGTTTCACTAAAGCAATAGAAAAGAAATGAAAAAGTCAAACATTAGGGACAGAGTTTGGATCACTGTAAATATTCAATTAATATTAGTAATAACTATCAGGCATGGGTATATAATTTTTTATCCTATTATATTTTGAAGATCACATTTCAAAGACATCCAGAAAGGCAAGGAAAATAACATAGAAATACCTTTATTTTTTCGCACTTACTATCATGGTTATCTCTTCGGGAATACTAATTACCCAATGGTGTGTCAGTGTTCATCAACAAAACTTCCTAATGATAGATGTGTTCTATATGTGGGCCCTACCAATATGGTAGCCTCTCTCCACATATATCTAGGGTGACTGATAATCTGGGTTTTCATTTTACTTAATATTAACTTATATTAAACATAATGATTAGAACAAGCATAATTAATGTCTCTCAAAACATTCTTGAGCAGAGAAATATCATTTATTAATTAAATTGAAATATGAAGAACAGAGAAATTCTGTCTCATTTTCCCACCTCTTATGCCCATGTACCTAGAGGGTCTTAAAAATTTCTAATATTCTCCAAGATTTCATAAATCAGTAGACATGTTTTATGGAACTACATATTAATGTGAGAGCCATCCACATTCTGGCCAAGAACTCGATCACTGAATTTTACTCCAGCTACTGCTTTTGAAAATTTGAGAGTTGTCTAGCCTGTCCTTTGTCTCATCTTATAGCTAAGTATGGCCTGAAACTCAAGGTCCTCTTGCCTCAACCTCCAGAGTAGATGGGGTGAGGCCTGTGCTGCGGGACCAGCTCTCAATATGCTTGTCAGTATGTTGTGGCTTTGTTTGTAGAGTTTTGTTGCTATAGAAACTATGCTCAAATGACTAATTTTGATGATGTTTTGAAATGTGAAAACCAGGATATGCTCCATAACAATTATTGTTAATAAGTCAGAATATGCACATTTAACATATATATGGTTTAGTTTGGTTAAGTATATACCTATCAGTAGCTTTTGTGAACTTTAACAACTCTGCCAGTAAGATCAAAGAAGCCCATTTTGCTGATACTCCTACTGAGAAGGTGGTTATACAGTATAGTATATGACGCTGTTGTTAATATCCTACTGTAAAACCTAGAACTTTCTATTAGGGAGCACTTTTTATAAACGAATACAACAAAATTAATCACATGCTGAGACTTAGCATGTCTTTGTAGTTTTCGCTTTTTTAGTACTATGCTAGTCATATATTTAAAATGATATTAAAATTTTATTTCCTAGTTAATGAATAAATCATGTATATTATCCAAATGACTTAAAAACTTTCCAGCTAGGCTATAAAACAGTGGCTCCCAAATGTAAAACTGCTTATGTTCTTTCTGAAAATCTGTTGTTAGTCCACAAACAAATGAGAGAAATAATTATAAAAGATTATCTTGTCTTCTGCAATTATGCTCTTTTAAATGTTCGGGTATTAAAACAACCTTCTTAATGTGAGCAAACTTGTATTAGTCACAGAGGTTCTTTGGTATATAGGGGATATGCTGAGACAAGCCATGGTTTCTTTTAATCATGATTCTTGGCCATGATCAGCTCAATTAGAATACCAACGAGGAAGGCTTTTTGATGATCCACAACCATCAAGTGTCTGAGAAGTCCAGATGTGGAGGAGAATAGACGGGCTTTAGAATTAGACACCGTCAAAAGAAATTCTCGACTGTTGTTTTCAAACTGTGTGTTCTAAGACACTTCACTTCGAAGTCCTTTGACCTCTACTATACCACAATGGAAAACCTGTTAGAATTAGAAGCAGAATTGTCGTTGAGTGGGAGAGTGCTTGCCTACTATGTGAAAGGCCCTTAGTTCCTCTTCCTCACTGCCACTGCCACTCTCCCCCACGAAAACCATAAAAGAAGACCAATCAGGGCCAGGGACATGGCTCTGTGGGGAGTGGCTAAAAACTCTAGGTTTAGTTACTTTCTTTAAATTGCTGTGATAGAACACCTAGACCAAGAAAATTTATAAAAGAAAGTGTTTATTGGTTCCATAGTTTCAGGAGTTAGAATCCATGACCATCATGGTGGAGAGCATGGTATTTAGACCAGCAGGGGTGGCACTGGAGCAGTAGCTGAGAGTTTACACCTTGAGATATAACCATGAGACAGAGAATGAGGTACTGGAAATGATGTGAGTATCTGAAATCCCAAAATTGATCCTCAGTGATATACTTCATCCAACAAGGTCACACCTCCTAATCCTTTCCAAATGGTGCCACCAGCTGGGAGCCAATTATTCATATATATGAGCCTATGGGAACTGGTTTCATCTAAACCACCATAGCTCTCAAGTCTAAGGAGCAAGTTCCATCCCCAAAACCCATACAAAAATCTCACATCTATAATCCCAGCATTCCAAAGATGGGAATAGAGGCAGAGACAGGAGGATGGGCCAGAGATTCTTAAGCCAGCTAGCCTGGAGTACACAGCACAGCAGCAGAAACAAGAGAGATCCTCATTTAACAAAGTAGTAGGCAAAAATCAGCTTCCAAAAGTTGTCTTCTGATCTCCATGATCATACACACACAAACACCAGAACTCTAAGAGAAAGAAAACTAAACAATATGGAGTTTCTGATACCAACTCCTCTTGAATAGGGAGTCAGTACTCTAGTGTATTTCTTTTCCTTAACCTAGTAATGGAATGAGTGTTCGTTATGTGCCTTGTACATGAATATTTTGGTAGGCAGTTTCCAAAGTCATGTGATAATCTACTAAACACAAATCTAGGCAGCTCTGTCTGAGAAGGAATGTTGTTTACGAAGTCTCATAGTTGTTCATTGGATACGAACATGAATCTAATGGACCACTCTGATGAGATGAGATTATCAAGAGGAATCCCTTCTCTTGCTGGTTGCATACGAGAGAGTAAGATGGACTCTGGTAAGCATGGAAGGAAGCCATGATCTGCTGGTAAATTGCCTGTGGATGTCACCAAAAAACGGCCTCAGAGAGACCTTTTGGCACTGAGCTTAGTACTTGTGGTAGTTTGAATGAGAATGGCCTCCCATAGGCTCCTCTGTATTTGAATGTTTTAGTCACTAGTTGGTGGACTATTTACAAAAGGATTAAGAGGTGTGGCCTTGTTGGAGGAGATTTGTCACTGGGGAGTGGGGTGAGTTTTAAGGTCTCAAAAGTCTCTGTCTCCCTGTTTCTCTGCCTCTTTGCCCTGTCTCTCTCTGCCTGATGCCCACCAGGGTGATCATGGACTAGCCCTCTAAAACCATAAGAAAGCCATCAATTAAATGTTTTCCTCTGTAAAAGTTACCTAATCTGCCAGGCAGGGTGGCACTTGTCTTTAATTTCAGCAATTGAGAGGCAGAGACAGGCGGATCTCTGTGAGTTTGAGGCCAGTCTGGTCTACATGGACAGCTCTAGCACAGCCAGCTCTAATAGAGAGAGATCCTGTCTCAAAATACTAAGAAATAAACATAAGAAAGAAAGAAAGAAAGAAAGAAAGAAAGAAAGAAAGAAAAAAAGAAAGAAAGAAAGAGAGAGAGAGAGAAAGAGAAAAGAGAGAGAGAGAGAGAAAGAAAGAAAAAAAAGAAAGAAAGGAAGAAAGAATCTCCTTGGTCATCGTATCTCTTCACAGCAAAAGAACAGTAATGAAGATTATATTTTAACCCTACAACCTAAAAAAACTGAATTTGCAACACCTAAAGTAATTGAGTTGAATCTTCCCCTCCTTGAACCTCTAACTTGATTCTCTACTTGAACTTCTAGAAAAGGATGTACCTACCCTACCCCACTTCTTGATTTGATTTCTTTTTTCCTTATTATAGATTGTACTCAGGGCCTTATGCCTTCTACGCAGTTGCACTACCTCTGATAGCTTTGAGATAGCCTAGACAGAACCCAATCATCCTTCCTTCTTAACAAACTTCGAGGCAGTTAGTTGACCTTGTTTTAATCCTAAGTTTATGATGCTTGGATCCGTGTTAATGAGCCATATCTGCTATGTATGTGATGAAATCGAATGGTTTGTGTTTTAAAAGGTAATATTATTTGGAAAAGAACAAGTCCCTCTTAATTTTTCACAGAATACCGAAGCTCCTGTCTATAACATAAATAAGAAGTGACAGTTCTTATCTTCCAAGGGGCAAATGGAAGGAGAAACATCATTTCTACTCCCTCAACATATCACCAAGGGCTCCAGAAATGCATAGCTCTCTCACCCCGTCTCTTTCGGTTTGTTATAGATGCCCTGTAGTGCAACAACCCAGCCCCACTTACCACAGGCTTAGCTAAGATTCTAGAAGTAACAGTGAATGAATCTTCGGCTTGGTCCACAGCAGTTCCCGAAGGCCTGCAGCTGTGAAGAGCTTTCTTCCTTATTGCAACTGCTGATTTTCCTTTCTCGTAGCTTTTCCATGTGGTTCTGGGGACAGTGGTAGCTACTCTGCCCTTTCTGATCTTGACTTGGACCAGTCATCTTTACATACTCCTCAAGATAAGTCTCATGGAACTGGGATTGTTCTGACTAGTTACTTGGACATTCAACCAGATTCGACCTTCCAGTGTCTTTCACGTGAAAACAAACCATGCCTCCAGGCTTTGTGAAAGTCACATCTAATAAAAACACAACAGTCTAAGTAACCTAAAGTAACTCTTGATAGATGTCTCTCTTTGTGTGGAAAGCCTTACATGTTCTTCTGTGTTGATACACTAACTTGGGTTAACATTTATGTGTCCAGCCCTGAGTAGGCATTTTATGTGTCCTAAATTGCTTACTTGTAAGAGTCTTTCTCTGAGAAAGGTACCCTAACTTCTGACCTCGTGCCTTTTGTGAGTGAGTGAGTGAGTGACAGACTGTTTAAATAACTGACCCCAAACACATAGCTACTAAGTGGAGAGATTCACATCTCAGAAACTGTGATCTCCAGGTTGTGTATTTACTGCTTATATTACCCTGAAATGAGACACAATTTCTCCCAGTCAATGTATGCAAAGCACACTGCTCAGCAGATGATGAAAGGCCCTTCCGTCACAACAAATTATGTCTGCTCAGAGAGACAAACACACAAATACAAGAAAAGTATTCCCCCTTTTCTTAACACAGCTATTGGCAATAAAAATGAGAAATGAGCATGTGCTTTCAAACTTCTGCCTGAAGCCTAGAAAATTCGCGGAGGCGCTGTAAAACAGACAGCACAGTTTAGGACGTTGCAACAAGACAGAAAATTTTAGTTCAACTTGTGAGATAAGCAGGACTTGGAAGGTGATGCCCTGGAACCCTGTTCCTGTGTAACGCACCCTTAGATCCCAAGCGCCATTTCCAAATGCTAGGGTAGAAACTGGGCAGCAAAACCTCTTTTGGTCCTGGGCTATGTGTTACTCTCAGTGATGCCATCAATTTACACTATGTTTGCACATAGGTGTACATGGTTAAAATACACGAGGTATTTTTTTTTTCTCTAGCAACACAGATTCAGCTTTTGTATCACAATGTTCCGGATGGGTTTTGAAAACAAGCAGAACCACTGTCAGGCTGCTGATATACCATGTTTCAGATGCTTGCACATCCTGAAGCTCTGCCAATCACAATGCGTCCTCAATAATGTAGCATGTGTACCCATTATAGAGGATTCTCGGAGGGTCCAGGCTAAAGCAAACAGCTGCTAAATCGGGTCTATTTTGAAGATAAATACACACTTCACTGAATTTAAATTAAGAGTCCAATCCAAGGCTCTTCATCTCCTACCCGAGTATGGTGATAGCTAACAGCTTTCTCTCTCTTCCGCCCCTCAGTGTGCACCTCCTATCTCTCCCACCCTCCAGTTTTTGCATGCTTCCCACAGAGGCTCTTAATCTAGATCCATGATGGAATTTTTTGGTCCTTAAGCATAGATGAGAATTTTATATTTATTTATTTGTTTATTTCCAAATTTTAAACTGGAACTTACTATTTCCTTTTAACACAAGTGGAGACAAACTTTAGTATTATGTGAGCTAGTTTTGCCCTTGCTGCCAAACAAAAACTGCAGATGTTTCTCTGTCTCATTACAGTGTTAGCAAATCTCCTCAAATGCCATTTGTGCCTATCGCCAACTCGGATTAGGATGGTTATTAGACTTGCTGTTAGATCTAATTTTTAATGAGCTAGTAAAGAAGCAAATGCATATTACAGGCTTGTTTTCTGATTTTGACAACTGTATTTCTAAAGAGTTGGTCTCCTTTGAAATCTTCTTTATGTATACTTATTTCCTCCTGTGAAGGAAGCCGTTAGGCTTTGTAGATTGCTAAAGATACCTGTGGTGCCCACACCCAAGTCAGAGCCCTTGCTCTAGAATTAGGTGTACAGCAGCACTTTCTCTAGGAGTTCTCACACTGGTGAACATTATCTGTGCTTGTCTGGTTCCATACAGCCACTATGAGTCATATATGGGCGTGGAACACTTCACATGGGACTAGCATGACAGGGGAAGTGAGATTTTAACACTTGGCTGCAATAGTGACATGTTGGGGGTATCATATTGAGAGTTCAGGTCTAGAAGGTGTATTGTAGACATGTCTAATAAATGACTAACAATAAATAAGAAAACACAGAAAGTTTGAATAACAAAAACCTATCACTGAAAGTGCCAATGGCATGACTCCTGTGGACAGAGCCATGGTGGGTTAGGGAATATTCATTGAAGAGGTGACATTTAAAGAGCTGAGACCTACAGGTTGAGAAATATCCTCCTGAAGGAAGGTGATGTTAGGCGGAGGGATGAGAAACACAAACATCTAAGAAAGTCACCTGCTACATGTGTGAGACTGGGAAGGCACAGGTACCTAGAGAGCAGGACAAAGGAGCTGCAGTAGGGCAAGGAGCCAGAGGAGAACTGAGGCCAGACTGCCATGGCTCAGTCAACTAATATACAGAATTTGAGCAAGGCGGTGGTGGCACATGCCTTTAATCCCAGTGCTCAGGAGGCAAAGATGGCAGATCTCTGTGACTTCAAGGCTAGCCCGGTCTACAAAGTGAATTCCAGGATAGCCAGGGCTGTTACACAGAGAAACCTTGGGGGGGAAAATTGAACTATTTTTTTATCCAGTCATAGTAGGATACCACCAGAGGGATTTTAAGTGGGACAACCTGATATTATCAAAATTTCCTAAAACTCATACTGGTGATTTGAACTGTAGAAGGCACAGTTTACAGAAAGCATGTTAAACATCTGGGCTTTTTTTCTTCAGGGGAAAAAGAGGCTGGAAAGGATGTTGTCTAACACCCTGGTGATCTTTTTGCTATTCTATGGAGCTAACCTTCACCTGATTTTCCCCAAATCCTGAGCATTGTTTAGGTTCTAATCCTGAGCTTTGTCTCTCAGTGAATATAACATTCACTATGAAAGAGGTTCCATGTACTTAGCATCCTCCATCAACAGGCTCTAACCTGATGCTTATACAAATCCTTCCTCCCCAGACCCTTATCCTGAGCTGTTTGTCAGTCAGTAGAACTCATTCTTATTGTAAGTGTCTTTGCTTTACTACTTTGCAAGGGAGTCTCAATGTAGTCACCCCTGAAACTTTGTTGTGATAATTGTCACATGGAGACTTTCCCCCAAAGTTTTACTGTGCTTAAATGTATAAGAAAAATAAACCATGAAGTCAGACTCTGGAAGTTTTGACCCAGCACCTGTTAAAGGGTTGCTGACCTGAGTTTCATTCTTCACTGCAGAGGGAAGGTTTCAGTGCCAGCTCTGATGCTTACAGGGACTACATTATTGGGCTGTAGGATGAAGGCTGGGACTCAGTTTGAATAATTATAGGAGTCCAGGTATGAGCTGGATGGCAATTTTGTATAATGCTCATTGCAATGGTAATGGCTAGGATCTATAGAAAATCTAGACAAAATGAGCAACATCTTCTAAGGGATCGCAAGAAAGATAGGAATATATTATATTCAATAAGTAATGCCACTGACCAAGATAATATTGGGATGGGAAAGTTTAGGTTGAAAAATTGACACTTCCATTTTAGATATGCAAATGGGGATGCAAGCTTGGAATTGTGAATAAAGGAAGACTTTGAGAGTTGCGGCCCAAATGGCCTTACAAGATATTGGGTGGAGGCCATTTGTTATTAGCCCAGGCAGGCAGAGGAGGAACTCTAAAGGAGTGGTGGGTATGGCTAGCATCTAAATAGGCTGTTTGTGCCCTGTAGATGAAATTCATTCTCTACTTCAGGCAACATGAACAAATTCCAAGGACTCAGTCTCTGGGGAGCCAGCACACATTGATAGAGAGTATGCTACTTGTGAAAAGACACAAATGGGTAGAGCCAGGAAGAGAGAAAACCGAGAGCTATTAACTGCCACCAGGTTCATGCAAAAACCCCAAAGACAGATAAGATCTGTTGGTCCACAGGGAACAACACTGGAAGGCAAACACAGTCTAGCAGACTCAAGTTAAAATCCTGACACTAATACTGGCTCTATAACTTTTGAACAAGGGAAGACTAAAGCCTATAATGCATAAAACTTGCTACCTAACACAGAAGACATGCTCAAAACACACCAGCTCTTAACATGAAATACCGTTCTCAGTGTTAGGAAGCAGTTGCTGTGCCATAGGCTTGGGCAATGTATCTCAGGTGTGTACAAAAGCATCGGCTCCTGGCTTGAGAACTACCTGAGCTGGGCTCTATTCTTTACTTCACATCGATGTTTCTCCAAAGATCTTTCCAAAGAATTTACATTTCAATGACTTTCTGAAAGCTGAATACAGCACTCTCCTGCTTCCTAGTCTGTCTTCTGCTCTCTGCCAGGCAAATAGAGGTGTCTCCATTTCCCCATTCAAATCAGTACAGGCTCCAGGGAAGTTTTATCTCTGTTATTTTCCCCTTTCCTCTTCCAGCCAACCTTAGTCCCTCCAGGAAACTTCACCAGCTTACTCAGCATCCAGGGCTAAAGCATCGCTGTTGTCTCTGAAACCTGTCGTTAAACATGTACGTTAGCCAACGCCCTGCTGAGTTGGCTTTCTCTGTGCATCTTATATAATAAACCTCCAGCCACTTGGCATGGAAGACACAAAGAAATGGTAGACAATTTATTTATCCCAGCTGATCGATAGGAAACCTGGAGCCGGTCCAGGAAAAAAAGTATCTCTAAACCTCCTCTCATTTTCTGGAGTACGTTCTCTCCATCTCTGTTTAGTGTGTGCACAGGTGATTCATGGCCCATGGGGGATGCTTCAGATGCGCAATCACCAAAGCACAAGGGCACTTTGCAGAAATCAGAGTAAACAGGTTCAAATAACACACATTCTCCTCTCTCTCTTCCTACCCCTCTCTCCCTCCTCCTTTTTTTTCCTTTTCCTTCCCTCCTCCCTTCCTTCCTTTTTCTTTCCCTATCATTTTCCTGCTTTATACATAGTTGATAATTAGCCTGGGAGCCTCTATAGTTCACAACACATAGGTGCTCTTTTGGTTAACGTCAGCATTTCCTAAGGTTAGAGGCCCTAACTTTCTGGACTGTCCTCACCAGGTGCACTTATTCAGAAACAGTAAAATCAGCACTTTAAGTTTTCTCTAGGCCAGACAAGAATTGGAAGAGGGACGGCTCGTTCTCTGCTTTTAGCTCATGCCTCTCCTAAAAGTGTGCATGTTACATGATGAATACATCTACAAAACCCTTATCAACTTGACTCCAAACTGAAAGATACAATGTAATAGTGATAATATAATGTATACTTAATGTAATGTAAGATTTAATGTAATAGTGATAGGCATCAAGAGACATTTTTACATAAATCTATCAGGTACTTGGCCAAATTCACTATCACTCTCCTTTTTCTCTCCTTTTCCATCATTCTAATTAATCTGCACAGACACCTTCCTTCTGCCTTCATGCCCTGTATGCATGTTTGATTCTATGCATCTGCATAAAGATTAGGATCCACAAATATGAGAAAACATGCATTATTTATCTGACTGGTGTCTGACTTATTTCACTTATTATGATATCTCTGGTTGCATCCATTTTCCTAAAAATGGCATACTTTCTTTCTTTGTGGGTGAATAAAATCCCATTGTGACTAGGCACTGCCGTTTTATAAATCCATTTTCCTGTTGATAAACATCCAGGCTGATTTAATGAGGTGGCTAGTGTCGGAATGTGCATAGTTGTGTTAGGATTACTGTGGTGTGCTGACTTGGAGCCTTTGGGGTGCAAAGCTGGGCAGATTCTTTTCTCTCTTGTTTCTCCATTTGTCACCTTTGCACATCCTGTGACATCGTGACAATTACAAAAACTATCTGGTAGGATGTTTTGACCTTTTTTCTTCATTAGGCTGTGACAGAGTCTAACGAAGAGTGAGATGTTGCTTGCCTGGCTCTTTACAATGCCACCAGCAGAGCCATTTGTTTCAATTAGCTACGTCAGAGGTGCCTAGCCTCTTTCCAGATGTGTGGGAAAGATGATGAATGGGCAGAGTGTGCCAGGATCTTAAAAACTGCTCAAAAAATAAAACCCTGCAAAACCTAACAGTGGTCTTCTCTACCCCGACAGATGCCCAAACATGCATAGTCACGTAACTGTTGGCTCAAGTTCACTTGGCTATCATATATTGACAACCTAACTTCAGTCATTAATTGCTACCATTTCTGGTCACTTTTCTCTCTGTAATTCCCTGGATCCATTAGCTCTATGTGTTATTTTACTGTAATGCAAATGCATTTTTTCAAACCGGCTGAGGCTTGTTTTCCCCAGTGGATGGAGAACTGCTTACAGGCAATTACTGCTTCTTCTCTACTCTCATCACAGAATCTAGAGCTTCACCCACTGAAGGCACAGCACTGTGGAATTAATCAAAGGCCCTTCTGAGCCTTTCTGGGCCCTTGTGATTTGTGAGTGGCTGATGAGTTTCTTCCTCATTTCTGCAGAACTCGAATTCTGCGCATTATTTTAAGGAAAGCAGAACTTTGATCTACAAGTCATTAACTCATCTTGCTCAGTCTACTTGAAGGCCAGGACTTAGATGATATAATACACGGGCCCAATTTTGCAATTGGAAGTCCCAAGTTAGCTGATAAAGTGCTCCAATTGTCTTTTAATGACACCTAAAGGCCTGCTCTATCCATGTCCCAGGCTTGCTCAAAAAGATCCAAAGTCAAATCAAATGAACAAGATACTCAGGTGCATTTGTTGACTTCTGAGGAATTAAACAGATTAGGATGCTGTATATACGGTCCCTGCTTACATTCACATCCATGGATGTGGTGCTTAGATTATATCCATGAACAATAGGGAATCATTGGCTGAACATAATGCTAAGTCTCTAAAAATGCTCATTTTTGGATCTGCTCACAGAATATTTTATATTTTAATAGTTTATTTGCTTTTCTTTTCATTTAAAAAAATCATAATCATCTTCATCATAATCATCATCCTGTTTTTATGTCTGTGTAGCCTACCTATGCCTTGTACCTTTGGAGATCAGAAGAGAAGTGTTGAATCCCTGGAACTGGAGCTACAGATGGTTGTTAGCCATCATTTGGGTACTGGAACTTGAACTTATGCCCTCTGTAAGAGCAGCAAGTGCTCTTCATCACTGAGCCATCTCTACAGCCCATTTTCACTTTTTAAATATTCTTTTACATTTACTTTATATGCACGTATGTTATCATGTGTGTGCCTAAATGCCGACGGAGGTCAGAACAGGGCATCAAATTGCAGATGGTTTTGAGCCACAATGGGGATACTGGCAACTGAATCTGGGTCTTCTAGAAAAGCAGCCAGTACTCTTAACAACTGAGCCACCTCTCCTGCCCCGTTACTTTTTATTTGAACAGTAGTTTCCATTCACCTTGTATTCTGTTGAGCTGTTAACAATATAGTTTAATGGTTCCTAGAGCTTTAATATTTACTATCTAGGATTTTTCAAAGTTACTGGCAACATGGATTAATGTTTCTTCTGATGCTCTTTGGTTCTTAGAGGTAGATGAAAGGGTTTATGAGTTTTTAGAAGGTTTGTGCTATGGAATATTCTTTTGCACTATGTGAATATATGTCGCTGAGATTGATTTAATAAAGAAGTTGGCTGGCCAATAGCTGACCAGAATAAGGTTAGGCAGGAGATTCAGACAAGGAGAATGCTAAGGGGAAGAAGGTCAGAGTCTGGAGTTGCCAGCCAGATGCAGAGGGAGTAGATGAATGTGCCATGGAGCTTCTTCTGTGGGTAGTGTGGGGGCTTCTGTGGGTAGTGGGGGGAATTCTG
>JABTXL010010235.1:7879687-7920908 GCA_025134845.1 Neodon shergylaensis | reverse complement strand
TTCTGTGGGTAGTGTGGGGGCTTCTGTGGGTAGTGTGGGGAATTCTGTGCGAAGTGTGGGGGCTTCTATAGGTAGTATAGAAGCTTCTTCTGTGGGTAGTGTGGGAGCTTCTGTAGGTAGTGGGGGTAATTCTGTGGGTAGTGTGGGGGCTTCTATAGGTAGTATAGAAGCTTCTTCTGTGGGTAATGTGGGGACTTCTTCTGTGCGTAGTGTGGGGGCTTCTGTGGGTAGCATGGGGACTTCTGTGGGTAGTGTGGGGGCTTCTTCTGTGGGTAGTGTGGGGGCTTCTGTGGGTAGTATGAGGGCTTCTCTGGCTGACAAAACTCAGCATATTAACTCTAATGTGCTGTGGGCCATGGTTTGGTATGGTGAAAATGGTTTGGTGCTAGTATCTTTGGAAGACCGATAGACAACATGCCTTTCCAATGAAAGAACTCTAAATTTACTCCTGACTTCAGTGATGGTTCCTTTTGTTTCTTGTTTGCAGCCCGTGGTACATTTATATATACTTTCAAGCAATCTTAATCTTTGGTTTCCTCCTACGTTTTCAAAATATGACCTCTTTCACATTCTTTCCTGGGACCTTTTCCAAGTCTGAGGCAACCTAGTAACTTGGAGAGGAACTCACAAGTTTTTTGTCCTTCCCCATAAAAACAGAGACAGGCTTACTTAACAGAGCTCCTAACCAATGTCTACAGCCAGCGATCTTTATGGCTCACACTGTACTTAATTTGCTAGACTCCCAGTGGGTTCCTATGAGACATTTCATTATTTTTCATCTCTTGGGGAACCTAACAAGACCACCAAGATTTACAATAGCATGTCTCTATCTTCCAGCCCCCAGAGTAACACAAAATACCTTGGTCATAAGTCTTCAAGACTGTTCCTATTGTTCTTGGGTTATAAAACCATTTTCTTTTCTTTTCTTTTCTTTTCTTTTCTTTCTTTCATTTTTTTTTCTTTTGGTTTTTCAAGACCAAGTTTCTCTGTGTAGGCCTGGTTCTCCTGGAACTCACTCTGTAGACCGGCTGCAAACTCTACATACATTGCTCTGATGGTATGTTTTAGCTTTTTCCGTACCCGACATGCTCTCTTTTATGTTATTTCTATTACTTTTGCTGTTGTTTAATGCTCCTGTTTTCAGAGCAATTCTAGATTCATGCAGCGCTGAAAAGGTGCAGAGATTTCCCACATGTACCCTGCCCCTAGACGCACATAGCCTATCCCACTAGCTACCTCTCCCACTACAGTGAGCACTTGTGACATCTTCTGCCTCTCTAATCATTCACCGTCATCAAGCAAGTCCACAGGGCTTGCTCTTGGCATTTGCATTTCGCATGGCTTGTGTAGAAATGCATAGCCACCATCACAGCTTACCATGCAGGACCACCTCACTGCCCTAAAAGTTCTCAGCTCTGACCTTTCCTTTCTTTCCTCTGACTATTTGCTTGCCTATATAGATACATTCCTTATCATTGGACATAAGATTCTAGCCCTCCAGAATACACATTTTCGCTATTGTAGCTTAGAGGTTCTAGAACTGACTGCTTTACCTTTATTTGATAATGCTTTCCTTTTCTTCCTAGACTCCCCAGCACGTCTACTTGGTCTGTACTTGCTGTGGTTTATTATCATACCCTTATGTATAAAGAGAATGGCGGGCAAACAAATTCACCAGGCTCTGTCTAGCAAAGCTCTTGGTTTATGGCAGTCACCTCCCTAAGGCTTCTAGTCCTGGTCAGTCTCAATACAAGATGAATCTTCCATTTTCCTTTCATTTTAACTCACACTCAGGTAAGATAAGAAAGGGAATCGGCCCGCCCAAGCAGAGCCTCACTAGAAAGCAAGGATTATGAAGGCGGAGACCTAGTAATTGGCTGTCCATCACGCCTGAAGTAGATTGCAGGTGTGCTGTCCCTTGAATAAATTGTTCCAAGTTGTTGAATTGAGTTGTCGGTGGACACCAACTTTCTCTTTCCAAATTTTCCAGACAATAGCTTATTCCCGAGTTTAGCATCCTAAGACTTTAGTAGGCCAGGGTGTGCATTCTTTCTTCTGAAATTGATCAGAAATGACAGGCAGTAGTAGTATTGCCCTGGGAGAATCTTTGCTTCTCAAATGCAAAAAGAGTAAAGAGTTCAGTAGGTAACCGGAGGGGAAGTTAAAGACTGGAAACCCCGTGTAATTAGCACCTTTATAATGAGGCTTCTTGAGAACACTTGGCTGCCACGAGTCATATCATGGGTTCAGTATGCTTTAATTGCCCGTTATTTTCGGCATGATGGCATTTCAAGGGGTTTGTTCCCTAACAGAAGAATGGATAAATACAGCAATTGACTCATGTGTTGATCCAGGGCTATTTTTACCCTTCAGCACCTTCCATTGTCATCCCAAAAGAAGGTGCAGCAGCTTCTGGGCAGTCCTCCCACAGACGATCTAATATAGCCTTGCCTGGGCTCTCAGGAGCACGTGGACCTCTTACAGGAAACCTCAGCCAGAGTCAGTTCGGGGAGGGGGAAAAACGGCAGCAAGCAGACCGTTTTCAAAGTCAGACCCCTCCACAGAGGCAGGGGCCGTGCCAAGCTTTCTTCATATCCTGAAAGCCTAGTGTTTCAGATCTCATTAATCCCAAGAAAACTGTCAGGGATGGCCCCTGCTGGGAGGGCTGACCCAAATTGTGACTTCTTTCAGGCCAGGGAAGCCCCTCCAGGACAAACAGGAAGCGATCACTCAGCATAATGTATTCTCTCTGGAACAAGTAAACAGTCCACTGTTCAGTTCAAAGTACTGAATCCAAGTCCGCAAGTTGGTTTTGGCTCAATGCGACCCTAAAATCAAGTCAAACGGAATGAGTTTATTAATTCGGAGCCTGGAGATTTGATTTGGCGGAATATTCCGGCTGAAGTGTTGAATTCCACCTCGTGTTAGTCATTGTTTTTTTCCTTGGCCATTTTGAAGGACGGCTTGGCTTTAGACAGAAAATGCCAATGTTGGTTTCAAATCCATTCCCAGGTATAAAAGTAATCTCCTAGCGTGTGGTTTCAAGTGAGAGATAGGTTTTAAAGTTTATACACACAGTAGAATGAAATTTTTCTTACTCATTGGGAACTAGAAATTCTCAGATTTTTTCTTTTAATTTATTTGCCGTTCCTTGGGCTGCTAACACTCAAATGTACCTAGTCTAATTACCTTTGCAGTCAATTAAACAGAGTTTTCCACTTCAATAACAATACCTGCCAACACAAAGGGGCTGCTCCTGCCTTTGAATTCCTTAAATAAGATGCTCAAGTGCTTTGCAGAGGTAACAGAAGCCAATAACAAAACGTGTGTCTGCTTTCTAGTGACAGGGTCGTCTCACGCTGAGAAGTGGTAGTTCTGCTATTTTAAATTAGTGTTCACAAAATATGCATATTCTTAGAATCAAGGTAAGTGGCTCTTTCTTCCAACCCGTGGTTCTTGCCAGGTGTATAGAAGGAACAGATAGTCCGATGCATTAGCTTCTGTAAACACAATGGCAGCTAGACAATGCTTAATGCCTTTCCTTATTGCAAAGACTACCAGAAAGTCAGAATAAAAAGGGGGTAATTTTAGAATACACGGAAGCCAGTTTTATAACTCTCTAGTCTGGGGAATCAGAGTCCAGGCTGGACTAGGAGATGTGGGTTGGGAATCCAAGGATCTGCTCAGGAGCAAGCCCCATATCTGGACTGTAACCATATTCCTTCTGATTGAGTTTAGGAAAGCTGGATAAATAACAGAGAGAGTGGTAAAGAAAGGAGCACACCAGTGTGTTTCCTCCTGGGTTCTTCCACGAATGTTCTTTCTGCTCAAGGGTATCAAAGAAGCATTACTGAGGCTGGGTGTAGTGGTGCATGTTACCCCAGCACTGAAGATGCTGAGGCAGAAAGCTCATGATTTAGAATACAAAATTGTGAAAGTCTATCTCAAAAAAAAAATTAAAAATAAATAATGCATTCTGCTCATACATACTGAGATAAACTATTTGTTTGTTTATTCATGTACTTATTTATAAACAGAGCCTTGCTGTATAATCCAACCTGTCCTCAAACATACAACCCACCTGCCTCTGCCTGCACCATCACATCCGGTTCCTGTGTTTACTTCTAAATGTCTTGGAGCCACACATAACCTAAAGGATGGTGGCCAGGGTCAACACAGTCGTTGTCAAAACGAAACACTTTATTCAACCAGCCTTAGGAACATCTTAGGCTTACTGAAGGTGAAGCCAAAGAAAATGCTATCTAACTGAAGGATGATGGTGCTGATGGTGGACCTCTTGTGTCCAGACTGCAAAGGAGGGAATTTGAAACATATGTTACATTGGGTGTGTGGCCATAGTAACTTGAACTTTAGTTTCTGTTGCTTAGGTGGCAGAAAGAGATGTATGTGAATAAACAGGGTACTACTGATTTATTATTATTATTATTATTATTATTATTATTATTATTATTATTTATTTATTTAATAAATCTAAGGAACAGAGACCCTAGTCTCTGCACCTGGTGCAGGTGCAGCTGCAGGCAGGTACTGGGTCTTGGGTGCCCCCTTGTGGTTAACATGCTAATATAAAGGGTGGTTCTGAAGAGTGCAGACTTTGTCTCTGGTCTTGCTTCTTGCTGTGCATCATTCTGAGCTTTCTATCCTTCAGCCACACTGCCCTCCTCCTAGTCCTCAAGTGCACGGCGTCCCCTTCTTGTGTCTTGCTTACATCCTTCCTCATCTTTGTAATGTTCCATCATTAACTACCTGCACCTAGTTTGCTAATTCACTCACGAGTGTTCCCCTTGACCCACTTCTGCTTTGAAGAATTCCATGATTCCATGAGCTAGGCCCTGCTGTATGCTCAGTGCAGAAACATCATCAAGAGATACACTTCTCTTGACTGAACTTGGAGACCTTGGTCTTCGGGCTTGGCCCTTGAAATGAAATGGCAGTCTCTAGAAATCCATCTACCAAGAGTGGTGTTTCTTTGTAATGAGAGCTCTCAGGAGAAAAGAGTAGCTTTTTGAATATACCACACAACTATTCCACACTGACAGTACTAAACTTCATCCAGAACAGTGGTCATGTTTTCCTACAACCCTTTCTTCTTCTGCTGTGTGTCTATTCTCTAGAAACGCAACTAGGTTCTTCTGTGTTCTTGTACAAACATAGTATAGCAGATGGGTAATATATGTTTATTCACTTAATGATGACAAATGAATTACTTACAAAATTCATTATTTCCTGAGGAATAGAAAATACATCCTCCCTAGACATTCCCTTTGCCTCCCAACTTTTTGTTTGAATAAATTTAAATCTGCACTATAACTGTCTGAAGTCCACAGTGAGCACACGAGCACCTTCTGCTCCATCCCCGACCTACAGCTGCCCTATACCCTCCTCAACTGTTTGAGTATTAGCTTTAGATACCATAGTACTTTATTTCCAGACATTTGGACATGGAGCTCTTAAAAACATAGCATTTTCCTATACATCCACATCAATAACCTCATTTGAGAAAAACATAATGTCAGCCCGTAGTCAAGTTTTCAAAAAAAAGTCTTTAATCATTCTTGTTATTGTTTGATCCAGCACACAATCAAATATGGTAGTGCCTTTGGTTTGTGAGTGGCGCAGTCTCTTTAGATGAACCCAATGTGTTTGTTCTCCTGCCTTGCTCATCTGCATTGCCTGGCTACTTTTGAGCTATTTGGCCCATCAACTCTGTTCTTTAACTTTGCAGTCTGACTTGTTTGGTTGTTGTTGACCTAGTTTAAACATTTTGAATTCCCTGAACTATCTTTCCACTCCACAGCAGGTCAAGAGTGTGTTTTTCTTTCTTTCCATATCTTTCTTCTTTGTTCCTTAATTGTGTGAAGTTTATGTAGTCATTCTTCTGTTGATAGAGACTGGGCTGTTACCAGAATTTTACTACGAATAATGGTATAAATTGTGTGTGTGTGCTGTGCTCATGTGCATAAGCATGTATGCATGTTTGTGTGTGTGACTGTGTAGCCCTGGTCGTTGGCCTGGAACTTGGTATGTAGAGCGGGCTGGTTTTGGACTCCATCTGCGTGCCTTTGCCTCCAGTGTGCTGGGATTAGAGTTGCATGCTAACGCCTGTGGCCCACAATAAGTGATTTGGTGTCTATGATATTTTGCACTTGTTAAGATGTTTTTTTTCAGGGTAATCTCCTAGAATTTAAACAAATGGATTAACATGTAAGTTGTTATAAACTTTTCTTAGACATTGATAATGCCTTCCATGGGATTTCCCATCGACAGTATAGGACAGTGACAAAGTGTTTGGTCTTCCTGTTTCCCCACTTCTTCTCTGTTCATCTTCCCCTTTCTCTTCCTCTTCCCCTGAGTTAGAGAAGGGACGAATCATGTTGAGAAAGCATTCATTAATTCCTATTATGTGTTAAACCAAGTCTCAGTATCTAATTTTATTAAATGCTTTTTTCCCTATGGAGATAAGATGATTTTTCTCCTTAGATAATTTGCTATGGCAAATTTACTGGTGATTTAATATTATACCATCTTTGAAATTTTAAAATGGGTTTTTCCTTTGAAATAAAATGTTTCTTAAGGTCTACTGCATTTTATCTATGACCTTTACATGTCTGTCCCAAGTGAGACCAGGCTGCCCCTTCCTTTCTGGGACATCTTTGTACAGTTAGGTTCACTTCATATCTGCTTCAGGAGGATGATATTTTGTAAGTTTTTTTTGTTGTTTGTTTTATTTCGGTGGTTATGAAACAAAATGTATTTGGAGAAGCTGTGGAAGTTTCAGTAGAATTTACTTCATGCTTTGATAACTAAACACATTTTATGCAAATTGATCTGTTTAATCCTTTTTTCTCTTAAGGCCAAATTTACTAAATTGTCTTTTTGTAGGAAATTGCCTATTTCAGTCAGATCTTCCAATTTATTTGCCCAGAGTAGGACAAAGGACCCTGAATGATTTTTCAATTTCCTTTGTTTTGTGACATTTTCCTGCTGTCACTTTTTACTCTATGGATTTATAACTTTCCCATGTATTCACACACTATCGCCTCTCAATTATCTTTTATAATGTTTTTCATACGTGATGAGTTGTTTTTGTAAAGAACAAGTATTTTTTCTCTTATTTTTTATTCTATTGTTCTGATTTTGACTGCATGGATGTCTGCTTTTGTGGCTCTTCCTTCTTTCATTTGGCTTAGGTCCCCCTGCCCCTTTAGGGATTTCCTTGGGATCTGAATTTTACATTAATAACAGTATGTTGATTCCAACTTCCTGAAACTTAAAATTAATCAACTTGAGGGACGCAAACCCAGGGTCTTTTTATAAGATACTCCAGACTTAAGCCTGAAATCCTACCCTGCCCCCGAGAGTGGATGGTTACAGACATCTTCATTCCTGCTTCCATTTCTTGAGTTTTAGCTTTCCGAGCTCAATGTTAGGTGTATTTTACATATCAACATTGTTTTGGATTTTACATCATGATCTGATCTTAAAATTGTTCAATTTCCTGTAAATTAAGCTTAATCCGCTTATGCTTATTTGTATGAATGACAAGCTTTGCCTCAATCCCATCGTATTGTTTTATATAGACTGGTGTATTTGTTATGTTTATTATGTTTTCCTTTCCCTTTTCATAACAAAAACTTGCTGAAAATAATGAATGGTTTAAGTTAAACCACTCTGGTCCACTAAGTGCTTTTTGCTTAGCCCATTTTATTAGGAAAATTTTGGCTTGACAACTAACTAAAAACACAGAACTAATATAAGACTCCCCTAAATGAATCTTGCTCGTTTTGTTTCTTTCCTAGTTTTCTTCCTTACTTTTTTTGTGTTTAAAAAAGACAACAACGACAACAACAACAACCAAACTGTTCTAAGGCTAATTCTTTTTCCCAGCTGCTCTAGGGGTGGAGTGCTGTCTGAAATGCTGAAGACTGAGGCAGACTGACTAGGCACACAGGCTAGCCCTACTTCAGTAAGTGCTCTAGTATGGTTGTTCTGACAACTGCTCAGGAAACCCCAGGAACTGAGGCTCCTCTTTCTGCTTTGCCAGGCACTCAGGAGAGCCTGCCTTACCTCTACCAGCTGTAGGTAGTCCTGCTGCGGAGTCTTAGACAACAAGACACCAGTACCATCATCATTCTAGCAGGGACTGAGATAACTGAAGGCATTCTCAATCATGGAAACTGGGGGCAAGAAAGGGCTCACACCAATTGGAAATCAGCCTTTGCTTTGAGTTGTGCTATACACACGGGGCGGTGTGAACGTTTGAATAATAGTTGTTAACTGCGACGGAAACTCGGAAAAGAAGTATCTGTGTTTGGTGCAATTTAAAGAGTGACTTCTTCAGCACGAAACTTTGAACTTCACCTTTAAAGTCTCTCACTCATGTTTTGTATTTTCAATTGCTAATCCAAAGCTTTCTTGTAAAAGTATACTAAGCATAAAGAGGATCAACGAGCCAGACACATTTAATTTCATTCTTGAAAGGCGGCGAACAGATTTTTGTTTCAAAAGAATATTCACGTTTCATAGAGAGCATAGACGGTTTCTTAGACACTATTTCCTTTAGCCCGACAAGAGTTAATCAAGAGGAAGACAGAGAGTTGCTGAGGCCATTACAACCCGTGAGCACATTACATATCTCAGTAAAAGTCTGTGTGTACATTGTACGCTTGGCGACACACGCCTATCTTCAAAGGTACAAATGAGTGATTTTAAGTCACTGCTGTTCAGCCATCATCAATATTCACCTCTCAAACAATCTTCATAAATTCCAAACGTTCCTGCCACCATCTTCACTGTCAGGGCCTGACAACCACCATTCTACTTTTAGGGTCTGTGAATTTAATTACACTAAGTGCCTCATATCAGTGGAACCACGCAACATCTGTCTGCCTCTGTCTGCTTATTTCACTCAGTACATGTTGCAGCATGTGTCAGAATTCCTGTTCTTTTTAAGACCACACAATATCCCATTGTGTATGTGAACACTTCTCATGTTAGTTCTGCTGGACAGGGACGTTTGGGTTGCTGCCATTTGGAGCTATTGTGAATAACGTAGCTATAGACAAAAGTGTACAAATCCCTCTTCTTGTTCTCACCTCTTTTGAGTAAGTAAAAAGTAAGATTGGCGGGTTGTATTATGCACAATATACATTATATTATATATTATATAATATATTAAATAGTCTCTAGAAAAATTTTCTTTTCTTTTCTTTTTTTTTGTTTTTCTAGACAGGGTTTCTCTGTAGCTTTGGAGCCTGTCCTAGAACTAGTCTTGTAGCCCAGGCTGGCCTCGAACTCACAGAGATCTGCCTGCCTTTGCCTCCCGAGTGCTGGGATTAAAGTCGTGCGCCACCACTGCCTGGCTTAGAAAATTTTTCATTCTCAAAAACCTTACATTATTTCTCGAGATTGGCTGCACCTTCTTGTGTTTACACACCAGTGTACAAAAGCTCCGATTTCTCTACTGACTCACCACACGCACATTTGATTTTTGTCTTTGTGTTTATAATGATAAAATGCAAGTTATAATGATAAGGTTCACATTCAGCTACCTGACCAGACACTGGGCCTTCTGTGCTGTATTGTGTCATATGCTCTCACCAATAATTTCACATTCGCTCTGCATATGAGGCTGTGTGACTTTCCCATTCCTATTTTTGCTTTCCTAGGTTATTTCATCTCCTTAATTAAACTGCTTATAAGAGAAAGTAAGGAAAGAGAGAAAAACCAACTTCTCAGATACAATATACTAGCCAGACATGGTAACAGATACTTATAATCCTAGCACTTGAAAGACTGAGGCATGATGGTTGCCGTGAGTTTGACATTACCCTGGCTACATTGATGGAGGTGGTCTTGTATCTTATCTGTTGCTTTCATTGGTTAACTAATAAAGAAACTGCCTTGGCCCTCATAGGACAGAAAATTAGGTAGGCGGAGTAAACAGAACAGGATTCTGGGAGAAAGAAGCTGAGTCAGTGAGTCGCCATGATTCTCCCACTCCAGACACAGGTAAGCCACCTCGTGGGCTACACAGAATATTAGAAATGGGTTAATATAGATGTGAGAGCTAGCCAATAAGAGGCTAGAGCTAATGGGCCAAGCAGTATTTAAATGAATACAGTTTCTGTGTAATTATTTCGGGGCATAAGCTAGAGCCATGCGGGCGGCCAGGTGCCGGTGACGCAGCCCCTGCCGCTCCTATTACAACACTACATATTGAGTTCAAGGTCAGATAGAGACTAAGAGTAAATCCCTGTTTCGTAAACACAACAAGAACAACAACAAAAGAAGAGAAAGGAAAGGACAGAGAACAAACATAAAATAATACCATGATTTAACCAAGTGAGCAATTATTTACAAAAATAGATGAAAATTAGGGCTGGAGAGATGGCTCAGTGTTTAAGAGTACTTATTGCTCCTGCAGAGGACCCAGGTTCTATTCCAAGAAGCAACATGGTGACTCACAATCATCTGTAACTCCAGTTCCAGAGGATCTGACATCCTCTCTGACTTCCATAGGCACCAGGTATACATGTGGTACACAGACACAAACAGGCAAAAACTCATCACATAAAATAAACACAAATATACAAAAAAACCTACAATATAACAGGACAAAAATAAAAGTCCAAGATTACCACGTTGAGTTACAGAAGACTATCAAATACTTGAGTCAAACCTAAAATTGTAAGAAACACATAATTGATACAAAGTCACAACAACTTTGGAACAAGAGATGGAGACTATATACCATGAAAACTTAAAACGAGAAAAGACATGCTGATATCAGATAAAAAACTTTAGAAACTACAGATAAATTATTTCATAATGTCAGAAGACTAGACTGAATAAGACTACTTATGTGAATGTATTACACTTCATCATAAAAGCTTAAAATTCACAATGTAAATGTTGATGAATCCAGTAAAAGACATATATAGTGACAGATATAATAGAAACCCTAGTGCTCTTTTCTTAAGAATGACATATTAGGAAACAGGGAAGGGAGGGCAACACTCAGCACAGGAAAGAAAGCCCAGACACTGAACCTTATAATATGACAGCTCATGATTTTCCTGAGACAGGGTCTCACTCCACATCCCGGGATAGCCTTGAACTTGTAGTCTTCCTGTCTCAATCCTCCACGTACTGAGATTGAAGCTGTTTATTACTACACTTGATTTTTTTTTCTAAAGGTACAAATGAAACCCACTGGAAGAATGATGACAGTTTTTTCATGCAAAACCACCATGATGGCAGGATATCCATAAGCAAAATGAATAAACAGGTGAATGTCACCCTACATCTTATCCTTCAAGCAAAATATTAATGCAGCAGGTTACAGACTTAAACAAAAAACGTGAAAATGTGTTACCCTTATGAGAAAAGCCTTCGTCATTTGGGGTGGGGGAAAGAATTCCTAGTCTCTATACCAAAAATTCATGCATAAAATGGAAAAATTGATTATCTGACACTTGTTAAATGATATATCTGTTTGCTAAAAATTATCCTTCTAATAATAATAAAAGCAAGCTATTGATAGTGGATACATGTATGGGCTACTTGTCTGTCAAGGAACTATTACTTAGGCTACATAAAAAACTCTAAACTGAGATGGTAATAGTAAACCATCTATTTAGAGAATCAGCATAGCACTTCTCCTAAGAGGAAAGAGAGATGGTGAATGAGCCTTAACAGTGCTAGCCGCAAGAAAAAAAAATTCAAGTTAAATCACAGAAAACTATCTAGGACGAAGATCAAAAGTAGTCATAAAACATGATGCCAGCAAAGATGAGGAGAAACCTGAGTCTGCTGATGACGGCAGATGACAGCCACTCAAAGAATCTTTTAGCAGTTACTCGTGGAACTAAACACCAAACAATACATAACCTAGCCAATGCATGTCTGGCCTGCTTTTCCAGATAAACAAAAATCTTACATTCTCACAGAAATCTGTGCTTGAATGTGCATAGGAACATTATTAGACCAGAGCGAAGAAAACACAACATTCTTCAGTGGGCAGATTGTTGAGCCAACTATGGAATACTAGTCGACAATGAAAAGAAATGTTTTTTTTTTTGACACTTGCAACAATTTTGAAGTCTTCCCTGGAATTATTTCCAAGGAATAGTGCTGAGTAAAAAAGCTAATCCAAAAAATTGTAATTGTATTTATAAATTATTTATAAATAAATATTGTGATTATATTTATATATAAATATATTTATATTTAACATTTTGAAAAGAAAGCATTTTAGAACTGGAGAAGAGCTTTGTAAGTTGTTCAGGGTTAGGGGACAGAGGAGGGGACATGAAGGAAAGAGATGCTATGACTGTAGAGGGGAACAGGGGCTTCTTAAGGCAATGAAATCTTCCAGATATCTGTGATGTAGAAACACAAACACACACATAACTCTGTCCAGAACCAAGCCGCCCCACAAGCACTGGTTAACATAGGGGAGTCTCAGTATTGTCCAGTGTCAGTAACCTGGTCTTGGATGTATTGTAGTTTTCCAAATATTAAAAATCTAGGGAAAACCAGTTTAAGAGGACATTACATACATCTTTACTGTTTCTTGCCATTGAACGTGAATTTACATTTGGCTCAAAATAAAATTTTAATTGGTTAATTACTTAAGCACAAATTATCCTCATATATTCAACAAAAGATTTCGTATGTAGGCATATTAGAACAGAGCTGCTGAATGCCAAGACCTGGGTTATTATTAGGTTCTAGACAGAAAGAGGAGTAGCCACAATGGTATCTGAAACTTGGTCGGATGAACTGGGGATTTCATCAAGGCAGACACAAGCTTCTGTGTCATCAGGGATGAAAACATATCTCGGTGTCTCCTGAACAGAATGTACCATAACCTCTAAATAGATAGTAAAGTATAAGTGTTACAAGTGTGGCTTCTGAAAGCAACTTCCTGTGACTCAACATCTGTCATCAGCAGGATGAAACTTTTTTGTGCTTAGGCTGCTTCCTTCGAGGTAAACCACATTTAGAGCGGGCCTGGTATTCAGTCAGTAATCGCTAACTGCATTAGCTCATAGCGGGACATTTGTCATGTGTGACAATACAAGCATTGTTATTTTTTCTTATTATTTGTTGCCTTTTGGTGCTTAATTTTCAGATTTCATCCCACTGTACTGGAAGAACTGTGTATCCCTTGGGTCTCAAGTCCCCTGCAGACACACAGGCCCCAAAGCCAAGCGCTACGGGGTAGCTATAGCTGCTTGCCCACCTACCACTCGAGTGAAGACAGGTTCTCAGCACTTTTCACCAGAATTTGCTCCCCTTTTCTGGCTTGGGATTTCAACTCTTGTTTTCTGGATTCAGCAAAAGGTAGGTATATCACTATTGAATTTCTTTCCTCTCACAGCTCCAAGAACTTTTCTCCCCTGTGAGAGGACAAGTGCCCCTTAGTCAAATACAACAGACATCCATTCTCCAGAGGAGCTGGAGCCGTTATTTTCTGGATCATCACTTTAACTTTGTCTCGTTTTGCGTTCTTGGTTTATAAAGACTGACAGACAGTTGGTGTAGACTGATGTCGTGAGCTCTAGGTTCTCTACAGACTGGTGTGTTCTGCTTGTCACAGCGGTGTGGAAGCAGCCCTGCTGCCTGTTGATGACAGTTGACAGGATATACCTATGAAGAAGCCCGAACATGCTTGGCAAAAAGAGAGTATATAATTCATAAAAAAGAGATAAGCATTATTCTTCAATTTATAAGGATGAGATACACAAGATTAATTTTCTAATGGACCATGGATAATACAATTTCTCCTAGGGGGGAAAATCACATTTTGGTTGGACTAGCAAACGTTGTCTTTAATAAGGACAAGTATTGATTGCATTGACTGACTGGCAGTCACTACTGTAGGCGGGTCATACATAATATGTGAAGCCAAAGCTACGTGATAGGAACTTCAGAACTGGCTTCATCTCGTGGCCTCTGTGGATGCCACTAAAGTCCACGTTATCACAGGAAGCGGTGGCCCTCTTTGTTGGATCTTTAGGAGTTTAAACACCTAGCTTACCTTTTTCTCTTTCTCCAGTAAACCCCTCTTAGCAGGCTGTTCCATGCAACAAACAGCTTTATCCCGCTTTTCTGTTAATGTGGACAAATGTCACCCATGGGGGTAAACTATGAAGATCCCCTGTGGACATTGTGGCAATGACTATCATTTCTTAAGCCAGTTCTTTTTGAGAAGTTAGGTATTTCCCAATGCAGTAGCTTGGTTGTAAAGGCCCCTGCTGGCTTATGTATTTGAACACCTGGTTCCCCAGTTGGTGGAGCTATCTGAGGGGTGTGGGAGGCGTGTCCCTGCCGGGGAAATTATTTCACCGGAGGTCCTACCCTACTCCCCTTTCCACTTGAGCCTGTGGTTGAGAAGTGAGCTGTCAGCTTCCAGCTAAAGCTGCCATGCCTCCTGCTGCTATGCTTAAGGGCTTTAACCTTCTTGAATAGTAAGTGAAAACAAACTTATTCTTCTATAAGTTGCTTTGGTCCTGGGGTTTTATCACAACAACTGAAAAAGTAATACACATCTTGATTAATATATCCCTCTCCATCATACTTAGGATCTTTAGAGTCATAAAGGCTTGCGATCCATTCAGGTTTCACCTTCTTAAATCAAGTGTGACTCTTTCCTCAGAGCCTTTTAGCAACCTCCCACTGAACGTCCTCACATTGGCCTGTATATTTTTTGAAGTACAGAGGAGAACCAGAAACACACCTTGTATAGCATGACTATACAAGGAGTGAGCATATATCAGAATAACATTTGCATTCTTTTCTCTCTGGGACTGTTCTTGAGGATTGTCAAGTTTGCTGGATGGGAGTGGGTGTAACAGGGGCTCATTTCTTGTTTTAAAGCTCAGATCTTCAGGAAACTGTCAGGAGTGACATCTAGAACCAAAAGGGCTTCTTTCTAGAACTGCTTTTGCAAATTCATTACTTCACCTTATGAAGTACACCTGCCATGTCTTGTTAGATATAATCAAAATAATTTAGACTAACTTGCCAACTCATTCACTGGATGAGAGTAACATCATTTATCCATAGAGAGATTAGCTGTGTCTCCTTGTACATTATTTAAGGTCATTCCTATTCACTCTTCATCTATTTCTCATCCTTCTGTTTGTGTAGAAACAAATTTCCAAATTCTGAGGTTATCACTTTTTAAAACAAAGTACAGAAACTAGTGAACAAGTATTTCTAAAGTGTCAAGAAAGATTGCTCTATATGGCTCATTTCTTAAAGGAATATTAGGTAATGATTAGGTTAATGTATATAATATATTTAATGATGAGATTGCTTTGTCACATTTTGAATTAAATTGTTGTTTTAAAAATCTATGCTATGCATGCTATCAGTTCATTTTTATTTCCTTTAGAAAAATAACAGAAGAATATATCAAATAATATACAGTTATTTCTATAAATATATCTATAAATCAAAGAATAAAAGGTTGAATTCAAGGTGATTTAAGTTATGTGGCTTTAAATAATGTGTGAAATAAAATCATCTGAGTATTGAATTGAATCTTATGTCCATTTAACTCTATTATTATTGAAGTCTTTAATATTTATAGTTTTGATAATAATTATGTATTGGTACATTTATCCTAATATTTGGGACACTAAAATAAATTGATGGATGATAATTTTATTCTCAAAATAGATCTTATGCATAAAAATAAACATATCCATTTGCAAAGAAAATCAATTATAGTGAAATACAGAATTGGATAATAGAACAAAATAGTCAAGTTTCCATCAACACATTACATGTGCAGCATGTCTAGTAATTGTCATAATTTCAAAATAAAGTGGTAGTTTAAGATATCTGTAACAACTGTAAGGAGATATGAACATTTCTGTGGACTATATCAGTGATAAAGTCACAGATGTTGCCAACACTTGATATATTGTCTACATATGTAATAAAGTGCCTTAGCATTGTTTCCTATTGCTGTGATAAGACACCCTGACAAGCGAAACATGAAGGAAGGAAGTGTTTATTACAGTCCATCATTTTGGGGAAGTTAGGACAGCAGGAACTTAATGAGTGAGTCAGTCATATTACATCTATAGACAAGAGCAGAGAGCAATGACTTATTAATGTGTGCATGCTGGAGCTCAGATGGCGCTCTCCTTTTCATTCTGTCGAGGGCCTAGCTCATGAAATAATACTCCCATCTTCAGACTGGCTCTTTCCCACTTCTATAAACCGTGAATATCTCTTATAGACATATCACCAGGCCAATTTGAGCTAGACAAATTATCACTGAGACGTTCTTTCTGGATGATTCTGTGTTGTGTCCGGTTGACAATAACCCACCATTAATATTTCAAGAAACTACTAAATCTTTTAGATACATGTTTGTAAAAATATGCATATTTTCTGTAGATATATTCAAGTTTGTAAGATCAAAATATTTAAACTGAAGGAGAATAAAAGATCTACCAACGTAAAAAAATATAAGATGAATTGTCAAATGTATTCTTTTAAAGCACAAATTTATAATGACATACATTTACACACATCTACATGCACATGTATACACACATTCAGTACAGAATAAGAGCTGTGCTTTGAAAGATGTTTAAAATAGGAAATGACAATGAATTAGAAATTAGGGAATATTTCCTCCATGAAAAGTTTACTATTTATTCATTGTAAGTTCAAGTTATCTGTGACAATAGAATAAAAAGAAACATAAGAATGAAGCTTAACATCTTCAACAGATGGTGCTGGCATAACTGGATGTTGACATTTAGAAGAATGTAAATAGATCCATATTTATACCTATGCACAAAACTTAAGTTCAAATGAATCAAAGACCACAATATAAATCCAGTGACACTGAACCTGATAGAAGAGAAAGTGGTAAGTAGTCTTGAATGCATGAGCACAGGAAACTAGTTCTTAAATATAACACCAACAGCACAGACACTGAGAGCAACAATTAAAAAGTGGAACCTCCTGAAACTGCTGAGTTTTTATAAAACAAAGAACATAGTCAGTTAGACAAAATAGCAGCCTACAGAATGGATTTTTTTTAACCAATTCCACATCTAATAGAAGGCTGATATCCAAATATATAAAGAACTCAAGAAATAAGGCATCAAAATACCAAATAATCCTATTTAAAAATGGGGTACTAAACAGATCTAAACAGAGAATTCTCTACAGAAGAATCTCAAATGGCTAAAAGCCATTTAAGGAACAGCTCAATAGCCTTAATCATTAGGGGTATGCAAATAAATATGATTCTGAGATAACATCTTACATCTATCAGAATGGCTAAGATCAAAAACATTGATGACACCTTATGCTGGAAAGGATGTGGAGTAAGGGGAACACTCTTCCACTGCTGGTGGAAGTGCAAACTTGTACAGCCATTTTGGAAATCAGTATAGCAGTTCCTCAGAAAATGAAATCAATCTACTTCAAGACCCAGTAATATCACTCCTGGGCGTATACACAAATGATGCACAATCATACCACAAAGACATTTGCTCACCTAGGTTCATAGCAACATTACTTGTAATAGTCAGAAACCAGAAACCTAGATTCCCCTCAACCAAAGAATGGATAAAGAAAACGTGGTATATTTACACAATGGCGTCTTACCTGGTGGAAAAAACAAACAAACAAACAAAAAAAAATGACATCTCCAAATTTGCAGGGCAATGTATGGAACTAGAAAAAACCATCCTGAATGAGGTAATACAAACCCAGAGAGACAAGCATGGTATGTGCTTACTCATAAGTGGATATTAGACATAAAGCAAAGGATAACTAGGCTACAAGCCACCGCCCCAGAGAAGCTAAGTAAAAAGGATGACCCTAAGAGGAACACACATGGAGGGACCCAGGAAAAGGAATAGTCAAGATCTCTTGGGCGAGCTGGGAAGAGATGGAAACAAGATGGCTGAGTTTGGGAACAGATGGAGAGGGGGAGCAATGAAAGAGACATCTCAATAGAGGGAGCCATTATGGGGTCCAGGAGAAACCAGGTATTAGGGAAATTCCCAGGAATCCACAAGGATGACTCCAGCTAAGACTCCTAGCAATAGTGGAGAGGGTGCCTGAACTGCCCTTCCCCTATAATCAGATTAGTGAATACCCTAATTGCTATTATAGAACCTACATCCTGTAACTGATGGAAGTAGATGCAGTGACCCACAGCCAAGCACTGGGCTGGGCTCCTCGAACTTAGATAAGAGAGGGAGGAAGGATCATATATGAGCAAGGGTGTGTGTGGTGAGGTGTCAGGATCCTGATTGGGAAAACCACAGAGACAGCTGACCCTAGCTACTGGAGCTCAGGGACTCTGAAGTGACAGCTGGGGATCAAGAATGAGACAGAACTAAGCCCTCTGAATGTGGGTGACAGTTATGTGGCTTGATCTATTGACAGCGGGCTGTCAGTGGGACCAGGACTTATCCTGGGTGTATGAACTGGCATTTGGGGGCCCATTCCCTATGGTGGGATACCTTGCTCAGCCTTGATATAGTGGTGAGGGTCTTGGTCCTGCCACAATCTGGTATGCCAGACTTTGTTGACTCCCCAAGGAAGGCCTTGCCTTCTCTGAGGAGTGGATGAGGGTGTGGGATGGGGGAAGGTAGGGGTGGGAGGAGGGGAATGAAGGGAAGCTGGGGCTAGTATGTAAAATAAAAAAATTAAAAATTTAAAAAGAATGAAGTTTAAATGGCCTCAGCTTATGAAAAAAGTAAGTCAATAGATATTTCAATACATATATTACTGAGAACAGTCCTATAGGCAATATAGTTTCCATGAGTCATGGTTTATGGTGCTATGTCATGAGAGAGCATGAGTAAATGATAAAACAAATCATCAAACAGACAACTAGAATTCAGAAAATAGTATCTAGTACAAAAATTGAAATAGAAAAATCATATTGCTTTGTGGGGGATGCTACTATTTGAATCATGCACCAAATTATATACTGATTCTTTAATTAAGGTAGCTACTCTAGGGTTATTTTCAGTTAAAACAGCATCCTGAGGATTTCTACAGAGACAAGAGGGAAAATCGCATATTTATATTACATATTTATAAAACCTACTTACAGTATTTATAAAAATACTTACATATTTATAAAAAAGCATAGAATATTCAGCACAAACAAACCCATATTAAACATATTCATTGTAGTTATCTCAGGATCAGAGGATATATTTGATTTCTTACTTTCAGTTTTCTAAGGTTTATTCAGTAAAGATATTCTATGTTTATAGCTAAGAAAATTGTTTAAATTATTTTTATGATATTTTGCCATTGTTATGTTATTGTTATGCTGTTAGCTGTATCAGCATCTTCCTTGATAGGGAGGAGCTATAGCTTTCTATTCTGACAGAATACTAAATTTAAATGAAACTCAAAGATCACTAAAACGAAACGCAGTTTTTCCTCAATTAATCAGGCTGAATGAAATTTTAAGATCACAAGACATCATTTGGTATAGACAAAATGATTTTGGAATTTAGTGTAGTAACTCTCAGAAGTCATAATGAGTAATTGCATTGATTATGCTCATGGTTCAACACAGAACATAGTCAATGCTAATTGGTGTTTTTACCTGTGATGCAAAAGTTGGGCTTAGAACTACTTTTTCTAAAGCTCTTCATTTCAATTCATTGCATCTTATGCTAAAATTTGAGAGGAAATTATATAGGTAAAGGGTGTTTATTAGTTACCAATGCAATTATCCAATTCAAATATTGGCTTACTGAACTTATGGGATTTAGGCATTTATTTCATCATCTTTTCATATTGTAGCTTTTTCTAGATTACATCTTTGACTTCCACTGTCCTTTGTTGTTCTCCTCTGTGGATCTAAAAATACTACAAACATTAAATTTCTGAGAATTTACTGCCAAATAAGTAGCATCACAATTATTAATTAACATACGAAAAACTATTCTTTCAACATACACATATCGAATGCCAAACAATTGAGAAACATTAAGATGAGTAAGTCCATCATGATCTCAGCTATCAGAAATTAAAACTGATTGCAGTAGCAACAAGAGAAGAGTTCTGTTTGGCTTGATTTGAATTTGAATACTCCTCCTATCTCTTATTTCTTCTAGATTTTTGTAGATACATGTGTATAACTTTTCAGAAAATTGGCAATGTGTTTAGAATGTTACTCTAAAGAATGGACTCAAGAAAAGGTGAAATATCTAATATAGCAATTACTACACAGTATTTACGAAGGTCAGGTACCTGGCCTAGAGTGGATACTGGAGAGACATACATATTGTTATCGATTGTGTTTATCATTCATAATATTTTAGTGATATTGAAGATTCCATGCTAATTTGTATTCTACTAATGCTATGGAATTTGTATTTTTGAGATCATGAGAGATTCTTATGCTCTTTGCATATTGAAATTTCTCAGTTTCAGAGTTCAGGCTAGAGCTATGGACTCATTTCATCATACATGCCTTACCTCAAGGACTTCTTTTATTAAATATATTTCCTAAACTGTTATTTGACTAACATTGAAAATTAACACCCCTCTTCTTATTGACTAAAAGGAAACACCCAGGGTCCAGTCACCTGCATATTTATAAAAAGCAGGTTATATTTAGAAAGATCAGGTTGGAAATTCATCATTAAGTTCAATATACAATGGAAAACAGTCTGAATATTGCAGAAGTGAACCAAACAAACAGGACAAGAGAAAAAAGAGGCAAGACAGCAGAAGTATAGGGGAAGATAAGAACATAGTCATTTCAATCTACAGAAATGAGACAACCTTCTCTTAGATAGAGAGACTATACACGTGTGTGTGATGAAGACAACTGGGCCCCACAGGAGGAAAAAATGACTTCTTGTGTCTGTTCCACTTTGGTACTGAAAATGTATGCATTTATTCACTTACAATCACAAAAAAAAATCCTTCAGTGTTAGGTTCATTTACAAATTTGCCTTAGCTCAGCTGTTAAGACAGCTTGTATCTCCTCCAGAGGACCTGGATTAAGTTCCCAGTACCAATGTTGGGCAACTTCCAACCACCCATAATTTCAATTCTAGGGAACCTGACCTCTTCTCTGTGGACACTTGCATGTACATGCTATGCACACGCACACACACACACACACACAATTACACACACATATACATAGATATAGATATAGGTATAGATATAGATATAGATATATACATGGGCACATTAATATACAAACAAAAAATATAAATCTTAAAACTGTTGTAGAGTTCTTATTGACGATTTTTACTATTAATTTTAGAATTTTTGTCACCGGATTTTCAGATAAAAAGTATTTCATTTAATCAGGAAAGAATTGTTTTGTTATGTCATCATTAATTTTACTTTACAAAATTCCCTAAGGACCAAATGTACACCTCAGCTTTTAATCGACAGCATTAAGGATATAACTGGTTGGATTTAAATATATTTGTTTGGAAGACAACAGTTTCAGAAGACTCAGTTTATGGCCATTTATTGTGTTTATGTAGTATATGATGATGCACACTGTCAATGAAGTATTTTTGAACTCAAAATCAAGAATTTGCATAAAAGGAACTTTCTATCTTGGCAGGTGAACATTATATACTTGGATAAAATGTTGCCTTCCTTTTTGAATTATAGCATATTATTTCCCATATTTCATTTAACTAATCATCTCATATTTCCAGTGACTTTGATGAATACCCCATGTTTTAACTTAGAGCCAATTACTGATTATAAGTAGTGTCAAAAAATGAAATTCAATTTCCTTGGTATCCATCTAGCATTGGTAAATTATCTTCCTATATGAAGCAGAATGTGGCCTTCAGTCTCTCGGGCAAGAAGGAACATGGTAAATAAACAGAGAACTACAAGCCCATTGGGAGGACTAGGGAGATGTCTTAGTGGATAAAAGCACTTGCTGTCCAAACATGGATACCTGACTTCAAATCCCCAGCACCTACACAGAGTCAGGCATGGATTTACATACCTGAACCTTGGCATTGGGGACAAGGATAAGGACAGAGATATGTAGCCTGAGAGCTTTTAGACAGCTAGACTAGTCAAAACAGTGAGCTTCTAACTCAGTGAGAGACTCTGTCTTATGAGTGAAGCAAGAAGTAATCAAGAGTATCTTTTGCACGTGTGTGCATGGATGCATGCACTCTACATCTATATGTACACGCCAGACATACCACACATACATGTTCCGCTCATATACATACACACAGGAAAAAAAGTCAAACAACCAGATCTATGTTTTAAGACCATGATGGGGACACCCACTAAAACAGTCTACCTGAGCTAATAGGAGCTCACCAACACCAGCCGGACTGGAAAGGAACAAGCATAAGACAAAACTAGTCCCTCTGAATGTGGTTGACAGTTATGTGCCTGGGGCAGACTGAGGAGCCACTGGAATTGGCACCAGGATTTATCTCTACTGCTTATACTAACTTTTTGGAAGCCTAATCTCTTTAAATGGATACCTTGCTCAGCCTAGAGATAGTAGGGAGGGCCTTGGACCTTCCCCAAAGCAATGTGCCTTACCCTCTCTGAGGAGTGGATGGTGGGTGGAGTTGGGGGATAAGTGGAGAGAATGGAAGGAGGGGAGGAAGTGGTAACTTGGGTTGAGTATGTATAATGAAAAAAAGATAGTTTGTTTTCTTTTTAAAAAATAAAATAAAAAAAATGATGCAGGTTGACGGAGAGCAAGGCCCTGGGAGACAGACACTTTTACTAAAATGTATCAGACCCTAGATGTGCCCTTCTGGGTGTTATGATGGTCTTACTTAGAAGAGTAGAGATCAAAGCAGCTGGGAACTTCTGAGTGAGGATTGGCGGGTTTTCACATTTATCTATCAAGTATGTTTCTACAAACTGAGTCCTGTCCAAGCAGAGACGCGCTTCATGCCTCTAGCGAGTTGACTGAATGAAATAGGGGCCAAAGAAAGGGGAATATTTCTTTCTTACAAATTGAGGTTCGGATTCACCTCTGTGCATCTTCATAGGCTCCACTTGGGAACCATTCAGATTTAAAGGCATAAGAGGGTGGGATGTACAAGGTTATCTGAATTTCCTCACCTGATGTGAGCGTGTGAGAGCTGATTTTTCTTTTCTCCCCCCAGCCATACATGCAGGAACCACGACTTTGTAGTAAGCCATGGCTGAGTATTTATATTGTGCAATAAACAGTGCTACAAACCAGGGCTTTCACCGACTGTATTATCCAGGGAGCTTTTGGGTGATACAGCATTTACCAGTGCATCATTCAGAATGTGCTTGTGTGCATGGAAGCAAACATTCTAGGAACTTAATTTCTGGAAAATTCATCAGAAATAACTTTAAGCCATGCATGACCCCATTACTAATGAAAAAAAAAACATGACTATGCTACAAGATTTTGCTATGAAAAATTCTCTTAATGCTGTTTTTACATGCTTATTATTTATTACTTTTTTTGTATTTTCACAGCCAAATGTTAATCCCAGGCTGTTGGTAATTCCACCCCAATTCCCACCTCTTGTTGATGTCAATCACGTTTATTACAGAAGCTTTCTTCCTTATGTCCATTTGTTTTTTGATTACTAAAACCATGTTGGCAACCATTCAGCTATCTGCTTCCATCCATAAACTTATAGAGTAGATTTTTCAGAAAAACAAGCACACAAACAAAAGACTTATCAAACACATTGTTAGGATTTTATTATATTATTAATATATATTATATTATATTATATTATATTATATTATATTATATTATATTATATTTAATCTGTTTGCTATGTGGCGCAGTCTTGGAGGGATTAAAGGAGTTACAAAGAGACTGGATTCTTTACCACAGGAAGAGCTGTAAGGCCAGGACACCTGCACTGCTTTGTCCTTTCTGCATGCGATCGCTAACCCCTTCACACTGTACCATGTCATTATACCCTACTAGGTACTATCACTTTGCCCTTGCACTTTCAGCTGCGTGAACCATGATCCACAGAAATCTCTTTTCTATTAAGTTAGCCAGTCTCAGGAATTCTGTTAGGACAGCAGAAACAGATAAAGAAGGGACCAACGGCCAAAATCTTTGCATTTACCCACAGGAAAGTCTTCTGGTAATAACCCTCAAATCCAGAAGGTACTTTTATAGACTTAGCACATCTTATGAACAGGTACAAGGAGTCACACATGTAGTGATTCAAATATTGCATGAACACATATTGTAAACTTTCCTTTTGCAGGGACTGGAGAAATGACTTAGTGGTTTAGGGGACATATTGCTGTTGTAGAAGATTTGAGGTCATTCCCCAGCACCCACATCAACCAACTCCAAACCACACGTAACTCTTGCTCTGGTTGATATGACAACTTCTTCAGGATTCTACGGGCACCTGCACTTACATACTAGATCACATACCCACACTCAGACATATATAAATAAAATAAAATAAAATCTTAAATTTTTTTTTCCACATAAGAGTTTTTTTGAGATTTCCTATAAATAGAATCTACCAAAAATCTGATATTTGCTATCATTGCTGAGTTTCCTATTTATAAATATAAAACAACCTCTGTTAAAAAGAGACATGCAGAGGCTGCTGCACAAAAGTATTCCAACTGGATGTATTATATATTATGCACCATTGCAAACTCAACTTAATGTTACAAGCCCACATTTTGAGGTTTGTAGCTTGACGCTGGTTTACGACATGGGGACATTTCCCCCACTCTTTGTCGGATATAAAATAATTATTTTTAACCAGTTCCAACTTTAAGGTTAGGGAATGGTGAGTTTCAGGCTCCAATTCTGAATTCCCCATCTTCTGAGCTGTAAATAATACCCCACTTTGTCCTACTGAATGTTCACAAGCATGGACATTAACTTCTTTACCTTCAGCCAATTAGAAGATTCTTCTTTCTTCTCCTTCTCCTTCCTCTTCCTCCTCCTCCTCCTTCTTCTCTTCCTTCTCCTCTTCTTCTTCTCTTATTCTCCTTCTCCTCCTCCTCCTCCTCCCTCCTCCTTCTTCTTCTCCTTCTTCTTCTTCTTCAATGGAACCCACATCCTAAAGTATGATTGTAATTGCTCCTTGTACAGATGACAGAAGGCAATTTCAGGACCTGCTTTGCTTAATTAAGATACACAAGGAAGGATCGGCAGGCTACACTGCCTCTAAATTATACTTCTTCAAATTTTTTTTAGAAAGTTCTTCTGTCTCTGCAACCTTGAGATGTGTTTAGAAAGTCCGCACTATCTCAATGCCTCCAAATCTCACTGGTAAGTGGAAATATTATTGATAGATTTTTCCACAGGTTGCAGAGTTTATTTATTAACTTGCTAGGGATTAACTAAAATGTTAAAGGGGAAGAGAGTGTTTAACCTATTGGCTGACACACTATTTTCCAAGAAACAGAGGGAGGTCTTATTACAATTTATTTTGTGTAGGAAACAGAAGCCTTTGGCATCAGGCCCAGATTGAGAGGCCTTTTGAAAGAAGGCCACGTTTGCATCAGTCTGAGAAAAGGTAGCTTCCTGTCACCAGTTTGCGACTTGCAAGTCAAAGTTGTGCAAAATCTGGTATTTGGACAATACCTCCAGATTCTGTGTACATCACAGCAAAGCTCAAGGGGATCTGTACGATCGAGAGACATGTGTTTTTAAGAATGAGAAAAATTATATTTTTATTGTGTAGAATCTAAGATGTGCCTCAAACTCGGGGAGTTTACACAAGTAATATATTTTTTGGATTAGGAAAGCTTATAAAAAGTGTGTGTGTGTGTGTGTGTGTGTGTGTGTACAAGCTTGTATATGTCACATGTACAGAATAGTCCATAGTTAATTTATCACCCATCCACTCAGCATAGCTCTTCCAATATGGAGAACATTTTGTTATTTCATCCCTCATGCAGCATAGCTGACTGTGTGCTTAGCTTCAACTCTTGGCTAACATCCTTCAGAACATGGGTATGATGCCACAGAAATACACAAAAGCCTCTCATCAGAAAACATGATACCCAATCTAATCAGTAAAGTGGCTTTCGTCCAGTCCACTCTCAGTTCTATAAAGCATGGATGCCACAAAAGAATAACAATCAAAAAAAATCATGAAAACAACATCAGTTCTATGGAAAATGGCATTGAACGCATGCAAGTAAGTGGCACAGCCTATTTATTCTTGCTGCTAAAGCTTTTATGCTCTTCTTTAGTCAAAATAGAGTGCTTACTGATTACAAAAGAACCACAGTCTAAGGATTGATTTTAATGATCCTACTGAATTTTCAAGCCTCAGACAGCTTAGTGAGAGAAGAGCTCAAGTGACAGAGTGTAAAGTGTTTTCAAACAGGTTTGCATTGTTCCAGTCCGCGGGTTGTTTGGTACTTGAGGGAGGTGGAAGACCCGTGGAGAAGAGCATATTAGGCATTTGAGAATGCTTACTGCCAATAATTATAGATCTGGAGAATGAGATAGTGTGAAGAGATCCGAGATGCTTCTTGCTTTCATGTCCAAACCTTTATTTCACTGCTTGGGAAATAGAGGGAAAGCATTGAACTTGAACTCATTTCTGCAGGCCGTAGGTCTGGTGGTTCCCATCACCGCTTGTTTATTGAATGGTCCAGGTGAAAACACTTTTCTGTCTTTCTGTCTTCCCTATTGCCTTTCTCCCTTACACTAAACCTCCCTGATTCCTTCTGTTGCTGTTATTCACATAATTTAACAATCACTTTCTGAGCATCCAGTGGAAGAATTGTGTTAGGGATGAAGAGTTCAGATGGGGCCCTGGACTCATGGACTCACACAGTCTAACAGGACAAATGGACACAGCAGGGATGGAAACACATCCTAAGAGGCCATATTTACACCAAGACCTGGAAGGTGAGTAGGAGATACCCTATCACATAAAATGGTGGCTTATGATTCCAGGAAGGGAAGCGACATCTTCTAATGTGCTTGTGAAGGAGAATGGCCATCATAGGCTCATATATCTGCAGTTCTGGTTTCCAGTTGATGGAGTTTTAGGAAGGATTAAGAGGCATCACCTTGTTGAAGGAGGTGAGCACTAAGAGTGGGGTTTTAGGTTTCAGAAGCCCACACCAGACCAGGTTCTCTTCCCCCAACTCCCTTCTTTCCTTATGCTGTGTGCTGTGGATCAAGTGTAAGCTCTCAGCTATTGTTCCAGGGCCATTCCGGCCCACCAGCTGCCTTGCTTCCCACTACGATGGCTATGAACTAACCCTCGGAAACTCTAGGACCCCCAGTAAATACTTTATTTCCTACATTTCTTTGGTCTTGGTGTCTCTTTACAGTAATAGAAAAGTAACTAAGACAGTGCCAGAGTAGGTGGCTGCTCCATCAGTCGTGAGACAAAGAAGGCTTTCAATGAGGCATTAGCAGAAATGACGCACTAGGATACAGCAGCATTACTATTTGTTGTTGTCTTTGATGCCAAAACTCCAGACCTAAGCCCTGAAGTCTCTCTAAAACTTTATTTCTACATAACCTGGGGACTCTGAATCAGATACAGCATGGACTTCAAGCCTGACCTGGAGTCTTCTGATGCTTCATTCTGGAGCAAATATTTCAGTCAAAGATTTTGTTTTCCCTTCCAGAAGACCCAGCAATACCATTTGGGTATATATCGAAAGGATGCTCAATCGTGCCACAAGGATATGTGCTCAACTGTGTTCATAGCAACATTGTTTGTCATAGCCAGAACCTGGAAACAATCTAAATGCCCCTCAACTGAAGAATGGATAAGGAAAATGTGGTACATTTACACAATGGAGTACTACACAGCAGAAAAAAATAAACACATCCTGAAATTTGCAGGAAAATGGATGGAGCAGAAAACATCATATTGAGTGGGGTAACCCAGACCCGGAAAAACAATTATCATATGTACTCACTCATAAGTGGTTTTAAAACATAAAGCAAAGAAAAATAGCCTACAAATCACAATCCCAGAGAACCTAGACAACAATGAGGTCCCTAAGATATAAATATGGATCTAATCTACATAGGAAGTGAAAAAGACAAGATCTTCTGAGTAAATTAGGAACATGGGGACCATGGGAGAGGATTGAAGGAGAGGGGAGAGGCGGGGGAGGGGAGCAGAAAAATGTAGAACTCAATAAAATCAATATAAAAAAGCCCCCCAAAAGTTACAAGATAATTGTTCTCCAATAGAATTGCCAGATTTTCTTTTAGCATGAGTTCAATATCACCTTGTATTGGTCTAATAGGACTGCCCTAATAAAATACCATGGATGTGAAAAAAAAAATAGATTTGGTTTTCTCCTGTTCCAGATCAGAATTCAAAACTGCCCCAGAGGGTTACACAGAACACAGGTGACAAGCTTCACAAAGTGGCTGGAACATGAATCCCTTACAGGTAATGAACAAGCAGGTAAAAAGGGGTAGAACATTTGAAAAGTTTAAAAAAATAAAAGAAAGTCTTAGTATACACTTTCTACCTAAATTCTGCCAAAAATGAAAAAAAAAGATGTTCAGTTTACAAGAGAGCATATTGACTTGGAGTCACGTGTGACCACAAAAAATAAAAAGAGGCTGATTAGCCCCTCAGGGCATAAATGTGGTCAGCTCATCCCAAAGCTATGCCAGCCAATGAAAATAAAGGCAAACAATTCTCAGCAGGTATCGGCAGAGATCTCAAAGTCATCGGAAGCAAGACTAAAAGCTCTTCATTCCTCGGGGTCTCATTTCATAGGGTAACTCCTCCTTGGGAGGATCTGGACCAGACAGAAGCAGGAGACAGAACAGGAGGATGATTTAGTATTTACTGATACTAGCCATAGCAGTTGCAGATGTAGTAGTTTTCTCTGTCTGTGGCTTAGTAATTGTTCAGTAGATGTTATGCTTTTTGAATTCTTAGAATACTGTCATATTTTATAATATAGGTTTGAAATTATAATAATTTGATTATAATGACAACAATCAAATGTGATTTTAGGGGGCTGCAGATATGGCTCAGTGACTTAGAGCATGTACTGTGTGGCCTTTTTACCCCTTTCATGGATTCTGAATCCATAGTATGAACTGGAACTTTAGCTAACAACTTCCAGAGTCAGTCCACTCACCCCCCTGAATATCAGCTAATCTATCCACTACCATCCACCAGACTTAAATCCCATGTTAGAGATCTCCAGATCAGCCTAAGTTAGCCTAGTATCCTACCAACCCAAAGTACTGATCTAGGACAATCAGAAGCATGACCTAGAGCCCTAGAGCGCCCTCAGGACTGAAAACAGTATCATTCAATTGGTGGAAACCTGATAATTTGAAGTAACATCAGTCAAAGGTCCAAACTCCTCCCCAACAGAGCCAAGAACAAATATTTGCACCAAGTAACACCACAAACAACTAAACACCAGTCAGGGAGAGGATGCCTAGAAACCCTCTCCGAAACACAAACAACATGAACAAACAAGATGGTATGTCTCCTCTGGAAACCAGCACCTCCATGGTAAAATTCTCCAAGAAAAGCAACATAGCCGATGCACAAGACAAGACACTGAAACAGCTGCTACAAATATGTTCAAGGAACTCAAAGAGTATAGGAATGTAAATGTCTGAATGAAGACTGCAAAAACACAAGGAGATAGAAGCAGTCATTGTAAGTCTCCCAACTAGGGGAGGAAGAGATGGTTCATCATTTAAGAACCAAGTTCCTTTTAAAAGGACCCAAGTTCATTTCCCAGTAATCATATGGTGGCTCACAACTGCCAGTAACTCCAACTTTAGGGGATCCAACAACCTCTTTTGGCCATATTAGGCCAAAATAAACTTGGGCACATAAATATATAAAATAAAATAAATAATGTCTTTTAAAAACTATCCTAAGTAAAAGAAGCTGAGGCACAGATGGATATGGTGGAGAATTTTACCACACCTTCAAAGAAGTAACAGAAATATTACCCCCAAATTTTCATAAAACAGAAAGGAAGGAACATTTGCAAACTTTTTGTAAAACCATTATAATATTACCATGATACTTAAATCCATGACTCAAAAAATTTATACATCAATAGCTCTGATGATAGATTAAAATTTCTTAATAACACACTTTCAAACTAGACTCAAGAACACATAGAAATGATTATCCCCTATGATTACATTGGTTTCATCATAGAGATGCAGGGATAGATCAACTTACATAAACAGATAAACATATTATACCACATAAACAAACAAAAGGCCAGAATCCACTTGATCATCTCATTAGATACAGAAAATAAACTTGAGAAAATTCCTCATTAAACATTCAATGATAAATGTCCTGGAGAGATTTGGCGATATGGAGGCACATCTCAACATAATAAAGGCAATTTATAACACACCTACAGCCAACATCATTCTAAATGGAGGGAAATTTAAAATGTGTATACTAAGATAAGGAACATGACAAGGATGGCCCACTCTCTTCACTCCTATTCAATATAATGTTTGAAGTCTTAGCTAGAGCAAATGGGGTCCTTGAGGGATTGTTGAAGGGGGGAGGGGAGAGGCAGAGAGGGGAGCAGAGAAAAATGTAGAGCTCAATAAAAATCAATTAAAAAAAGAAAATATCTGCTATGAGGTTTAAAAAATTAAAAAAAGAATATTAAAAAGCTATTAATAGGAAATAAAGAAGTCAGAGTATCTTATTATCAGATGATATGATTTTATACATAAAAACCCAAAAGGTGTAACCAGAAAATTCCTACAGCTGATAGATAACTTTAAGCAAAGTAGCAGGATACAAAATTAAACCATAAAAATCAGTAAGTTTCTAATATACAACTGACAAACATACTAAGAAAAAAATCAGGCAGGCAATCCTATTCATAATAGCCTCAAAAATCTTGGAATACATATAAATAAGGAAGTGGAAGACTATGTAATAAAAATTAAGATACTAAAATATTAACTAAAGTGGATACCAGAAGATGGAAAGATCTCCTATGTTCATGAACTGGCAGAATTAATATTGTTAAAATGGCCATCCTACCAAAAGCTATTTATAGATTCTGAGCAATTCCCATCACAATTACAGCACAATTCTTTACAAAAATTGTAAAACAATATTAAATTTCATAAGGAAATACACAAAAAACAAGGTTAGCTAAAACAATAGCAAAGAATAAAAAAAATTGGTGGAGGAATCACCATAACTGATTTCATGCTATACTTAGAGCTTCAATAGTAAAAACTACGTGGTGTGGTACTGGCATAAAACAATCACACATTGAACAGTGGAATACAATTGAGAAACTGTACATAGTCCATACACTTATGGACATCTGACTTTTGGCAGAGCTCCCAAAAATACACACTGGAAAAAAGACAGCATCTTCAACAATGGTGCTGGTCACACAGTACAGCTGCATGTAGAATTAAAGTCTCACCTGTCTCACCCTGCACAAACTCTAAAAGAATCAAGGACCACAACATAATACTCTGAATCTGGTAGAGGAGGAACTATGGAATAAAGTTGAACTGACATGTACAGAGAGGACTTCCTGAACAGGACCCTAATAGCACAGGCACTAAGACCAACAATTGACAGATGGGGCCACACAGAACTAAAAGGCTTCCATAAAGCAAAAAATGTCATCATCAAGTGAAGAGGAAGTCTTCAGAACAGGAAAAATATTTACCAGCTCTACATCTGAGAGAGGGTTAATATCTAGAATATACAAGGATCTAAAAGTAAATAAATAACAACAAAGCAACCCAATTTAAAAATGGGGCATGGAACTAAACAGAAAGAAAAGATGAAACCCAAATGGCTGAGAAATATTTACTTTCTTAAAAAATGTTCAACATTCTTAGCCATCAGGGAAATGCAAATTAAAGCTACCTTGAGATTTCATCTTATCCAAGTCAACATGGGCAAGATCAAAAGATCAAAAGCAAATGATAGCCAATGCTGAAAAGGATGAAGGAAAATTGGAACATGTATCACTGCTTATGGAGTGAAAACTGGTGCAGTCATTGTGAACATCAATGTGGAGATTCCTGAAAAAGCTAGAACTAGATCTACCCTAAGATCAAACTGTTCAACTCTTGGGAATGTACCCATAGGACTCCACTTCATACCACAGAGACACTTATCCTTATTCATTGTTGATCTGTGCAAAATATCAGGAAATGAGAACAGCTTGGATATTTATTAGCTGAAGAATGGATAATGAAAATGTTGTACATTTACACAATGTGATATTATTCAGCCATTAATAATACTGAGATTATGAAATTTGCAGGTAAATGGATGGAACTGGAAGCAATCATCCTGAATGAGGGAACCCAAAGACAGAAAGATAAGCATCACATGCTTTCTCTCATAGGCGGTTGATAGATCTTAAGCTTTATATGTGTGTCTTTCATTTGAAATGGCTAGAGAGGCCTTGGAATTAGTAAAGGGTCAGCAAGAAGAAGGGGGTCTTTCAAGGAAGGAGAAGTTAAGTATAGTGTTATAAGAGGAAAAGATGGCAAATGGGACAGGAAGGATTAAATGGGGTGGGGGATGGGAGGTCAGAGTACAGCATGGAATGTAGGAGGTGAGTAACGGTAATCACAGCACACAGAGTGGACTCCCACATCAACAAACGCTGTTGGAATAACCAACCACTTTTAAAAATTGTATTTAATATTCACTCCATAGATACAACCTATACTTGACATAGTTGATGAAGCCATCTGTGGTTAGATAGGTCATGGACCCTAGGGAAGAACCTATTACTGTTATTCTGTTAAACAGCATTAAAATGACTCCCAATGACTCGTTGCTATCCTTACACACCCTCATCAGAGAAGCTCATACTTGCACAAGATGGTGCTTCACACAAAAATCCACACCTGGTTAACATGCAGAAAATAAGAAACATTGGTGTACTCAGCTCTAAATGGGACATCTGTGTCACCCCTGGCCCCTAAGGTTCAGGGATCTATAAGAAAAAGTGGGCAGAGAAATTATAAGACACAGAATTGGAAACTATGTTTTCTGGACATAACGGGGCAGTGGTCCACATGATCTCACAGCGTTTTTGACATCATGCACAAGACCTGCTCAGGTTTAAGCCAGACCAAAATCTCAGTGTGGAGGGGAGGAGGTGAATGTGACGACCCACCCCTGAGGAGCTACTGGCATTTGATAGCTGCCAGGAAAAGGTAAGTCTTTTATTGCTATTGGTGTGAGAACTAGTACAGCGACCATAATCCAGGGCAAACCTCCTGGACAGAAGTAGGTAGTCAACAAAAATTGGACTTGATGTGTTTAAAGATGGGGGAGGGAGGGAGGGAGAGAGAGACAGAGAGACAAAGAGAGACCATGAAGTTACTGGGATAAGGAAGCGGATCTGGCAGCAGTTATGAAAGGGGGTGAATATGATCAAATGCATTGTATGAAATGCTGAAAGAATAAAACTATTCCCATATTTTTTTTTAAGTAGCATGTACTGCTGTTGCCGAGGAACCAAGTTCAGTTCCCAGCACTCACTTTGGGTGCCTTACAACTGCCTACAACTCTGACTTCAAAGGGATCCAACCCCTCGGGACTCAGGAAAAACCTGAGTTCATCTGCGTGTGTCCACTCCCCACACACCTAACTAAACACAAAATAAATGTTTAAAAAGTGTCTGAAGATCTTGATTTGTCCAATGCATCTCATAAGTGTTAAAAAGCCCATGTTCTGACACAATTTTCAAGGAGGGGGGAAAGTGAGGCTACCGTAGAGAAAAGAAAAAGCCTGTGGCTCGTCTCAACCCCGGTTTCAAGCGTTTACATGTCCTTTCACTACAACACAAATGAGGCTGTAGTTTCAGGAAAGGTGAGAACCAACATGCTTTATGACTTCGAGCAGGATGAGCTCTGGGTGGCACGAGCTGGGGTCTTTACACAAAGTTGATGGTGAGGCCCATAATATCCCTCAAGATGTTCCAACATCAGCGAGGAAGCCTTCTCTACAGAGCAGCTTGCCATGCATAGCTGCTCCCCAGCCTGATGCTGCCTGCTCTGCCTTAGCGATGCTATCCCCATGACACTGACGGTCACAGCTGGTGTTTGAGATATTTTCGCATGCCGCATATGAATCATTTTGTTGTCGGGATGGCGCTGTGTAAAGAAGAGTGACTCAACGGGGTAGTAGCTCTCTGCATACATTTTAACTATGCCTTCGACTCCGGACTAGAAAAGCCCTAGTTTGGCAGCCGTCACGGTTATACACAGTTTGGAAAGCCACCCGGGTGAATGCCAAAACAAGAGCTATAAACTTCGATCTCTAATGGGAGTGCTCATCCGATGCAGATGAAGTCGAGGGGAACAGAAACCTAGGTGAAGCAGGTGTCATCTCAACAAGTAAGAAGAGCCGAGGAGAGCGTCCGTGAGCAGCGACCCTCAGTGTCTTCTCAGTTGGTCTTCTGTGTGAACTATGGGGGGCTCTTTTAATTATTTTGCAGATATTTGGGAAGTACTAAATTACATCAACACCAAAAATCATAAAACAAATGTTTTGCTTTTAAATTGCAAAAAATCTCTTCTTAAGCTATAGTTTCTTTCTGGAATTATGTTGGGTATTGGGTTTGGCAATAAATATTTTATTGGAGTTGTGAAACTTATCAGATATCATAGAAGGAAGAACAAACTCATCCCCAATACACACATATACATGTGCATCTCCCGCCCCGCCATCCCAAACTGTCACAGGCCACTGCCCCTGAACTCAATAGACGGGAATTGACTGTTAGAAGACTCAGCCCAAAGCAGGAATGGATTTAGGTACTGGTCATTCATAAAGGTGTAGCTGGTGATCTCAGTCTGAATGACAACCTATTGCTACTGCAGTTATATGATAATTCTCCCAGGCAATCTGTTTATTCAGTTTCTATTCCTCTGTTTCCAGTCTTTATCTTTCATATACTTCATCTCTACATTTAGTCTGTACTTAGCCAATATCATTATTCCCTTTTTATTTGTAATGTAACACTTTCTTCTAGAATAGGCCATTTTCCTTTTTTAATCTGAATTTTTATTTACTCTTTGAAAATTTCACACATGGGTACAATGTATCTGGATAACGTCCATTCCACCTTCCTTCCCTCCAACTCCCTTCAGGACCCTCATCACCTTTCCTTCCTAGCTTCACGTACTTCTTTTAGCATGTAGCTATTGACCTGATGAGTCTAGTGCTGCCCCTAACCACAAGAGCATGGGATCATCACTGGAGTATGGGGGACCTACCAGCAGCCACACTCCTGAAGGAATGTGACTCTCCCTCTCCTATCAGCCAACAAGAGCCTATAGTAAGTAATGGGACCATGGGAACATGTCTCCTCCATGCTGAATATTTTAACTGGCTAGATTTTGTGCAGGTCTTGTGTAGGTAATCACTGCTTTTATGGGTTCATGAGGTCAATGGACAACGTCATCATCTTGATATGTTTCTCTTTGTCTAAACTAGATAGCTGGAAATGATAACGCTAGCAGGGGTTAGGGTAGGGATGTAGCTTAGAAGGTAGACTGCTTGCCAGGCCTGTAATCCTAGCCATCGGGATACTGAGGCAGGGGATCAGAAGCTCAAGGTCATTCTTGGCTGTATAGTAAGCTTGAGGGCAGCCCAGACTTCATGAGACTATTTTTTTTAAAAAAAAAAAAGGGAAAATACTGAGTATCAACTTTCATATGAAACATTATTTTAGATTATAATATACACATACAAATAAACATGCAAAATCTGATCTTTTCATTTTCTGTGGGAGAAATTTATGAATCCCATTTTTAGAGCTCCTCAGGCTGAGAATGAAAAGGTTAACTGTCTAGCTGTGTTCTTTTCCTACCTAATTCCTAAAATAAGTACCTCAAAATGTTAACGTTGTTATCTGCAAAGCATGCGAGGGGGCAATGGTTGAAATGAACTTGAGATATACTGTATTTAATGAAGCCTGCCAATTATCTTCACTGTCACCACGCAACCGACGTCCTGTTATTCAGTGTTTATGTGTGGCAGGCACACTCTCCACGTAATGCTCACATACGAGTCAGCAATCTGTCTCAAATGATAGTTTGCTGTATTCTATGCAAAGTTGTGTCATTCAAATGAGTTCCATTTATGTGTAGGATGGGCTGTGCTTTGTAGTTCATTTTTTTTTTCCCGTGTTAAGCCATAGTTGGTTGCTTAATATATGCCCCATGATAGCTGGCAAGTGCTGCCTGTACCATCTCCTTTCTTCCTAAGTGTCCCTTGGCAATTCCTGAGTTTTCAACCCCTCTGGATTACTTACAGTTTATGTACAAACTAAATGACCTTTGGATGTCCTAAAGCAGAACGCTAATAAACAGGAGCTTCAGCCTTCTGACAGCCTTTGATTATATTTGTGTAACTCTTCGTTCTCATTTTCATCCAGGTAAGAGCAGAATCCCCAAAGGATTTAAACAAGAAAAGAAACACTTAATTTAAATAAGCATTACATGCCTGGCAGTTGGGGGGGGGAATGCAAGCGCTATAAAGCAGTTCATTAGGAAGCACCACGCTGTGTTAAATGATAGGTAATAAAGTCATGGTGTCATGAAGAAAGCTGCTACACAGACCAGGAAATGACTTTTCGAAGCTGTGAGACTCACATTCATTTCTATTTCCTGGGATTACCCAAGGGGGCATGACTGCATTTGGATGACAGTAAGCGCACACTGTCTGCCAGGTCCTTGTGGTTCTGTGAGAAGCCCCGAAATTTCAGTATCTTTGCAAAACAGATACTGAACACTAAAACTGATACACCAAAGAAGGCACACATGGCTGAATTTCCTTAAATGAAGTTTGACTCACTCTCCCCCAAGACTCCTTAAAGACAGCATCAAATAGTGCTGCAGTCAAACTTGGGTGCAGGGGGAAGATTGTGACCCAGCTGGCATGTGCTGGATACAAGGTAGAATTAAGGACCCTGGGAGAGAAAGGAACAGATAGAGGAGCTATGAAAGGTTAATATTATTTAAGGTTACACTTAAGAAGTCTCAGTTACCAGAGTAAGTAGAAGGAAGCAGTGTTTATATATCTTCAGTTTGCAAACACACATAATCTACACTGCTGGGTTTATGGAAAGGGAATTTGGGTCTTCAAAATCATGGTCTTTTACCATCTTCTCTGCACAGACATTTATGAGGGCACACCCGTTATTTACTCTTCTATTCTCTGGCATCTCTTACAATCTAGTTATCCTACTGAAAAGGACTGTTTTCTTTTTCTGTGTTTTTAGATGTGTTCTATGGTCTCTCAATACCAAGAGCATCAAATAATGTTAGAGGTGCATATTTTCTTGCTTCACTATGCATAGATATACAAAATCAGAAATGCTGGGCAAAGGGAAAGGATTGATGGGTGACCTGTATTTTAGACAGCTCTCTGGGGGTTCTGAGGGGCACTGTAGCTTAAGCACCTCTCCCCTGTATTATTGGTGTCCTGCTCAGAACAGGTGCTCAGTATATTAGCCGACTGAAAGATGGCCAAAGCTACCTCCCCAGCTTTTCATAGACTTCCATAGTCAATTCCTTGCCTCACTTTACATCAAAGAAGTCCACAGCTGTTCTCTCCTAACTCAGCTAGTTGTTAGGCCCTCATTTAGTTTCAAGTTGCCTCCTAGCCTCTGAGAGTTCTGATGCAATAACAAATCATACAAGTGTCAGGTCCAACTTCCCCACCTGGTGCCTTCAGCAGCCACTCTGAAGCTTCCATTTATTGTCTCAGTCAGGAGGATGCCTACTGGTTCTGCTTTCCTCTTGAGATACTTTATCACACTGGTCAGGGGTAGAATTTTATCTTGGTCACTTTATTTAGCCCAGTGATTTAAACCATTTTGCTAAATTAAAACTGGAGACATACCCTTGGGAGGAAAGTTAAACTTGCAGACAATCATACTCAAGAGTTTAAACTGTGGGGAACAGAAAACAGGGCCCAATTTTTGAGAGTGCTTCAGAAAAGCAAAAGCTCACCTTGATGCTGATGTCAGAAAAATGCCGATATGGATTTCTGTGAGGTATTGAATTGTGCAGATAGTGGGCATCACTCATTCCTAATGTAGAGTTTTCATTGGGCTTGAGCTACGGCTGTGTTCTGGCCTGCCTTAGCCATTAGGAGATGAAAGTAGATGGAAATTCTTCACTCCCCTCTAAGCAACATGCTTAAATGCTTTCTTATAAAGTAGGGTTAGCAGAGTTCTTCCTCTTTCAGAGGAATGAGGGAGATGAGTCCTCCGAGCAGCCGGAGGCCACTGGCTCTCTCCAGCACATCTTTGTGTCTGTCAGTTTCCACACCATCCTTCCTCAGAAGTGTCAGGAATTATGCGTGACCCCATCTCACTAATGTTTACTGTCAGCAGGTCCACTCAGGCTCTGTCACACAAGGCTGTTCTGCCACGTCTTGATTCTCCTCCAGTTGCATTGCTCTGTCTTTTACCCAGCTATGGCAACATCCATCAAAATTTTTACAGTCATATTTAGAAAATTCAATACTCATTTTTCACAGGAAAAGGTCTCCAGTATCTATGATGTTGATGCATACATTCCAGAGCACATACTCTCTCCTAACATAGTATGCAGCATGCGTGCTCTGTGGGACAAATTGTATTAACTGCTCTCTGAGAGCAGTTACCACTATGAAGAGACTCTCTGCTCATGAAATATCACCTGGTAATTGTGTCCCTCATGGTCTGGGACACCCTTTGAGACAAAGTACACATTGTACTTTGAGACACCCTTGTCAGAAATGGTCCTACTTCTGAAGCAGAATAAACCAGGCTGTTGACTAGTACAGCAAACCTTGATGTTATCCCAGATGATACCAGATACATGGTTAAGCAAGTCGCACAGCCACCTGGCACCCACTTCTAATCTACAGCTATGACTGATGAGTGTTGTAGGCTTTGACTATTTTTGAAATGGCACATCCCATTCTCTTGTTTCTTCCTGCTGAGTCTTCAGCTGCTCAGAGTCTCTTGCTATTAATGGAATTAGGAGACCACACCAATGACAGAGGTGGCCCAGCTGCACAGATTAGAAGAGCTGGTCATACAGGATAATCAAGCGGCTGCCGTGCTCGGAGAGGTCAGCATCTTGACAGACATAGTAGACAGATTTTAGAAATGGAGAGTGGGACACAGCTGGTCTACCTGGGGAATCCTGTGCCAGTTTACAAAACCCCTCTCTTTCTGCTTGCCTTTTGGATTGGAATTTCGGCTGCAAAAATTCCACCTCTGTGATAGAGTTTTCAAAGTTCAGTAGCTACCCATAAAGCTGTCAATAACCTGTAGGAGACATAATGTCACAGTTTTGTCGATTTATCTTTAATTTGGCCAGCAGTTCCTATACTTAAATCCCTATGTAGCAAACTTCTGTGTGCCTTAAAGTGTAGACAAATAGAAACCTAACACAGGAGTAAAACAGAGGGCTCAGCTTCAGCCAGTGACAAGTGTCACTGTCCAGCAGACAGCATACCAGTCCCAAGTCAGGCACATGATCAGGTCTGACCAATTAGGTGGTATCCGTGCTTTTATTCTGTGTTAAACATGTCAATATCAGCTGCTCAAACTCCAGCCTATCTTTTAATACTAGACCTGATGATCAAATCTGTGCTGTAGGTTGTGGGTTGCAGCTGGAGGGGCAGAGGAAAGATAAGCTGTCTTAGACAAAGGCAAGTAAAACACAAGGATTTATTTCTTAGTTTCCCATTCAGCTTCCTGATGAAGCCTTTTCCTTTAGCTTGGAGTTTCTTTCTGGGCAGACTCCCCCAGAGTTTCTTAAGCAGGTCGCAGGATCTTTGTTTGCAAAAGCAAACGAGTCACCATGGTCTGTATATTTCTAAACAGTTCGTGAAAACTTCCGGTTACCTTCATAATCAAGTAGCTCCCAGAGAGAAGGAGCCCACAGTGCTGGATCATCCTCAGAGCAAGTACTTTACATTTAGCTTTGATCACAGTAATTTAAGGCTATAGCATGTGACCCATAATGTCACATCGACACACTAAATTCGCCACTATTATAAAGATACTTTGTAGATCTGAGTCTCTTCAGTTATCAATCAGCTTTAAAGTCTGTCCTCTACAGTGTGCTGGGGGTCAGTCAATCAAGTGAAGGCCCCAAGAGCAAAAATTGAGGTTACCTGGGAGAAAAAAATGCTGCCTCAATTGCATCACTTGCTTGATTCCCCAACCTATTCTATAAATTATGGACTTACCAGTTCCCATTAGAGCCAATCCCTTAAATTTCTTTATGTGCACCTGTGCACATCCTAAACAGACACACTATTGGTTTCGATTTTCCAAAGCACCCTGACACACTTTGCAAATGGAATATGCATTCAGGAAGACAGTCAAGAGTGCAAGCTGTCTGAAAACCGGGAGGAACCTACTTGGTAGCAGGTGTAACAAGTCACTGGAGGTGATATCCTGCTAGAATAAATAGGAAGATGGAAAGTCTAAGTGAGACTTCATATCTATCTCCATACACTTGAAGGTTTAAATGTGGAAGAATCAAACTTATTCTTGTTGCCCAAGAAAAGAAAATAGTGCTCTAAAAGTAGCTATTATGGTGGGCAAATCGCAGATCATAGCAAGCTAAGAGACGGCTAAACATGAGCACTGAGTTCCACTTCCACTCAAAACACCGAGCTCATGTGGACCAGCTTCCAATAAGAACTGCACTATGAAGTTACAATAGGGACTCCTTGATTGAGTAAGAGATTAGAAAAAATAACAAAACCAAAACATGTGGCCTGGAAGTTTCTCCTGAGCCCAGCAGAGTCAAAACCACAGTTCCCATTTATTGGGTGTGCTTATGTGCTGAGTACCATGTGTGACATGTTGCACATTTGATTACTCAACCTTCTCCTTCCAAATCCTGAGATGGGCTTTTACATCCTTGCTTATAAAGAAGAACAAGGCTCCTGAAAGCTTGATAGCTGGTCTAACATAATTTAATAAGTTGTAGTGCTGGATTTAAAGGTAAGACCTATCTAACTCTTCAGGCTCCCTGTAGTTCTTATAATAGAGAGAGAGAGCCCATGCAGCAAAGATGTACCTTCCTACAATAGTAAGATTCAAAATTCAAGCACAACCAACCAGTTTATGCATTTGATCTACAACATAGTTGTCCCAATTATATCTTTCTTTTCTTTTCTTTTCTTTTCTTTTCTTTTCTTTTCTTTTCTTT
>JABTXL010010235.1:7850240-7879677 GCA_025134845.1 Neodon shergylaensis | reverse complement strand
TTTCTTTTCTTTTCTTTTCTTTTCTTTTCTTTTCTTTTCTTTTCTTTTCTTTTTTGATACAGGGCTTCTCTGTAACTTTGGAGCCTGTCCTGGAACTAACTTTTGTAGACCAGGTTGGCCTTGAACTCACAGAGATCACCTGCCTCTGCATCCTGAGTGTTGGAATTAAAGGTGTGCACCACCACCCGGCTTATATTTTTCTTTTTTCAATCTTTAGTCTAACACAGAAAATGCATCTGGACAAGAAAAGACCTTGTTTGTCAAAGGATTTAAAGTATAAATTATGGATTTTTCTCTTAAACAAATATGGTTGTCTGTGGATCTTGTTATTTTGAAACATAGCTACAGACAGGATAGGCGTAGTCCCCACCTCACCAAGAAACTTACTCTGAGCTATGAAAACAAATACTAAACTGAAATGTATCCCTATGTATTGAGAGACAAATTTTTACCAGTGCAGAGGAAAAAAATAGCACTCCTAGAGGATAATGTCTCTTTATCCCTTCTAGGTTGGAAAAGCCATCTCTCAGTAAGTGACTGCAGGGTAAAGGATGCATGATGTTTAGTAGGGACAGGGTACAACATGGCTCTGAAGTTTTACGATACTAGAATCCTTGAAGATCTGATCATCAACAGTCAGCGTAGTTGCTTTATGAAGAAAAATAGCAGAGGTTCAGAGGCATGAGATGTAGCTGACGAGGGAGATCAAGGCCACTCTGTGAAGTGCCATGGAAAAGGTGTAATCTTTTAAAATGAATGAATAAGAGACAAAGATAACTTGAAGGCTTAGCAGCTTGACTGTAAGTTTGCAGATACAACCATAGTTGGACCTGGGCTGTATATGGAAGGGTTAAACACAGAAGGCCCAATATGGTTATTCTCAGAAAGTTTCTATTAGCAAGCCTGGCATGAGAAAACCCAGGCACTTGTAAGTCCCCACCATTTCTGGAATAAGTAAGACTGTGTGAGGGTCCCCAAACTGTGAAATACTATGGTTTATGCTGAACACCTGCCTGTCCTTCAAGAGTTGGAAATTTAAGATGCCAGGCAGAGGATGGCTACAGATGCACCCCCCAATAAAAATCATGAGGCAATGAGCCTTTTGAAATACTCCCCGATGACACGTTACAATAGCTGTTATCTGTTGCTGGAGGGATGAAGACATTCTGGGAACTTGGCTGATGGGACTTTTGGAAGCTCCTGATGGTTTCTTTGAGTGTCTACCTACTGTGATTTCTACCTTTGCATATTTTACTTTATGCCCTTTTCTCTCTAATGAATCTTAGCTATAAACATGGCTATATGAGCCCCACTTGTCCTAACAAACTACTCAGTCTGGTGTGAGCATTCTTGGAGACTCTTGGCACAGGAAGAATAGCAGCTATTCTGACTTAGAAGCCCACAGAGACCTTAGAATTCAGGCTTGCTGCTTGATCTTAGAAGGACTTAAGGGAAGGGCAGGAATAGCTTGCTGCACCTGGGAAATTGAGCCTTCGTATTTGCTTTATTACTGTAGGGTCTGGAATTTTCTACAGTGACCCACAGCTGGGCAATCAAACTGTAAAGATATCCACCAACCCTCAATGAAGACTCATAATAAATATTAAAGAGTCAGCTGCAGTCCCCAGGTGCCACTGCCCTAGATTTTCCAGGAAAATGCCATATTACCTTTGGGAGATCCAAAAGTCCATGTCATGGCTCTATACAGTACCAGCCGATCTGTCCTTATTAGAATGCAGGATGCACTAATGAGTGTAATAAAGGTGTACTTTAGGGCATTTCAATTTTACGCCTCTATATTAAGTCATCCAATCTTATAGTTTAATGTCCTCTTTTGATGGATACAATTTATTATACAGGACCAAGAAAAACAAGTCATGCCTTTGCATTTTATCTGTTAATTGTAAAAACTACCAATAGAGTCATATTATAAATCAACCATGAAACATATTTCATGAAATATAGTAGATTTCACCATAGCCAGCAGACCAGTGCTTAGAAGCAATGACTATGCAAATTCAATTGTTTTATTCATTCTTTCCCAGGAAAGAATTAAAGGTCATGAAACATTGATGAGACAAGACACTGGGATAGAAAATGATCTTGTTTTCTAAAGCAGCAACCAAGCAACACAACTGTTCCTTTTCTGTGGAATCCAGCTGCTTTGTTTCCAATGTCGAAGTTCTGAATTTATAATTTATATCACCCTCCTATCATGAGCTACCACTTGGGAAAGTCACAAAAACTGAGATACCTGACATCTAAGGAGCCTGATGCACTGTCCTTATGGGAGAGCTCACCAATAAATATCAACAAAATGTCTTCACCTTTACAGAGTACAAGTAGAACTTTTACAAATATTTACAGGGCACTGCTTCATCCAGTGCTCGTCATCTGAAATAGCCTTTGGTTGTTAGGAATGGACTTATCTACGTGTATTACAATATTGAAAGGATAAGGCCAACTGTCAAACAACATATGACATTACTATTATATGGTCATAAAAGACATAACCCTTTGTGAACTATAAAGTCTGTAGAGAGATCTGTAGGTACTGGACGCATTTGACAGTCAGAAGTGGGATAGTGTTTCTGATGGAGTTGACAGTAAGATAAATGAACATTTAGGAAGGCATGTCTTAACTAGGATGGCTGAGGGGAGAACACAGTCACAGTGGTAATGCCGGGTAGGGCTGGATAGGTTTGCCCTGAGCTGTCCAGGATGTAGTTTATAGCTAATGATGAAAGGCGTGGGAATGAATGATATCTTTGGAGCAAGCATCCTTTGTTTCCAACTCTTCTGGAGATATCTACCATAAGGGAGGTGTTGAACAAACTGAGAGCCGCTGAAAGAGAGTTCTGGAAAGAGCCTAGACACAAACAGAAACACATGTGCATATTGAAATGATATTAAATTGTACCAGAAATATAGAACAGGAGGAAGAAACATATATGATACATAACACAGAGGAGAACAGCCAGTCATCACTGGAAACACTGGGTTTTCTAGATAGTCTTAGATTCTACATTTGCTGTAGGAACTCCTTCAGCCAGTAGCCTATAAGATACCAGCCCACTTGGGTGTGGTCTCTTATACTATAAATGCCAATGTAAAGCTCACACTAGCTCTCTTCTGGCTGCTGGAATCGGTTCCTATTTCCCGTTTGTGCAGAGGACTGAGATCTGTGAGTCTACCCCTAAATAAATAACCCTTTATTATACTCAATTCTGAGCTAGTGTGGGATTTTTTTTTAGTGTCCATCTTCATACATTCTCATAATGGACCAAAATTCTGATTTGTAATCTTCATCATAATTATAATTATGACGTATTTGTTTGTTAAATTTTTATTTTTAAAATTGTGATTTGAGAAGTTAATGTGGATAAGTATGATAAAAATGAATTGTTAACACATGTATGACCATGTCACAATGACCCATTTTTATGTATGTTAATGAAAATATAAAAAATTACCATTTGACTGGATGACTTGATTCTCATAAAATTATTAAATAAAAGCTGAATTGTGGATAATATATAATTCCAACAATTTTTGAAATGTACTTCTCTTATGTTGTACCCTTTATTTATGGGATGTAGATTTTCAGCAACAGGGATTACAAAATCAAAACATCAATCAATTCTGAAAATGTTGAAGATGCAAAATTCAATCATGATATAATGATTTAATTATTTTCATAAAAATAAATCAGCATATCTATCACAGTTCTATACACAATTTTTGTAAAGTTGTTGTATATAAATAGTTGTATTATTTTTTGTACTTATATACCTCAGTAACATAAATTGTTCTCAAGCAGAAAGAGGTCACAAGTAGAAAAGGTGCCTTGACTTTTATCACATTGAACTAGAGTGAGGTGACAGAGCTTCTAATAAATGGAATAGTAGAGGATTCTTGATAACTTGTAAGTGGCAATGGTTCAAATCTCTATATTACATAATGGACTACATTATTGCATTGAGTATAGTTGAAGAGATAACAGTGAATATAATCTCAGGGCTACCGAATGAAGAGGCCATGTCCAAGTAAGACTGTGAAGTAAACATGACTTGTGAAACTGGTGGACAAGGCCTCTAATCCACATAAGGTTCTTTAAGCATTATAAAAGGCCATGAAGACATTTCCTTTCAATTTTGAGATCATTTTGCATGCAAACACAAAATTGCTTCTCTTTAAGTATCTCCTTAATGAGTGAACCAATGAAGATGAAGGAAATAGAGCTAGAAGGCTCTTTGTGTTGCTGCTGATTGGTTGCTACTGATTAGCTAAGTAATATATCCAATCCCCATTCTAGAATTCTGTGACTCAGTAACTCATCCCACATTCTAAATAATAGGATGCTAATGTGTTCTAAGTCCTCTCTGGGCATATAGTTAAGCTAAGTGAACTCATTAAGAAAACATTGACTATGTCTATCAAGCCTATAGCAAAATGTCACTTAAGTAAAACCATTTATGCAATCTCCTCTCCTATCTAGAGCCATCCTAAAATGCACATGATGAAAGAAAGGAAAGAGGAATCACGTCTGTGTCCTGCCACTTGTCACCTTTATATATGTAACACACTCCAGTCTTCACAAGGCCCAAGTAGTACACGTTTTTTGTCAGCTCCCAAAAATCCACAGAAGGAGCAAAGTGACACATTGTGGGGGTGAGGTGGGGGCTGGGCAAATGGACTTTCTCAAGAGTAAGCAATACCATTTAGAAGTAGAAGTGTAAGAAACAGATTAAAACAATCTAACAAATGTAAACATGTAAGGTGAACCAGCACAGAACACTGGGACTCACTTGGAATTGACAGCTTCTGTTAGTGCTTCCTAAATAATCATGTCTATATAAAACCGATTCATGGCCACCAGAACACATTTTCCCCAAAAGAGACATCATATATGTCCATATATCTATGTTTAAAATTAGAGAAAATAAACTTCAGTCCCTGAAAGTTACAGAATTCAGTCTGAAAAACTTGACTAATGTAGGATACATCACAGTCTGGTGACAGTGATATCTAAATAAGACTTCACTTCATGATGTTTATTACTAAAATATTGAAAAATCCCAGAGACAGAATTTGACACTTGGAAATGCCAAGCTTCTTAAGAAACTGAAGTATGATCCCCCTTGGTTTACCAAAAGACCAAATTCTTAGGAAAGGATCCCGTTCTGACTTTCTAAGAAATTGCCTTTAATTTCAGACTTGAAGTTGTAACAAACTCTATAACACAGTTTTGTCCAGCCATAAACAATAGACCCTAAAACATTTTGTGAATGGGTCTAGGCAGATGGAGCTGAGCATCTTCAAACCATGCCAAAATCATTTTGTAACAGCTTAAAACAGCAGGACATTTTCCAGACTTCCATGGAGAACAGTGTTCCATTTATGCCTCTGTCAAAGACCCAATTAGGAGTTTTGACATATCAAGTCATACGTGAGAAATCATGTTGACTAGCACCCAAGGCAGCTAGTCAACATTAAATGACACTGAAACCAAATAAAACAAAACACTAAGAAGCAAAACAAGAACTGATCACATCTTTCCTCCAGACCACCTATCTTATGTGGTCTCACTCAAAAGCTTCCCCTTGCCAGGCCTCCAATGCCCTTACCTCTCTTTCAGTTACTCTCACCAAAGTATCCTTTCTTTGCTTACCTTTCTATTCCCCAGTCAACATTTATCACCCATTCACTCAGAATTTACATCCTTTTCAAGTTCTGAATATAAATGTTTGGCGATAACCTGTTTCCTCCAATTTGTAGAAAGCTTAGCATGTGCATCAGCACCCTATTTCAACCCAGGAGAGCACGAAGTAGTTTCTACGAGGCCCTGATGCCCAGCTTGCATGGAAGCAGTCTGAAGACAGACAAGAGGATTGCAGAGGCGTGACACCGACAGGAAAATATGGATAGAGGTCAATGATTCTTAAATGGTCGGAGGCAGTGAACTTACAGGATTGTTGCAAGATGTATTTTAAATATAATAAAAAAATGCTTTCCGTAAAATATATAAAAAAGAAAAAGTCACAAGGAAAAGAGTATTTATTTTGTTTAAAAAAAATAGGTAGACGTTGCAGAAAACAGAAAGACAGAAAAGCTCCAAGAAAAATTAGATTCCTTTATACATGACTCAGCTACGTTTACAATTGGCATTTTGGCATAGGACCATCTATTCTTTTATCATTGAAAATCTGTCAGTTCTGTTTATTCCATCAGGGCCTCATGCTTAAGCAGGGAAATAAGCAGAGTCGATGTAGCTTCCTGCACTATTTCATGAGTATGTGCTAAACAAAACCTCTGACCGTCATTCTAGTGCACCATCATCAGTTCAGAGAAGATAAAGGCAGAGCAGTATAAGGAAGGAGGTAGATTGAGAGCAAGAGAGCTGGAGTTTGAATCTTGGTTAGCAAATGAGACTCCCGCCACATTATTTTTCTCATAACTGAAATACGGGTGGTGATATAGTTACAACAATAATAATATTTTGTGGAAGGAGTATAAGAATCAGGTGGGTTGAAGATAAGACCTTTAAGCTCTTTTTCTGACCCAATCTCTGCTTCTAATCATGCGTGACGACCTTAGTACGTCAATGGATTGTTGCTTAAATCACATCGTCAGGAAAGTGAGGGTATGGTGCTTTGTTAATGGTTCCAAATCATTTAAGATCAGGAATTTTTCTGACATAGCAATTTGCTCATGATCTCAGGGCTTCCAACCTCTGGGATCCTTCTAAGGGCCTGGAGTTAATAATCCCCTATATCATGTCTCTGATGCTTCTTCAATGTCAGACTTTCTGGGCTGTTCAATTCCATGAACATGGCCCTGTTTTCATGATTTTTGACCTGACTATGGTAGAAACAACAGAAGGGTGAAGGGGATGTTTAGGGAACAACTCTTCCCATGGACGATTTCCCTGGTTTCCATCTTATTGAACTTCCTAATTAAATTTCTTTCACACACTTTCAACTCTTGATGTACTCAGAATAGGAAATCTAACAGTACTTATTTATATGCTAATTGGCTACACATAATTGTAGTCTTTCTCAATCCCAAAGGAACAAGAGAAGATGGTCGGTCTCATGCTTAATTGCGTCTACTGGAGCCTGGGACAGTTTGTGCAAAGCCAGGGTGCAAAGAACCGCAGAAAGCAAGCCTGGCCCACAGTGCCACATGGAACCAGCCGACAATGGGATCAGCAATGCTACTGCTGACTACCTGCCATAACACAAAGCCTAGACATGTGATACGTGGCCTACTTATGGCTGTGTGTCTTAGAGTGTGGCATCATTGTCCTTAAATCATATAGGTGGAAATGCAACATGAAGACTGCTAGGTAGGATTTTCCTGCACCACCCACGGAAGGTGGATAAGTTTGAGTTGGGCAACCTGAAAAAGTATCTTTCTTGCAGCTTGCTTCTAACATACTAATGAGAATTTATGAGTTTTGAGCTGAAAATCTGCATTTTCAATGGAGGCAAAGTATTTTATTGTATCTGAAGTCTGGAATTTCCAGCATAGAAGCTTATTTATGCAACTAAAGGATATTTTATTAAAACAATCCAATACTTGAGAGCTTACCATCATTTCTATCATGATACCATAGCATGATGTAGCATAATAGGCTATGAAAGACATCATCAGGGAAATGCTGTAACCATTCCAGATGTTGGTTTTCTTAAAAAATTCAGAATAGTAATGCCTGTTTTATGGTGGTAGTACAGCATTAAAGGATCCATTGTGTTGGCTGAATAAACTCTAATATATCCACACAACAGAAAAAGATCTAATCCTATAAAACTATGAGAACACTGCTTATATTCTCATAAAAAAATCTCTCTGGGACCTGAGTAAAACAAAGTACTTATCTACCTATATCTTCTTTATATATGACAATAAAATATTTTATATGAGAAAAGTAAGAGAATAAGAACATACATTTGCATTTCATTTTACATACTTTTATTTTAAAAGTGTGTCTTATAGGGGACCTCTTTGCAAAGACAGAAATGTGTAGGACTTGCCTGATAAAATGAAGTCAAAACTCCGGCTCAGCTTTAGGATCTTTTCCTAGCACCAGCCTTCTTGGAGCAAGGAAAAGTATATTTAAAGACAGCCATCTAATAATTTCCCTTCTAAGCTCTCATCCTTCTGCTTAGTTTGAAATTTAATGAGTGCTGACCATGAAATTATTATATTTCACTCCAACAGTTGCCAACACTCTTATCACTCAAATCAGCTTGCAAATCCGGGGGGAGCTATCTGGATGAAGTGTTATTATCAAAATGTATCAGTAATTTGTTTCTGAAATGGGAGGAGGAAATGTCTTACATCAGCAGAAAATGAAATTGGAGAAGTCTCCAGCCCGCTGGGGGACCAAATCTTTGCGGCAGGGTTTCTGCATCGATTGTTGGGGGTTTGCAGCTCCATCCGGTCATGAATGATGCATGGAGCTACCACACAGTCAGCTAGGCGGTTCTTCATGCTGACTGAAACAGAGCAGACTTTGGGGAAAGCAGAGAAACATGCCCTCACCTCGCTTTTAGCTTTTTCCTGGCTTATGGAACAAATCCACAGCAATTTCTGTAAGCTTTTTTTTTTTTTCTGAAATTCTCTTGGGCCAGATTTCTTATCAGATGCATTTAAAAAGTCAGAGCAACAAAATCATATCAAGGTATTTTGGAAGGACAGTGTGAAATTCTGGGTTGCATAACATTTACAGTCATTTTCTACTCATGCAAATAACATTTCTACATTTTTCTTTTAATTTATGAGACTTAGAATGAGGATAAGAATTAGAAGAGATCTTCAACTATTGATACTTTGCAGTGCACCTTTTTTTTCTTTTTCTTTTTTAAGACAAGATTTCATGTAATTCAAGTTGACTTTGTTCTCACTTTATATCCAAAGTAGGTCTTAGAATCCTGATTCTCCTGTTTCCAAATCCTGGCATGTGTCATCATGTCAAGTTTATATGGTTCTGGCAATTGAACCTAGGGTTCCAGGCATATTAAGCAAGTACCCTACTAACAGCTATGTTCACAGATCTTGTTTGCTTTTATGATGGAAGCATCGGTCACAGTGCCTATCACTGGTCTGAAATAGAAGTCTCATTTTTCTCCGCATAGACACAGCACATTCAGTCTTAGGGAAGTTCTAGAGACTTATCTTCTGCAACTCCTGGGTTTATAATGTGAAGACTTCTTTATATGCCAAGATCCTAACTGTTGCTCCAAAGGTTTATTTTCTGCATGAAAGGTGATGTCACCCTATGTGAAGGACTCCCCAGAAGCAAAAAATATACCTAGTGAGTGAGGTCTGCCCTAGTTATAGAGGCTAATGAAATCCGATCATCTTTGGTATAAGAAAGTATTAGGAAACTTAGGGTGTCATTAGTTTGTAAAGGATGACTCAGAAATTGCTGCCTGTCTCTGGTCGATGAGGTGATTGGACCAATAAGGTGTGAGCGGCTGCAAGGAACCACTTCTGAGTCATCTGCTTGCCTTGGACTCTCAAGGAGAAATGTTTGGAAGATGACAAAATGCCTGCAAGTTCTCGAATATTGCTGGTGAAAGAAACAAACCTCGCCTGTTTCAGCAGCACATACTTTATTTTGCCTTAACTGATAAAGACAGTTTGATGGAAGAGTCTTCTGGGTGTGCAGCTGTGGTGAGCAAGAATAGACAGGGTCTCAAGAATAGAGGACAAAAGACTGATACAAGGTTAAAATCATGTGTCAACCATGATAAAATGAATATTAGCCTACCCATAATAACCTTAAACAGTAGAAAATCTGAAACTTACAAGGGGATATAAGCCAGATTCTATATCTTTGATAGACACTCCTAGTTGAGCAAGATCAAACTAGTGCATTAAATTCCCCTCTTTGTCCACAGACTCTGTAGTGTGGTCATTAGAGATTCAGAAGAAGATGCTCCTTCCTCATAGAGATCAACTCAGCATACACATTTAAGGTGTTAGGCAAGTCACAACCAGAAAACCCTGAGGGTGCTAAGGTATAAGATTCACAACCTGCCCATGGCATCAAGATGATGACATTAAGAACTTTTAGAACATAACCTGGTTCATATAAAAGGAAAGGAATCAACCAATGTCACGTGTGTCAATCACTTATCTTTTCCTTTGTGGAGAAAGCACAAACAACTTAGTGGCTATTAAGTAGAAAAAAGGGGGCAAGAGGAAGGAGAAGACAACCAAATTAGACATATTTGGTCCTGGGTACTTGATTGTATACTAGGTTGTAAGATTCTATGGTTCATAAGAAAAATCTACCGAGAATATTTAACTCAGGATGAAATGAAAGCATATCTGTTATGGGATAATGCTTTTGTACACTGTAAAGATTTCCAACTCATATTGGTTTAATAAAACACTAGTTGACCAGTAACCAGGCACGGAGCATAGGTGGGACAACCAGACTAAAAGAATTCTGGGAAGAGGAAAGACAGAGATGCATTTGTCATCTAGAAGTAGAGGAAGCAAGATGAGAATGCCTCACTGATAAAAGGTACCAAGTGACATGGCTAAACATAGACAAGAATTATGAGTTAATTTAATTTGTAAGAGCTGGTTAATAATAAACCTGAGCTAATGGGCCAAACAGTTTATAATTAATATAATCCACTGTGTGTTTCTTTGGGATTGAATGGCTGAGGGACCAGGTAGGACAGAAACTTCTGTGTACACCCATCTCACTTTGTACTGCAAAACATGAATATTTCAGTTCTTCTTTGAAACACTCTTATTAAAGGCAACTTTTACACTTTGCTCTTTGCTATAGGTGGCCAGTATCAGGACTACCCTTTGTTTATACAGCATAGTTGTGACAATTTTTAAAAGCACAGAGATACCCTACCATTATTTCTACAGTGCATTTTATCTTGTATTCACCTACTTCATTTCCTTTTGAGTAAATTCCTCCATCTGTCCATCTTCCCAGTAGGTAATACTTACTGTATATTTAGTTTGCTCTAGATACCTTCTAATGTTCCTCATTTATGCAAATAATTTCAATCCCTACAATCACTTTAAGAGGCAGGTACCACTCTAGATGAGGAAAATGAACAGTTATTGCATTCAGCAGTTATTGCTGGCCAGGAGCACACAGCACCTGAGTGGTAAAACCAGAAGATGAACCTTGGCAGCTGAGAGCCTATGAAATTACACTATCTGTTCAAGAACTCAAAGTGATTTTTAAAACTAAGCTTCTATAGGGTATTCTGCACAGAAACTAGGAGAAAAATACCTCTAACTATAAATAGATATTTAAAAAGGGAAGTTAAGCAATAAGGTTCTGAATGAAAGTAGGAGATTAGTCAAAACTACAAGCTCAATGTGTTATTCTATCTTTGAGTCAAAACCTTACTGCTGAACTTGGCAGTTAGGGTAAATATAGAAAGTAGAATATGTGGCATGGTTCTCCCTACACAGGAAATGATCTATGACTGATGTGCAAAGAGAAACTGTGTCCTTTTTGGTCCTTCCATAATTTCTGAATTCTGAGCTTGAGAAGGGACAGAAGTCCCTTCTGTGATTAGCTCTAGACACTATCTAATTGCTTTAATTTTCCCGGCCAGAAATGCAGCTTCTAGTACAGCACATCTTCCAAAGTGCCCACTGATATTTTCTCAAATAAGATTTCAAAGGAAGCTGTAATATCTTTCCCCTTTCCACTCCACACATTATCAAGAAACAATAAACCAATTTGGTTAGAAAATTTCATTTCTTCTGTTGCATAATGATGTAACCAAGAGCCTCACTTTTCAAACTGCTGGCTGAAATATGGCATACATTTTATAATAGAAGAATTAAATATTATTTAATAAAAAAATCCAGAAAATATTGTGAGAGATAAAGCTGAAAAAAGAATGCTGAATTTCACAGCATGGCAGCCTTTAAGATTATTTTGATTTTATTTCCCTAGATAGGAATTCAAGACATTGAAAAGACACTAATATAAAGAAAAGAATATGCTTCAATCATATAAGTTATCCTAATTTAAACTTTCACTGCTAGACCATCTTTCATCTGTGTAAAGAATACATTTTGTCCTATTACACTGAGACTTTTAGATCATGGTAAGTAACTTCTGCATATGATTGTGTGGCTGGTGGTACTGAAGGCCGTTAGCTACACAATTCAATAGTCTGCCCTTCACTCCATCGTTGTCACATCCGAACAGGTAAACTCTATGTTGTTAGTGCATGCCATTGCTGTCTAAATAGTCTATGATAATTTTTCTGTATGTGAAGGGCTGCCCTTCTAGCGGTGTTTGCTACTCTCACTGGAATGTGCACAAACCGATCACAAGAGAGAACATTTCCCAAGATTCGCAACTCCTTGTATTCACATAACATTCTTATTTCCAAAAAGAAAATGGTGTGGCTTTTGTTTCCATGTTCAGCTTTTGAGGAATCAAGAGTCTAGGGACATCTTAGCCTCTTTGAGTTAGTGGTGAATACCAGCAGTGGACTCAACATTAGAAACTGTGCATCTCTCTACTAACAAATTCCTCATTGTCCCCCATTTTGCTTGCCTCATATCTGGACAAGGGGATTCCACCTCACAGAGTGTAAGATGGCAAGGGATGACACCTATATATCCCTCAGGCACAGTAGAATTCCACGGAACAATTTCCCAGTTATTGTTGGCATTATCTAAAGAGGGAGAATCATTTCTAGGTTCTACCTCTAGTATCTCAAGCTAAATCTCTTGTGTTAGAGCCTTCCAATGCACATTTCTGGTTTCCAGCACCACAAAACACAGGCTGTCCTAAAGACCAGCCAAGGGATTAGCAAACTCAGGTTCCCCAGGTCAGTTTGCTCATAAGTAACAGAGAAATTCATTCTATTTGAACTCAAAATCGTACTTTTCTAAATATTCCCATTCTACCTCATGAAAAACTCTCATCCATTTTTATGAATCACACACACACACACACACATGTTTGAAAGGACAAACAAGTAGAAATACTAGGGAGACATTGACTACTGTAGCCTCTTGGGGGGAAAAGATCACAACACCTTCATAGGCTCTCCATTGTCCTCCATCTAGCCATCTCCAACTGTGGGTGTTGGCTGTAACCCAACCAATTTAATGCACTGTTTCTGTTTTATTACCTGCTTTTTCCATGCTGCTGTTGTCTTCTTTAAGAGAAGCAGTTTTCCTGTGGGTAATACATTTTTATGTAATGTCTTAAGAACTCTCAGCTCCAAAAGTGGCTCAGTCAATGTTTAGGATTCACCCTGTTGCTATGCCAAAAAGAGCTAACATACCACTTTTCTCTGAACTTCACAGAAATCAAGTAAGATATCTGAGGGACAAAAAGGTAGCATAAACATTCTGTCTTCCCTAATGCCACTGCAGTTAAGAGACCTTCCCACCTGGATTTGACTGTGTTTAGCTGCAGTTCCACCCACAATGGAACCTACATTGTCACCTTCTAGTAAGAAAGGGAGTTTATAAAAGAGATTACCTCATATCAAGTAGGGTTTAAAACTAATTGTTTGTGATAAAATGTTATAGTATTGTTCACAGATCCTTTTTTGTATCTTTACTTTTTTTTGCTATGTTGTGTTACTTCTTCAATAGATGTCAAAATAACTTAAGAAATCACTAGATCAAAGAGTTTCAAAGAGTTTAGCTTTATGCCCATCCATATAGATATAGTTCAAAATGTTATTAAATAAGCATCTTGAACATTAAGAGGGTCATCACATGCACTTTCTGCTAATTATCTTGTTTCTTTTAATACTATAACTTGTTTCTATAGGGAATATGTGATAGGGAAATCTATAGTTAGAGAATAAACCTAGGATTTCAGCTAAGCTCATTGCTACTGTCATTTCAACTTAAAGCATAGTAGATACAGAAGAAATGCCTAAGCTCTGACAAAGTAAATAGGTGCCACAGCTGTCATCCTTTTCATTTGCCCTGGGACCCCAGGGAACTCAAGACCTGCTTTCCCACTGAGCCTGAATGCAAGATCAGAATCTTTCTCCTTCACCCACTGCTGGCTGAGACAGAGCATCACCTTTCCTAGTGGATCTAAGCTATGTACCTTAGACCTGCCTGGTGTTCCCAAGGAGACAGAGGCAGAAAGCTACCACCAAAAGCTCGGTATCTGAGCCAAATGTCTCAAAGAGAAAGATGTGGCGGTGGCACTGGAACAATTAGAGGTGGTGGTTGGACATGGACAAACTACTAGGAAAAAAAGACACTGCATGAAGAAGGCAGAGCATATTCACTGGGTGGGAGAAGACAACTATTTGGTCTGAGAGCACAGGCAAATTGTGATTTGGGGTAAGGAAAGAGAATAAGGGTGCCATTTCTTACTGTACCCTCTGATTGGTTTTTATTCCCAGGAATCTGAGTCAGTCTCCAAAGGAGAGGGTGTGTATGGTTAAAAACCAGGCCATGTGGGGATGGTATCTCTGGAAGGTATGACCTCAAGTAAGTTAATACCCTTCCTAGAAGCTCCTTTTTCTGTTTGGCAAAGTGTCTGGGTGAGAAGGGGTGATTTTTAAAGTCCCGTTCAGCTTGCCCATCCAGAACTGTACCCTTTGGAGATAAGCTGAAAGTAAATAGTCCTCTATTAAACATGCAAGGGAGTCTTCCCAATGGCATGCAGATCCTACTTATGCAAGTGCCTTCCATCTGCTCCCTCTCTGGCTTGCTGAAGAGTCAGCAACATTTATCAGTGAATCCCCAATGGAGTGATGGGAGTCCTTTATGGTTTGACGCTGCTGCTGTGGAGTCTGAAACATCCTCAGATGACTCTCTATACTCCACAGACTGCCCCAGTGCTCTCCATTTATCTCTGGTCATCTTCTAAGTACAGAAAAAAGACATTGTGCCCTCTAGGATTCCAATCTTGTCACGAGAAAGACTCAAACATGATGTCAAAAAAAGCTATCATTCTAATGGGGGAGAGAGGGAGTCAGAGGAGCTGCAGCTACACTTCCTAGCAGCTCTGCAACCCCTAAGCCAAATCAAAGCAGTATGGGCAAATGACCAGCTTCCTGGGTATGTCACAGTCGTAGCTGCCAGACCCCACCCTCACAAGGGAAGATCTTCTCTTGAAATCGGATCGTGTAAACTTGCTAACTTGACATATACTTATTAATCTTATTTTGGACATGTATTCTATAACTGCTGTGCAGTGGGACAGTGGTGTAGATATCAGAGATCGGACCCAGGTTCAATGCAGGCCCATCTCCCATTACCTTTCTATGACAGTTACATTGTCACTCCAATCCAACCTTCCCTACACCCGGCCTCTCTCAGACTCCCTCTCATTGGGGATATAAGTGTATTTGCCTAGTGATTATCTCCATGCTTGAGTGGGCACAATATTAGTTAGAAAGTTTTAATAAGCATGGATATTCAAGGGAAAGACTAAGCAAAGGAAAATAAAATGTGTTTTCCTTCTTTCTGAAGAAGGGCTAGTGAATTTTTATTTTGTGCTAGTCTTGGAAAATTGTGTAGCTGGTTATGTACGTGTACAGTAAGCATGGGAGATTCCAAGTCCATCTCTCTCTGGGATTGCTTATGGTAATCCCCTCTGCATTCACATTCTGGCAACAACTATACCCCTGGCAAGAAGGTAACCAAAGAGCCAGAGAAATGGAGGCAGGGAATGGGAACTTTAGGTTTCCCAAGGCTGAATGCCCCTCCCAGCACTGACCTAGTCAAGTCCAAAGACATTCTCACCCAACTCAGCTTTCAGCAGATGAAACTAAACAAATCATTATCAAATCCATTTACTCTGCTTTCAAGGGGACAGAGAGGAATTTTAGCCACAACGCATTAACAAGCTTTCTGGAAAGCTATGAAAGAAAGTTAATGGTCAACTCATGAGACATTCTGTAGAAGTGACTAGAGAGAAGCACCTTCGTCATTGTTTGCCTGCATTCAACCTGCGGCTCTTCACTCGCTGGGTGATTATGTCTAATAATCACCTGTCTTAAGAGTTCTCCTCTTTAAAACTGAGAAATTATGAGTGGCTGAGAATTAAATACATAGGATGGTGTCAAAGAGAGAGTCCCTCACTTAAAATCTTACTTTGTTGGCATTCTAACAAGGCAACTAAGAACCTAATTTTGTTAGAAAGTGCCTAGGCCATCGCCCGAGTATTGCCACACATGCATGCACACATGGGAACATTTAAAATATGAGACTTGGCTGAACTTGATGACTACAGTGCTGCTTCTGAAAAAATTATCATTGGTTTTTCCAAGCTTAGTCTATTCCAGTAGGGAGTGGTTCAATGAGAGTGTGCAAACATCTGTCCTACATCTGCCTCCTTCCTTAGCGACAGAGACCCACTGGACTTATGACTTAGGGTGATTCCAAAAATGGCCAAAGCCATGTCTACATACCCACCCATGTTCTAACTTTCCCTAGAACAGCCTTATGTCCCTGCACAGACAAATATGTCAACTGCTGCTGGAAAACTATGGGGAAGGGGATGTTGAGAATGTGCACTTTTTCTGTCCATGTTTCCATGTAACAGGGCAGGTTTTTAAAAAATACCAGCTTAGTCAAATCACATACTATCAACTGACCCTCAGTAAAGTCTTTAACATTATGGAAACATAGTGAATGGGTTATAAGCATTGATGATAATTTGTTTGCTTTAAATGTCATTTGTATTCTGGAGGGAAGGTTTAATCCCTACGACAATACGCATCCATAAACAAATCCAGGAATCCAGTGAAATGACCCCTGCTTCCCTGGTACTCATGGAATGGTATCTTCTTAACAGTACTGTATAACGTCACTGGCCTGTACTTTCTTCTCACTTAACATATATAAACATGGAGGGTAAAGAAAGGATGGCCATCAGGTACATTAGAGATGTGTTCTGATTTTGTTCTAGGTGAATAAAAGTAATTTATGTTTAGTGTTAAGATCATAAGTTACAGATCCTATTGAATGATAGCTCACAAGAACTTGTATCTATTACCCTAGTGGGTGAGGTTTTAGACAAGCCAGAGCTTCTTTCTACCAGCTCTCGTGTATAGGGAAGGAAGTATCCTCTAAAGTAGCAACTGGATATCTTATGAAAGTCTTCACACTCTAATACACTGTGATCCTATTGTTAGGGGATTAAATGATCTCATGTGGCCTGGTCTTCTGTCAAACTAATGAAGAAGGGACGGAATGCTACTGTGGTTAAAGTGATCTTTGTCAAAGAAAATAAATCACAAGGTTAATAATATATCCATTGACATTGGCCTTTTTAGGAAGAGTGCCTCTTGGTGGTTGAAGCAAAAGGGGTAATAGAAATACAATAAGCGCTAGAATTGCATTTTCATTGTAAGAGATTAGGGAATAGAACAGAAGAGATAGCACGTTAGAAGACGCGACAATTTACTATGGAGACTTCAACCTTGTTTCACACAGTGAAGTCTTAAATCCTTCTTTGTGTGTGAAGAAACTGTGTTTATTTATACAATACTATATGACAGGTAATTTATTTCACAGACTACATCGAGTGCTTAGGGAGAAATGTGTCTGAATTCTGAGTCAATCAAACGGAAGATACAGGATCAAAGTATCCAGTGGTCCTGCGAGATGGGAACGATTCGTAAATGTAACCAGCATCAGTTTGATAACTGCTATGTATTAAGTGCATTGCATGCTTTAGGGACTGCATCAGGTAGCTGTGACCATTGTCTCGTAGAACACTTACCACAGCACACTGGAGAAAGTTAATACTCGGAAGACCAAGCAAGCTGGCCAAAGTTATAGGTGTAAATGGGGAGTTGGGACCGAAGTCTGACTGACTGATTCAAAGCTTCTCCTCTTTCCCCACTCGTGCTGTCTCTGTGCCTGTCTCCTGTGTCAGTCTTAAGACGTGCTTTTTCTGAAACTGGAAACTCTAGTAGTCTGACAGCAGACGAGATTTTCTGGGTGGATGAGAAAATATGATGGGCAGGGATGAATGGAGTTCTTATCTTAATAACAATTTCTTTATAAAAGATGTTTTAATTTTTGTTAAACTTGTGTGTGTGTGCATGCATGTGCACATGTGTGTGTGTGTGTGTGCATGTGTGTGTGTGAATGCAGATAACTGTGGGGGCCATAAATGGGTATCAGACTTCCTAGAGCTCGAGTTACAGGCAGTTGTGAGCCACCGATGTAGGTTCTGGGAACTGAACTGGTATCTTCTGGAAGAGTTTACACATTTCTTTTTAACACCTTAGCCATCTCTCCAGTCCTTTAATGACTATTTCTTAATGTGTTGCTTGTTGTTGTAACAAGCAGCCCTATATGCTAAGGACATTTAATTTTATCCAGTCTAAGTCCAAATATTATTACTACTGCTTCTATCTTAATAATATATAAAATCTATTCATACATAAGCACATGCATACATTATACAAGAAAACATGTAATTTTAACTAATCCTTCTGAGAAGTGGTAAAAATTAAAATGTGTAAAGTAAGTGTAAACCAAACACTGAAGTAATAATTAGAATTATCTAAGCATTGGGACCCTCAGATGAGATGAATTGGTAGCCACCCAGTCTATGAAAGGAAGAAGGATTCTATAGATTCCTCCTTGAGAGAAGGGAAGAGTTGCCACACTTTGACATTTTGGTCAACACTGTGTCAGTGCTATGCTGAGCAGTCTCTTGGCCTCTCTGATTCTCCTAGCAACCTGAGAAATAGGATGATTGATGACATAGATGTTTGGTCTGGTGTTCATATCTAATGCGTGCTAATTTTATTGTTTGTTTTGAGGAGGCAGGGTTTCTATACATAGCGCTGGCTATCCTGAAACTCACTATGGTGACCAATCTTGCCATGAGCTCATAGAGATCTACCTGCCTCTGCCTGCTGAGCGCCAGGATTAAAAGGATGTGCCACAAGTTAACGCACACTAATTTCACCAAGTTATAAAATAAAACTTGTGCCAAAATGTTCTTGTTGTCCCTGATGTTAGAAAGACTGATAACAGGATCTGGGCCAGGAATATTCAAAAGACACCAATTCTTGATTTTGTGAAAAATAAATTCATTCAAAATTGTTTTTCCTTTGCTTCCCAGAAACCTTTGAAATAAAGGACCTTAAAGGACCACTGACACAAACCTTTTGCTCAGAGTTAGCTGCTCCTTCACCAATCACCTAAGCATGCCCTACCCTCTAATTAGGCACAACTTTCACTGAAAGAGGATAGAGAACTTGAGATAATATACACATTATAGGTAAGTGCCTGTTGCTGGCAAAAGAGCAGTAAAGTCTCCTCCCCCTCCTCTTCCTCCTTCTCCCTCAGTTCTGGGGTTATGGAGATCAAACCCAAGGCTTTGTGCAAGCTAAGCAAGAATTCTACCATTGAACCACCTAGTCATTAAGTCTTTTTTTTTCTTCCAAAACTGGGTCTCTGTTCTATCTCACTGAAGGGCAAGCCATCCATAAAAATTAGTTTGCCCCTCTATCTGCCAAAAAAAAAGTGATTCTACCGAGAAATTTTTGAACCCAGCACCTGACTATACACTGGTAAGGAGATGGGGATACAATAAATATCTTTCAAGGGGATGCTTATAATATTTTATACAGAGCCTGACCAAGAAAATGTCTGTGAGATACCATGTTGTAGAATGTTACTTTAACTATGTAAAAGTATGTTGCATTTGTTTATGCTGCATTTAAGATGTGCTGCTATTTCACCTTCTCTGCCTAATGTACCTGGTTGGTCTAGTAGAGAACAATATGGTCAATAGCTAGGGAAAAGATGATAAGTGGGGTGGGTGGGCAGAGAGAAGACGTTGGAGAAGGAGTTTAGACTCAAGAGAGAATGAGGTAGAAAGAAGGGAGGACAGCAGTAGCCAGACATGGAGGGAGCAAGAAAGTAGGACATACAGAATGAAAGAAAAGTAAAAGTGTCCTGAGACAAAATTTAGACGACGAGAAATAAATTCAAGTAAGATGTAAAAGCTAGTGGAACAAGGCTAAACTAAGATCAACTAAACTAATTAGTAATGAGTCTCTGTGTCATGATTTGGGGGTTGGCCATCCCAGAAAGCCTGCTACAGTTATCCTTTGTTTCACGTGAAGGACTCTGACAATGGACACCTTCTGATGTATATGTGAGGCACTCTACCTTTGTCTACAGTTGAGAAACTAGAGACTGTATGTGAGCAACCACTCACTACAACATTACCAAGATCCTACTTTTTATTATCTCTGTCTCTGTTGACTGAACTCCCTGACTCTTGAAAGCATTTAAATGCTAGGCCTATCTTCTCTTTGCCTAATCTCTGTCATAGCCCCATGTTGGGGACCATCTATCATGCACCACATTGGAGTGACATCTGTCAGGGTCCAGCATCAATGGATTCATATTTTGCAGGGTAGGTGCATGTGGATTAGAAATGTTAGGCAGATAAACAGAGATACAAAAGAAATACAGAGACATAGGATAGTACCGAGAGGTCAATACTTAATCTGCCCATGTTTATTTCTTATGATCTTTAAATACCCCAATACAAAACGAAGGAAAAAAAGCAAAGACTTTTTTTATCATGATACAAGGAACAAACAAAGTGATTACCATCTTAATACCCAGAACACCAAGTAATCATACCCTAGGTCAAGATATCTTTGTTAGTAGCCACACATTAAGACAAATTCTTGTCAATAACCTTGAAGGAGCAAGAATAGGCTTAAACTCTCTGACCTTTAGACAAGGTGAAATGGATACACTTCTGCGGGTTCCCATATATCCCTCCCTTTTAAATTCATTTATCGTCTATTTTTTTTCCACAGGAGGAGAATGAAATCCAGAATGTCTGGTCCACTGTATGTAGAAGAGGGATGCTGGCCCTGTTGACATTGTAGCCACCAGTGCACCCACAGAAGAGTCAGAGTGAGACTGCTGAACCTGCGTTCTGACCCTCTAATGTCATGCTATAGTCTGAGAAAGGAAGATCATGGAGATGATTCATGATTCCCAGCTTCCTGATAGACACACTGCACAAATTTACAGACCCAAATGAATCTTATTTACTTTAAAGTCAGCCTATTTACTTTAAAGAATGCTGGCTAAACATTTGACAGTTTATCCATACCATATCTTGGGACACAGAACTCATTTTTGCCAGTTTGGTGTTCAGTCTGCTGCTGAAATAAAGGACCTAAGAACTGAGGCCTCAGAAAATTTCCCCTCTGGGAGAAAGAGACTTGTTAAAGCAATGGAACACTATTGTGGAAGCAAAGAATGACTGAAGCCCCTTTTCAGAGATGAGGAAGAATGGCATAAAAGATTTTGCTGCTACTCAGGGACTGGGAGAGTTTGAACTTATCTTTGAAAGTAAAAAGCAGCAATGCAATTGGTCTAGGAGAGGAAAAAGACTCATAACTTACCCCATCACAGAAACCTTTTCTTGCCTTTGATTAGAATGGATTTAATAGAGTTATGATTTGGCAAATTGTATGTTATTATATATTTTCATACTAGAATTATGGTATTGACTTATTAAAGTTTATAACTGCTTTAGGTCACCATGAAGTTGTTATTGATTAGAAAAAGTTTAGAGCTTGTCTGAGAAAAATTTGACATAATGCCAGCAAGTCTTTAAATTTGATATGTTTAATAGGATACATTTTGATTTTGATGTAGCTAAAAACTGTTAAAGACATCCTATACTAATTCAAAAAGTTCATCCCATCTTTGTCTTTCTCCACTTTTTTATTAGGCGATATTGTAGCCATAGGCACACATATATTGAAAAGCATTAATCAGCTTGCATATGATTATCTACTTGTCTGTGAACTGTCTCAATGGAAAGTTGTTTAAAAGGTACACAACTAGCTGTGTACCCTTCCTTATCTCTCTATTTACAGAGGCTCATAGTCAATGACAGGTAAGATCTTTTCCCCTCCAGGCAACCTAATACAGGACATGAATGATGAAATGTACATACCAATGATGGGTAAGTCCATAAAGAAGAAGAAGACGGCCTAAGACAGGCATGATAGTCTGTCCTGTAGCAGAAGCACAGGCTTTTAAAATAAATTTAAGTGGGAGGAATATGTGAGGGCTCACAGAAGTGGGTCTGTTCTCCTTTGACTAAAGGTCAGAGAGTTTAAGCCTATTCTTGCTCCTTTAAGGTTATTAATAGAAAATTTGACTTATGGTGTGGCTACTAAAAAAGATATCGTGACCTAGGATGTGGTTACTTGGTGTTTTGGGTATTAAGATGGTAATCGCTTTGTTCCTTGTATCATGATAAAAAAGGTCTTTGCTTTTTTTTTTCTCCTTTTTGTATTGGAGAATTTAAAGATCATAAGAAATACACATGGGCATATTTAGTATTTACTGGGTTGCCCTCCCGGTACTATCCTATGTCTCTGTATTTCTTTTGTATCTCTGTTTATCAGCCTAACATTTCTAATCCATATGCTCCTAACCTGGAATATATGAACCTTTTGAGACTGGACCCCAACAGATATCACTTCAATGTGGGACACAATAAATCTCAAGTTTTCACATCTCTCTAGAATCATGCTTTTCTCCAAGAACTTTTAATACAAATCTTCCTGCCACTGCTATGACTTGGGTCTGGAAAGCTTGCAAATACTCATGTGTTCAAGACTTGTTCTTCGCTTTGGTACAATTGAGAGGAAGGTAGGAGGAACCTCTAAAATGTACAGTCTGCTGGCAGATGGTAGGTCCCTGGAAGTGTTTCCTTACAGGGGGTTGTGGGCCCAGGGGCTGTTTTTTCCTCTTTGCTTCTAAGCTTCTAAGAGTTGGCTGACTTGTCCTACTGTGTATTCCTGTCATGATATGCTGCCTTATCACAGGCCTAATAGAAACAAGCCAACCAAATATGACCTGAAACACCCATTAATTGTGAGACCAAACAAAATAACCTCTTTTAAAATTCTCTCAAGTTACTTGTTACAGTCATAGAAAGGTGACATAGTAGACATAACTTACGTCCTGTGACTATTCATGTACCCTTTCCAGGCCAACTAAGCTTGTTGCTTCAATCCCTGAGCCCAAATCCTAATCTATTCTCAGAAGTTTTCTTTTCTTTTCTCCCCACACTCTGTATTTCTAATGTTATATATGTCACAGCATAATGCAGTTATGCATAATGCAGGTGCCAGTTCCTAGAAAAAAAGCTTTCATATTCTACCAGAAATGAATGCTTTCCTTCCACTGCCTCCCCTGTTCCTCATTCACAATATTGTGAGTGTGCATGTCTCAGTGTGCCTTTTATTTTGTTAAAAAAAAAAAACAAGTTATTTGCATTTATAACCATTTCAAGACTTGGATTTTGAATGTGTCTTTGTAGAGCACAGCAGTAAGATTGCCTGGTGGTCCTCATGTATTTGCACCTCACTGCTTGCCTAGGTGTGTTCTTTAGTAATGCGAAATGCACTTGGGTTAATTTGCTTTCAGGGAGGAGGGGGGAAAGAGGTAGGTGAACAGCGCCCACCATTGAGCCAGTGCACACAAATGGAAGCTAATTTCCTTCTTTCAATGAGCAAAGGACATTTTAAACATAGGCTATTGCACATTGAGGCCAATTCTACTGAGCACAAAGACTAAGAAAACACTTATGACTAATAAATGACTGTAGCATGGGTCCATGGTATAATTGTCGTTTGAAAATTACAATCTGTACAAGCACAAGGCAAACAAGTATTAGAAAGGTAAATATTTAAGAACTTTTCAAAAGTATGGCCACAGTGTTCTTTGGCTTTAAATTTTGACAGAAAGAGACTACACCTGTAATAATCCATCTGCCTCACTCCTTGTCCTATTACTGGTTCTTTAGTTGGCTTCTCTTGTGTCCATTGTTCTTGATGCTGGTTTGGACACTAAAAATACAATGAAGAAAAACTCTCTATGCTTTAATGAACTTTTGTGCATAGTGACCATCAGTCACACATGCCAGGGTACAGCAACTCCAGAGCCAACTGTGGAAAGAAAGTCTCTTGAGACAAGCTCTGGGAAAGAGGATTGTTTAAGTACCCAAAGTGCAAAGAGGACAGAACACTTAATTATACCTGAAAAGAGAAAATGGATTTCAAGATGGAAGAAATTCAAACTCATTATGAGTGGAACGTCTCCAGATGGCAGAGGAGGAACTTCATTTTATGAAGTGGGAACAGTACAGAAATGTAAACAACGGCCTGGATCAGCTCAATGTATCCTCAAACCTTGTATATCAAAGACTGATAGACAATATCTTTGAAAGGCAGCACAGTCTATAGGTAATGATTTAATATATCTTATTATACAAAGTCAACTGGAGTTATTTAGTTACCAAAATACTTTCAAATAACAAACACTCTCTATGCCAGCTCTAGATTCAAGAGACTTCACTTAATTTCATAAAGTCTAAAAGTGCCTGTGTGGCCCAAGTTGTAGGCTGGCATTTCAAAGTAGAAGCAGTAGAGTTTCAAAGGTATAATGAAGTTTCCTAACTCTAACCACCCCAAGGTAGAATAATTGCTATGTGGGTGTAAGAAAAGTCATTCCCAGATCTGAAACAATCACCCCGTCTTCCTCTTTGGAGACTCTTCATGCATCTCTGACTTTGGAAGTTACTCTTAGAGCTATGGTCTGCTGTGAGGAACAAGAGTTCTACACTGATAAAGGTAGTGCAGAAGTCACAAGAGTTCTTAGAGTCTGTGACCTGGGAGTTACTAAAAGGCCATGCCTAACTTGGTGTCAGTGGTGAAGGGAATCAAGGAAGGAATGATGTAGCAAGCTACATTTCAAGTTTGAGGGACAGGTTGAAGAGCTGGCAGAGAAGTCCTCTGAGCAGAAGAAATGGCAGCTAGAGACAATTACTAAGAAGCCTTTGCTTAGCTGCAAGTTATGTCCCTGAAATAGCTAGCAACCATTCTCCATGCAATAAACTGAATACCCTTTCCACAAGCAATTTCTCTCACAAGTAGGTGAAGTCTTTGTGTGCCTTTTCTTTGATGTGGTCCTTCTCATACACTCATACAACAGGCTACAGATACAGAACTATCTTCTATCTTAGCTTCTTAGCTGTTCCTTACTCTGGACCTTCATTTTATCAAGGGTTCCTCTAAGATGGTTACCCTACCATTCCTATTTGCCTTGATCTCTGTCTCTCTGTCTCTGTCTGTCTCTGTCTGTCTCTGTCTGTCTCTCTCTCTGTCTCTCTCTCTGTCTCTCTGTCTCTCTCTCTCTGTCTCTCTGTCTCTCTCTCTCTCTCTCTCTCTCTCTCTCTCTCTCTCTCTCTATATATATATATATATATATATATATATATATATATATATACTGCTTTTCTTGTTTTAAATTACATCTATTATTGGAGGAGCCCAATAGCAATCATTGTCTCTCAAACTTGTCTCTTGGACTTAAGCTTGTGTTCAACTCTGGCACTTGTTCACATTATGATCTTTGACAACTTTTTGAGCTTTTATTAGGCTTCAGTATTAAGTGACACTAATAGATACCTTGTTCACAAGGTTACCTTGATCTTTAGCCTAGTGTTGTGTGATGGTTAATTGTAGTTGTCAACTTGAAACATAAGAGAAAAGGGATGCCCAATTGGGAAATTGCCTCCAGTAGACCATCCTATGGGCATGTCTGTGTATCTGTAAGGTTATTTTCCTGATGGTTAATTGATGTGGAATGGAGGACTCATTCATCTGTAGGTGGTGCTGATCCTGTCTTTTGACTCTGATCCAATACGGAAGAACTTGGGCTATCAAACCTTGCAAATAGAACGCTTACCATTCTCTTACAAATGAAATAATTCATTCTTGAAAATGCTGGCAACTTTCACTATAAAAGTTGGTTTCTGGGTAGGCAAGGAAGATTTCTCATTTTAGCCTCTGTGGTTTTATTTCTGCTGTTTCTATGCTCAGCATCCCTCTCACACTTCTGGTAACTGAGCTCCAGTCTTCTGAGGAGCCACCCCACTCTCCACTGCTTAGCTGAAAAATCCACCTGAGTTAGGGCTGGAACATATCACCTTCAGCCCACTGGAGCATGGCCTTTCCCTGTGAGACCTCTTGATAAGGATTTGTTATATTATTGTGACCAAAAACTTGAAAATATATCAGGAGTTGTTGCAGACACCTTGAATAGCAAAAGGACATCCTGACTGAGAATCCATATGACCAGAGGAAGACTACAACAGGATTATTATAAAAGGAGCACAGGGTCCCTTAGTTCTGTCCCGCTGGACTAGCTTATACCTGAAATAATCACACAGAAGTTGTATTAATTAAATTCCTGCCTGGCCCATTAGCTCTAGCCTCTTATTGGCTAATTCTCACATCTTGATTAACCTATTTCTATTACATCTGTGTATTACCACATGACTGTGGCTTACGGGCAAGAACCTAACCTATGTCCATCTCAGGCCAGAGATTCATGGCGTCTGCCACACTGCTTTCTTCCTCCCAAAATTCTGTTCTATCTTCCCCACCCAATTGAGTTCTGCCCTATCAACTAGGCCAAGGCAGTTTCTTGAATAACCAATGAAAGCAACACAAATACAGAAGGACCTCCTACACCACAGGATCAAGCAAAACACTGTCTACCTGAAGCCTGGCAGCTCCTGGGTTTCTAACTCCATGAATCATTAAGCTTCTCGTGTGCTGTAATTTGGTTGAGACTGAGTTTGTTATCATTTTCAGCGATCCCCAGTCACTAAAGACAGTCGGGATTCATGCCCAGGAAAGGCCAGTCTCCAAGTGTATCATAGTTACTCAAAGGCCATGGAAACAGAAAGCCCAATCTACAATGAAAGGCAAGAGTGTGTAAGAGTGATAATGAATTTTGTTTGGGTGACTCCAATTTAAACTGGTACAACCACCTTGGATTTCAGCCATGGGAAAACATTCATTGACATACATTTATATCTCTATAGTATCTTTGGGCCTGTATCACCTGGTCATCAAATCATCTGTCTGATGGATCAAGCATCTACTTCCAGAATCATGCCTCACTCAGTTACAGGCTTCTTCTCCAATGTCTGACAACACAGTTATTCAACAAATGCTAAAACAAAACAAATTTTCACTTCAATATAAACAAAAGAACCTGTTTTCAAACAGGAATCCATGCCTCTGGGCTCAATAATCTACAGAAAACAAGATGGGGGCACTGGTATAACGGAGTGGGAAGACTTCGTTTACATAGGCCGTATGTGAGTGATGTCTTCTAGAGCTCGACAGCGAGAGATCAAGGCATCCTTTCTAAACTATGGAAAAGGAAACAACACCAATTATCTGGAATTTAAATGTGATCGCTCCCAATTTTGTTTTCCTAAAAGCAGTAAGACTGAAGTTTTCAATTTACCAAGTACAATTTTTCCAACTTTCCTTCTTAATAAATAATAAATTATAAAGCATTCTCAATTTGAAATTTCCGCACTTAATTATAGATAGGTATCTTAGAATTTTACTACTGACTCAAGAATAACAAAGACAATTAGGTATTTAGTATCTTTTCAAATGTGATTCTAAATTTCTACATTTCTAAATATTTATGACCAGTATAGCATTCATTTGAATTGAGGAAATAAATATCCATCATTATTATTATAGTGTAGACTTTTCATTAAACACTGTAGGATGCTTCTGCCTACAGTTAACTGCAGACACTGGTTTGTTTAGGTATTTTTGGCCAGTCCACAGGGTTGGTGCTAAGAATGTGAGACTGAATAGAACAGATGCAGATATCTCACAGAGATTATTTCTGATATATTTAAAACTAATAAAAATGATTATTCTGAAATTTTTTACTTCATGAGCTTGACTGTTTCTCTATGTCCTTTTCATTTCCAAGTTCTGTGTTCTCTCCCACAGAATCCATATTATTCCATGAGCCATAAGAGTTTAGCAAGAGGAATACACTAGAGGAAACCAAGGGTTGGGATGAAAAGAAGATCAACCATGGATCTATAGTCCAGCAGCAGTGAAATACACAACTAATTAAGCTTAACTTTCTTGTAGGCATTAGAAAGGATCATCTTAACTGGGCTGATGGTAGAAAAGAATGTATTAAATGCCTGAAAAGTGTTAAATGCAGTCCTTGGTACAAAGTGATCATTCTGTGCCACATGGGACAGATTTATAAACGAGTACCAAAGATCAGATTGTGTAGTATTGAGGGAAAACTCCATTCTCATAATACAATATTGACAGCCAAGTCAGCAAGCAGCATTGATCTCCCTGCTCGTGGTTCAGTGATCTATACTCAAGGCTCAGCAAGGAAAAGGACAAGGACCCCAGGCTCCAGAAAGATCTTAAGTTCTCTTATTGTGCTCCATTCAAAACAGCTACTCAATACTCATATCATCCACACAGATGAGTATCTACCAAATGGACTGTAATCCAAGCCCTGGGAAAGTCCTGGGCTTTTGCCTAGAGTAAGGCTCAAAGGGCACAAACCTAGATCCCCTCTGCTTCTAAGACTTCTGAGTTTTTGATTGCATTAGGCAATTAGAATATATGTCAACAAAACCCCTTTTGTTTTCACCAACAAAGGATTCACTTAAGTGAATACAGAGGAGGTTTGCTAAGCCTTTTGTCATATATAAGAGATAAAACTATTGTCCTGATTTTTTTTTTCCTCAATGAAAAATAAATGGATTTGAGAGCAAGGTGAGGGGCCAGTAGTGCTCCTTTTTTTTTCTTTTTTAAAGTCTTAAACAGTTTTCATGCCATCTTGAATGCTAACTTATGTAGCTGAGAAACACAATTCTCCCATCCAAGGTAGAATTTGAGAGTTTTTCATGCCAGTGTGTTTATCTTCTAACAGCCACCAGGGTCTTTTCTATTGCTCGCCCAGATAACTACTAGAGACACGAACTCGATAATGAAGATTTTCATCATGGTGATTTCTTATAGCATTACAATTCTCTTCTTTGTGATCAGAGAGATCAATGATTTTTAAAAAGTGAAGTGCATTCTTATTCTTTTCTTAACAACAACAACAAGGTTTTTTCCAGTTAAGACTTAAAGGTAAGTATTTATTCAAGCAAGATAACGTTTCAAGATTGGCTTTCTTGCTTCTAGAGGACAGAACTTAAATTTGAGTGAAGTTAATGTTTCAAAAATTAGTTCATTTACTTCCATTTCAATAAAAACAAGTGATCAGGGAGAAATGTAAGTTCAAAACAATGTTGCAAATGCTGCTCTCACGCAGAATCAAAACAGCACACACTCACACCCTTTTTGGGTGAGTTTCCTCACTACTTGTCTCTAAGTGCTGCTATTTTCTCGGAATGAAGATGGTAATCATGTCCACGCTCACACTTTTCACTGGAAGCCATAGGATGCAAGTAAAATGGGGCAGAAAGCTAATTGTATTTTGAGTTTCAGCTCTATCACAATTTCTCCTCTCTCTCTCTCTCTCTCTCTCTCTCTCTCTCTCTCTCTCTCTCTCT
>JABTXL010010235.1:7829259-7850230 GCA_025134845.1 Neodon shergylaensis | reverse complement strand
TCTCTCTCTCTCTCTCTCTCTCTCTCTCTCTCTCTCTCTCTCTCTCTTTCTGTGTGTGTGATAAGTCCATAAAAGTATAATTTCTACTGAAAGTGGAAAACCCCAATCAGAGCTCCATGACTGTAGAATGGCCATTCTAGCTTTGTAGAAGTTCACTGAGACGCGTAGAGTTTGTGGGGCGGCAAGTGTTTGTGTGAGTGGCTATGTTAATCTCACTGTGCAATGTATTTATTGGTGAGTTCATTACAATAAGGCGGTTATAAAAAGAATAAAAGAAAGCATGCCCCTGGAACCCTGAGAGAAAATGAAGAGCCCATCTCTGCTAACTGTTTGTGAGTGCTATGCACTTCTTGAGGGAGACAAAGTTCTCCCAGACTGTTGGAGAGCCCATCCATGCATATGGACATACATGTGGACACATGAGTACACACTCTCGAATAAATGATGAAGGTGATACTAGAACTTCAAACGACAGCAGGGTTTTCTTCATCTAGAGTGGTACAGTCATCTCCACAGACAAACTCTTCTACTATTGAATGTTAACTTCCAGATTGGCTAGAGTCCACTGAATTTATATTTTTGTAATTTCTGCGAGAAGAGAGAGAGGCCATTCAGCATTTCAAAAGAAATAGAAATTGAGAATTCAATGATCAGATTTTGCCTCCAGCCCATCTCACAGCACATCAGTCATTTCATGGTCCCTTACACTATTCTGGCCCAGAACAGCTCTTTCTTTGGAGAAGAAAGTGAGGGAGAAACGAGATCCTGTGGCCTATTTGGCCACATCCCAAGAAACACTGGCCGTTTCCTGTGTCCTTCCTGAGTCTGGCAGGTTTGTTGTGATTTCATGGTTTGCTTTGAAAGAGACTGGAGGGTAGACCTGCTTTCAAACATTTGTCCCTTTTTATAAAAACACAGCATAATCTGTTAAAATAAAAAAAGAAGAAAACTAAGAGAATGTCTGAGAAGACACTGTTCATAACTCTGAAATGTATTGTTAACACTTTGGGTTCTATGTGTGCATCATACACAAAGCTTGCCATAATAGAATGTAAAAATACACCTAATGTATATGTAGGACAGGTTAGTCATATGTTATACAGTGTTTATTTATAATTAATATTGTGAACTTTTAAAGAATACACATATATTTTCTTTATGTATTATTCTAAACTTCTATGAGCTTGGAATAAACCACTCAGAACTTATTGGTACCACTGACTTTCTCCTAGAACCAAATATATTCCCCATAGGAACAAAAAAGTAAAACTGTATCCCAGTCATTCAGTTTATGAGTCCCTGAATGTTAGGACCTAAAAACAGAAGAAATGGAAGTTCTAAGAAACCAGCAAGTACACTCCAGAAGGGATTCATGGGTGACAAAATAACAAATCAGTGGTTTGAAGGGCATTTCCAACAGAGCATTTTCAGCTTCATCTCATCCAAAAGACTGGAGGCCTTGGATTTAACAAGCAGCCAAATATCACAGATGACTTAGTAGTGGAGACATGTGGCAATGGAAGGACAGCTCTGTGAAGAAGTCTCTTTGAGCCATCTAGGATTCCCAAGAACATTTTGCCATAGAGAAAGGGGAATGCTATAAATATATGTCCAATACCTGCAGGCTTTTTGTTTGCTTTTGCTGTTGTTGTTGCTTGTTTGTTTGTTTGGCTTTTGGTTTTACACCCTCTTGTCAGCGGAACTTCATAGAGTAGAGGCGACTCTACAGTCAATAGCAGGGCCTGTGCAGTATGTCTACTCACCTACAATTAGCCCCTGATTACACCTGGGGCCCTCTCTACAAACTCAACCTCAATCAGACTATAATGAATTAAAATGAAAGACAACTAAGAAGAAGCTGTAGAAATCAGCAGTTCACAGTGGGAGCCCAGTGGCATCCTAACATTAATTTGTGTGGTGTATGAGAATTGAAGAAACATGATTTGTAATATCAGCTAGACAGAAATCTTTAAAGAAAGACAAAGGAACAGATATGTTCAGTTAAGTTAGCTTGTTAAACATTTAACCAAGTTTTCTGGTTTAAAGGCAATTACTTCCATCTACTCTCCACTGTTTATACTGCTGGTCAGTAACGGCCATATGCAATGCTGAGTACTTGGCAACACTGAAAGTAAATATACACACTTATGTGTATGTAGTAACATTGGTCACATGTTTGTATAGTATTTCTGACACCCAAACTTTGTTAACATGTGATCCTGCCCACTCCTTTACACTCAGGGTAAGAAAGAAATGGGGTCTAATTACATTCTTTCCAGGATTAAAATTCTATATACCACCATTTCTCAGATCACTTGTCTAGAAGTTGCTTTTAAAAAAAAAATGACTTATTGTGGCACAGTTCTCTAAATATATGGATCTGTGGGTACATTTAGATGGATATACATATATACATAATCTCCATACGGACACATATGTATAAATGTATACGTATATAATCCAAACATATATTTATCTGTATACGCATATATGAATATGTACTTGCAGCCACAGACACATGTGAATACATGTAGATGGATCTAGATGTACATAATCTGTTTATAAATGGATATATAATCAAGAGAAAATAAAATACCCCTAGACAAAAAGAAATAAGGGATTCTCAAAGACCAGCCTCATTTCTTCATTGTCAGGAAGTTTTGGTTTCTGGAGGCAGAGGTCAAGTTCAAATTTGAGCTTGGTCATATAGTTTCCTGATTAACCAAGAGTTCCCTATTCTAAATAATCTCATGGTCTTAAATATTAACATCAAAAATATTATTCCCTACTATTTCTTGTAAATTTAGAGTAAGGACTTACTGAAATGATATAAATGTATAATATACAATTGACACAAAACAACCATTTCTTCAATGTCAACTGCAAATATCTTAACTGATTAAAAATGTCTAGAATTTTTTTTCTTCCTCAACAAAATTTTGCAGCTTTAGCTAGTCTTTTTATCTCAGAAGATAAAAAAAATCATTCCTTATTAATGTAGTCAACAGATGTTTATTGTATGTCCACCATGTGTAAATCTCTTGCCTTTGGCACAATAAATGTTCACTAAATACTAGCTATTGTTATTTGACACTGAGTGTGTGAAAGGGAACTTAGAGTCATCACACAATTGTAGCAGAGATCTTAGGTTGAGCCTAAGTTACATTTTGTATCCTAGCATGTTCTATAACTCATTCTTTCTTCTTACCAAATTACACATGAATTTTAAGTTTCCTTTTAGCTCCTTGCTTTTTGCTATATGTCTTAAACCTAAATGTGCCTCTCTTCCGGTCGTGTATCTACCTGAAGCTCATCTGCTGTGTTCCTTTCTTTTGCTTTTCCTCTTAAAATACTACACTCCCTCCCTCTTCTTCCTGCTATTTCAATTAATGAGGCATCTGGTGCCTCGAGTATATGTGTAAGGGAATGAACCACGGATAATACATGATTCTTGCTCCTGGGATGACTTGCTAGTGGTTTTGATTTATTCACATGTACCCACCACATTATTCGTCAGTCAATCAACCTTGACCATGGAAATTGCTTATCTTGTCTTGGTCAACATTCGTTTTCTCTATAGATACTGACATAAAAAAAATAGTCAAAAGTAGTTAGAGAGATTATATTGACTAAAGAGAGATCTGAATTTCATTTACATGTATAACTGAAGACTGAGATATAAGAGTGAAGTATAGAATGTAGTTGGGTGAGCTAAGTAATTCCCAAGGAATCTGATTCATACTCAATCAAGGAACCCTAAACTTTGGAACATGGTTACATTGTGGAGGGTGAACCTCCAAAAACAGCTCTCCTTCAATGGGCCCAGGAATTTTACCTAATTTCTTCAAGGTGACAAACACCCCAGCACCACTTTCCTCAAGGAAGAGTGCAGTCAAAGGGCTCTTTGTGAGCCTTTTGTCCCAGTTTCAGGACTAGTTTAATATTCAAAGGGCAAATGTGTCCTCTTCACTTTGGAAAGGTTGGCGTTTAAATACAATTTAGGTCACTGGCTCTTGTGACAGCATTTCCCTAGTGAGGAAGCTGCATTTAAGCCTCTTCTCTTGTATTATTGATAACAAAACTGGTAAAGGTCCGAGAAAGCCAACAGCTTTCACTCAGGGCAGTTCAGAAGAAGCAATTAAATCCAAACTCTATTCCAATTTCCCTTTTTAGGGGAATATGTCTGTGCTCTGAACACCAAATCTGTGAAAGCCGAGTGCCAGCATGAATTTTTCTTTTCAAATACGTTTCAAGCTTTCACTCCACAACAATGACATGATGGACACATTACATTTTGGTTAGCAACGTAATTATTTCTGTCATGGTGGAAAATGGATTATTTTCTCCACAAAGCAAACAAATCCATCCTTTATGCTTCTAATTCCCCTGAGTTGAGCAACTCAACGTGCCCTTGAGGTACCATTGTTTCTCTTCATGTCTAACTCCCCTTGAGATTCTGAGAGCTAGGGTTGGGGTTCCTTTATTACTGTGTGCCCATGCCTAGTCCAGACTGTGCCACATGAATGATCTCTGTAAATATTTGTTGAACACATTTTCCCCAAAGAATATTTCAGAATGTTTAAAAAGGCAAAATGTAAGTTACTGAGCAATATACACAAAACCCTTCCCCACTTCCCTCCCAGCTTCTGCCACAGTGTCAACTTCCTCAACTACAGGAACATCTGGAAGCTACCCAGTGGACCATCCATTCACACCACAACACCTCTGTACAAAACTTTTGTCTCTACCTAGAATGATTTTCCCCTGTCTTTTAAGATTTGGACAAATCAGGGCTTGGGCATATCTCAGTATAGTAGAGTGTTAACTTAGACTGTGAGGCATTGCCTTGAATATCTACAGATGTAGAAAGAACAGCAGAGTAGATATGATGGCACATACCTGTAATCCCAGAACTTGGGACTCAGAGGCAGGAAGGTTAGTGTGATATCATACTGGTCTGCACAGTAAAACTCTGCATTGGAAAATAAAACTATGCATAAAAATTATTTGTCTAACACCTGGACAGGCCCTTAATGGGAACTGTTTTTCTCAGGGAAAATGAGCTGTTTTACAACCGGTTGTCTCACAGCACCTGGTGTCTTGGAATTTTTTTTTCTGTTATTTTTTCTTAGAAATGCTATGGTGGATTCTTTCTGTACTTATACCATGAGTTTTCAAGTCCTAGACATTAGAGATTACGACATTTTCATCTTCATGTTCCTGATGCACGTGGGCCTTGGTTCATTGGAGATGCTCACAACTATGTATTGAATTAGTAAGATTCTAGTTTTGAGACGGGCACAGATGCTGCTCTTGCCGGATAAACCTGTGCAGTTAACTTCTCATGTCTGTACCTCCTCATCTATGAACTCCACTATCTGTGGCCTGAAAATAGTCGGGGGAAGGGGAAATTCCTGTCTTTCCTTACTAAATACAGACCTTTTCTGGCAGTGAATCTTTCGATAATGTGGAATGGCAACCCTTTACACAGTGCTTACCATGCATCAGGTGTTCTGAGTCAGAGATGACTTAGGGTGTATGGGAGGGGTGGGAAGCTTATGTGAGCGTGCTAGCCAGTCTTATAGAACTGACTTGACCGGCCTGAAACCAATTCTTCATAGAATATGAGGGGATGACATCACAAGCTTCCTTCCTTCTAGCATTTATATTTAACAGAATTTATAGGCACAGTTATAAAAGTTTAACCCAGGAGTTGATTTTTAGTTTTACATAAAAACATCACCTCAAATCCTCTTTGGCATAAGATACACGTGAGTAAGATGGGTAACAGCTGTGGTCACTTTTGAACACCCACCTCTAAACTCCAGCTGAATCTTCTCAAATACTACTTTTGTTTTTCTCACCGGAATCCTGATTGTAACCAAAGTAGATGCCCCTAATAATTTTTCTTTGATAAAATGAACATTATTAAAAATGTGACGGTGTCTTCTCCGCCAATAGCCCAGCATCCTTAGGAAACTAAGCTTTCAACACGGCTGAGGCCAGAACACAGCTATCTGCTTAAGAAGACTGTCAAATACAGATTGCGACTTCAGGCGCATGCGTTGAGGAAACAGTGGTCAAATACTGACACAGTAGTGACTGGTGATATTTGAAATTTATTTATAGTGGATTTAAAAACAAAAGCCTGGTTCAAGCACAAAAATCCTTCTAATTACATTGACCTGAAACAAATATGGAGGAAGAAAAGGATTCACTAAGTCTTCAGCATCACTCTGGTGGTCCAACCATAACAGCTTAAATGAGTAGATGTAATAAGGATGAGCAGATACAGCATGCTCCCAAAGATGAAACTGGGTATAATTATTTTACTAGTATTTATTTCTGGTAGACAGCATAGTATGTCCTGCATAAGATATTCCTAGTAAGGTCAGTGTTAAGTAGGACTCTGAGCATTAATTAACAACAGCCTATGCTCTCTGCATCAGTTACTTTTCTTGTGACAATATGCCTGGGAACAGCGAAGTGTGCAACTGAAGAAAAAAGGGGGTTATGTTGGCTCAAAGATTGGGGCAGGAAAGTCAGGGCGGCAGGAGTATGAGATGCCTTTCATGACCCCAAACCAGTACCACAGGGATAATATAGTTGATTTCTGCTGCCAGCTTGAGATGCTGCCTGAATCCCTTGGCTCACAGTTGTTATGGTCTCCATGTGTCTTGTACATTGACCTGGAAGCAACACTTCCCTAGATGTTTATTTTTAAGCAGGGAATTCCTGATTCTAAGTTTACATCCTCTGTTTGCAAATGGATTTGCATTTGCAAAAGTTAGAACCTTAAAGCAAGCTTTCAATTTTAGGAGTAGAGGAGCAGAGGAAAATGTATTTCTGTAAGCTGGAGGCCAGCCTGGTCAACATAGTGACTTTCAGTCTTGACAAGGATACATAATGAGACCCTGCCTCAAACAAGCAAGCAAAACAACAGAAAAGTTGAAGCCTTTTATTAGGAGAGTCTTGCCCTCAATGTGTCTTTCTTGTTGACCCAGAGAAAAGCATGAGCTTCCTCTTCAACAATAGCAGGTGGTTCCTCTGCACTCTGCTTGTCCTCAAATGTTAACCTTGCTGCCACTATTTTCAACATTCACAGTTTTGAAATCTTTCAGCATTTCTTACTGTTCTCACTCCCTTACTGTAGACCCGGGTAACAACCATGAGCAGTAGCCATGCTACCATCTGAATGCTGTAGGCAGAGACTACTTTTTTGTTTCCCAGCCACTCAGATCCCAATATTCACACAGAAACTATATTAACTACAACACTGTTTGGCCAATAGCTTATGCATATTTCTAGCTAACTCTTACGTCTTAAATTAACCCCTTTCTATAATTTGTGAATTACCATGAGGCTGTGGCCTACTGGCAAAATTCTGACTGGTGGCTAGTATCTTTCTCCTTCAGCAGCTACATGAGTCTCCTTGACTCCACCTGCTTTCTCTCTGTATCTCTGTTTGGATTTCCCACCTGGCTTTACTTTATTAAACCATTGGCCGAAACAACTTCTTTAATAACCAATGGTAATAAAACATATTCATAGCATACAGAGGGGCTTAGGTGTGAAATTCAGGTTTTCCTTAAAAGAATGAACAATGCCCCCTTATTTATAATTTATAGCATTATTTCAGAACAGCAGACCAATATGGAATACTTTTTCCTCAGGTGCCAGATGCTTTCCCAAAACTGCACATGTCCTCCTCTGTTTCTCATGGATTTCTCCTGATCACAGTGCCAAGTAATTCATATTCTTACTTCACTACATCATTTTAGCCCCTCCCACTCTCACATTCCTTGTCTGAAAACTGATATAGTAAAACTTTAGTACTAGGATGAAATAAAATGTATATGATGTTTTGGTGTTTAGTCACAATAATTAAGCAAATGTTCATTTTTCTCTCCTTTCCTCAGTCAAACCCATAAAGTTTCCTAGCTGTTGTTTCTTTTAAAAATTAGCATAAGAAGATCACTATATTAGCCATTAGTGAATTATAACTTATAACCCCTGAGAGGCATGACTGCACGGAGTGAATAGATAGATAAAATTATTCATATCTATATGAGTGTACAGCAATCTCATTATGAGAGTATAAAATATTATCATTATTATTGTTATTGAAGACTTATCCAGTTGTTTTTACTAATTTCAAATATTTATACCCTATAACTACAATCACATCCCTAAAGCCACCAAGATAGATGAATGCATATGTCCATAAGTATGTCCACAGCAACTACCACTATGGGCCCCATAAAGAGAAATAAAACAAATGCCCATTTATAGACAAATTGAGAGACCTTGTATGGTATACTCATGTATCTTAGAATGAAAAGAAAAACAAAATGAATGAATTTCAGAAATATTGAGTAGAAGACGCCTGAGGCAAAATATGATTGGTAAGACTCGACTTAATACAAAACTGAAGACAAAGTAAATCTGACGTATAGAGTGCCTTGAATTGCAGATCCATGTGATGACAAGGACCAGGAACAGTTCCGAAGGGGCTCAAGAAAAGAGAAAGCACTTGCGAGACACAAAGCCACCTGAAAAGGAAAATTCAAAACAGGAACTAGTGATCAGGAGGAAGAAGACTTGGCGAAAAGGAGGTTTAGGCCCTCGCTGCTCAGCGTCCTGGAAATGTGAGGTGATTACTTTGGGACTGGCTAGTTTGTGTACTGCCACTGGGATCTGTGCTACAGGGACGAGCCCTAATTTCCTGCTACTGGACCAAGGTTTGGTTAAGAGAGAGAAATAATGCATTCTGGTGACAAGGTAGATACTCCAGAAAGTATCAAAGGCCACTTCCTGCTGAACCACTGTTATCTAGAAGAACTGATTATCCCTGAGAGGTGGCAGATCCTACAAGCAAGAAATAATTTAAGATGTTAGAACAAAATAACACACAGAAAGCTTAAAATGCAGGTGCATCTATATGCACACCCTCACAAGAACGTTAGAAGTCTAATAGTGGTTACCCTAGGCCCACAGCATTGATGGTAGAACTAGCATTAACCGGAAAGGGAGCCCTTGCAAATTGATGTACTTTGGTAAGAGTGGTCACATAGTGACTGCAGCTGTGAAAATTATTGAGGTTATGGTAAAAATTCATAAATAATGCTCAGTATAACTTGTATCTTGTGTCAGGAAAGTTTTCCTCGTGATGCTCCAGTAGCACCTTTATGGGTTACCAGTTGGATGCATTCAGATGTGACTGGAGGTTGTCCGTCCCAGAGAATCAGTTCAGAACTCAAGAACCCCAAGGTATGGAATACACCTGCTTGTTGACAGGTGACCCATGTGAAGACACACCTCCCCTCTAGCTCCGTGACAAAAGCTAAGCATACCCATTCTCCCTTTGCCTCTCATTTTAGAGAGTTCCAGAGCAAAAGGAAGTTATTCTCGCCGTGATGCTTGTTGACTGTAATTCTCTGAAGGTCATTATCACCCTGGACAAGGCACTTTAGAATGCTTAGATACAACAAGATTCTTACTTCTTCAGGAAGCCGTTTGGCAAAGTCGTTTGGATATGGAAAATGAGCTTGCCCCGGGACACAAAAATAAAAATTAAAGAGGAAAAAAAAGCTCAGTGAAGCCTCCCTCCCACAGTGTAACCGTCTCTAGAGCATCCCGCTGCTGCTGAACAGTTCCCACATTACATGACTAATGAATTTGGGTTCGCCCCTGCATTTGCACAGCTGGGGGAAGCGGAGCTATCTACAAAGCTTTGAGGCAGAGGGTGAGGAGGTGGCAGCATTGCACTTCAACTGAGCAGCCTAAACTAGGCAGTCTACTGAGTGAGTACGAGCTGTACAGCCCAACTAACGCACACCCAATACCCTCTGCAGAAGCAGCCCTCAGCTTCCTGTGGCTCCCTCCCTGCAAGGCAGCCCTCAGCACTTGCATGCATTCCTGCTCCCCTTCTGAAAGTGCCTCCCTGTGGGGCACTGTCCTGGACAATGCCCCCTGTCTTACTACTTTTCATGAAACTCTATTTACCCACAGTGTCCTTTCTACCTCATCTTTCCACACCTGTCATTTTCCACCAGATGTTGCCTTCCCTAAAAACGCCTGCCTACCTTTCTTGGCTGTGTTTGGTGTCTGCATCTGTCCTCAGTGTCCTTCTCTGTCTCCTTAATGCCATCATTAGCTATTCTTGATCAAAGGATTAGTGCTTTTCATCTTAGAACTTCTAACACAAGCACAATTTTTGACACAATGCAGGAGATTATTGTAGAATAAACAGTGTGGAAGGAATACAAAAGTGATTGGGGAGAAAAGACAGTTTCATAGACTTTGTGTTGATGCATGAATCAGTGTGTGAAAACAAAAACAATATACACATTTGAATATTAAATTTGTATGAACTTCAGGCCTTCAGAACATTGTCAGTGAACTCAGGTCAACTTTGATTAACATATTAATAATCTATTGTATACTGAACAACTTTTGTATGCTATTTTGGTATTAATTAAAATGTCCTAAAACCTTATTTGTATTCAGTTGACTATCAAATGACTTCGAAACAATGAGTCATAAACAAAATAAGCTGTTGTGCTTTTTATTTCTTCAAGAATACAGATTTGGGATGGTAAATTTTAGTCAACTGGAAGATCACAGTGAGATTCCTCCAGAGGAGTAACCGAGTGGTCAGATCAAGGAATGGAACCCCAAGATCACTTAGAATGTGGTACCTTAGCAAGTTTTAGTGGATTGGAGAGGAAGAGAAAAAAATTAGGCTCCAAAGGAAAGTATAGAGATGGAGCAGGAGAAGCAGAAATGGGAGCCTATGGGCCCCGTAACCAAGAAGGCTAATACTAACAAGAAGGTTAGGCAGCACTTCTTTTCAAGTTACTGGATATGCTAAAGCTTAATTATTGAAGAAAATTTTCATTTACATTAGCGTGAGTAATTAACAGTGACCTATATGATGGTTAATATGTGTCAGCCCGTCTGGGCCATGGTGTCCAGGTAATTGGATTTGCTCAAACATTCTGGATATTTCTATGAGAGTGCTTTTAGATGTGGTCTACACTTAAATCATGAGGTTTTGAGTAAGACATATTACACTCCCTAATGTGGAGTTGAGGGCCAGATGTCAAAAGTGGGCCAAGCTCCTCTAAGTCAGGAAGAATCCCTCTTCATGCCTTCTGAAGCACCAGCTTTTCCCAGTTCCAAAGCGACTCTACCTTGGCCTCTCCTGAGTCTCTCCTTTCTGGTTTCCCCTGAAACTCTGAAGGTCTCAGACTTGCCAGCTTCTGAGAGTGAAGGAGCCATACAAATGATGCATTCTTCCTCTAACTCATGTGCACTTACAGACACACATGCGTGTAGACATACATAAGCATATATGTGTTCACCATTTTGGTATATTTCTCTGGGCGACACTAACACAATATACAGAGACTAACAGTGAAAACAAGTTGCACACAAATGACGTGGATTCCACAAGTACAAATTTATCCAACAGACATGTTCAATTTTGTTCATTCTCACAGTGCCATTTCTACTTTATTAGGCTGAAAGGAATAATTTGTATTTACTGAATAGAGATCACGGTCTATACCAACACTAAATGTATTAATTTTAGAACTACTCAACCCATCACTTTAATTTATAACAATGGAAGATTTATAATTTGTGTCTGGCCCATGATCATTTTGAGACCATGCCTAAATGATTTCTGTGTTTCCATTATAGGTTCACGAAAGAACTCTTACATGCTATTTAGACCTTAGAGAAAGGAAGGGAGTCAGAGGGGCTGTAGGTAAGATCCAGAAGAGCACAGGGAACCAGAAACCCCCACTAACATGAGGCTGAGCTTCTCTAACCCATAACATTCTCATCCAAAAATGGAAGTGACCAGACCTACAGTAGTTGTTCAGAAGATTATGCCCAATGTTCTGTGAAGTACATTACATTTTTTATATAGCAAAATACCCTGCAAACTGAAAAGAACTTGGAAATGTTGAACTGTTAATATTTTACCTTCAGTTCAATATAATCTCTGAATAATGACATCTGTGGAAGAACTGAGAGTATATAATTTAAAGAGAAAGAACAAGTGTTTTGTCCATCATGAGACAGTTATTCCACAACCTACTGACCCCAATAAGCATATAACCATGACGGTGAACAAATGGACTCCTCTCAGCTTCTTTACAAATGAGGGAATGCTATAATATTGCTGTCATCCTTCTGTAATTAAAACACATTAGAGCAGGGATTTTGTTTGGCGTAAACCTATGCAGACCTGGTGCATGCTGTCGCAGTCTCTGTGAGTCTCTGTCCCCCAGTTCGGTTGTGTGTAGAAGACATTATTTCCCTGGAGGCATCTATCACTTCTGCCTTTTACCATATTTCCCACTCCACTTCTGCATAGACCCCCCTTGCCTCATACTCACTTTCTGCACATTGTCCAGTCATGGGTCGTTGTGTAAAGGGGAAGTAGGCACAAAGTCCCACCCTAGCCAAGAAGCTATTTATTTACAACTGAAAATCAGTTTCTGCACTGGAGTGGCACTTGGTATAAGCCCCACTCCAGAGCAAGCCCCATGCCCAGTAGTTGGCCAACACAAAACAAACTACAAGGTTGTGTGTGAGGGGATGGGAGATGGTGGTTGGGGTTGTTTAATTTTGGCATTTTTTTGCTCTATTGGTTTTTTTGTTTGTGTTTTTTTTGTTTTGCTTTTTTTTGAGAGATAGAATATGAGGTTGGGTAGGAAGGTGGGGGGTATCTGGAAAGAGCTGGGGAAAGGGAAAACAGGCTCAAAATATATTATATAAAAATATTAAATAAAAAGAAGCATCCAATTAAAAATGTTAGAGTAAGAAGTGACCTTATGTCATGGATGACAAACTGTGGTCTACAGACATGTCCTACTTATCCATCTGTCTGCAACTGGTAAGCCAAAAATACTTCATTTTTGCACTTAAAATGCTTATAAATAATAGCAATAAGTAATGTTGGGTAGCCTTTGAGAGTAGATGAGATGTAAATTTCTGTGCTCATGAATGGTTTACTGGAACACAGTTCCACTCATTTGTTATGTCCTATCTCATGGCTGACGCTGGGCCACAGTGTGAGGGAGTGGCTTGTCACAATACACAGTTGATTGCCTACAAACACTTTCACCAGAGACTATCCGACCCACAAAGCCTAAAATATTGACAATCTGGCTTTTTATATAAAAAAAATTTCACTGGTTCTGATGTAACCCAACTTCTCACTACAGGCAAAAACTGAGACACCAAAGGTAAAACTGTTCTTGGCAACTCAACTCTAGTTTTAATTGACTTCCCTAATTTGGTTTAATGTCCATTTATCAGGCTGAAGTAAATGATCAAAACTTAGCTCTAGTTATAGCAATCTTTAAGTTAAAATAGAGGCCCATGTAGCTCCCTGATTAATCTCATATCCTTGTTCACATGACCTAATGCCATGCCCCCAAAAAATCATATTGAAGTAGATTGCCCTCATGTAGTCATTAAAATGGATTTTGTGCTGCATTTTCTTTGACTGTTCTAAGTAGATGCTATTATAGGACAAAACAATGATACAATTTAAATATTTTGCTGGACACATCAGTCAAACTGACACATATGCTCTGACTTTATTTTGTAAAGTAACCCTATGGAATACTTACTTTCTCAGAAATTGACCACATTCTCTTTTCTTTCCAAGATGTGATTGACAATAAGATGAGGGAATGATATTAGTGTTTCTATATTTGGCAAATAGTACTTGCCCAGTTAATCCTCCCAACATAAGCTGAATTTCAGACTTTCGCAAAGCAGAACAGCATATCCAAAGTCGGAGCATCCCCTTCTCAAGAGCAAATACCTCTAGTGTGTCTAGAAAAATCAAATGACCTAATTGAGACTTAAAAGACCTGTCTCCAAAATGGCATTTGTACAGATGCTATTGTCACCTTGGAATGATGTTTCACTTCAAATTTATTTGTCAATGTGTGGAGACAGTTTCAATTGGCACTGCAAAGGCCCTGGTTTGTATACACGGCGCATGGAAACCAAAGGCACTGCGACAAGTCTCACGGCACAGAGGACTGCAAGATCAGGACATCAATAGTGCTGAAGTTGTAAGGACGTGCTCAAAGCATTTAACACTTGTGTAAGTGTAACTGCCAGATCCCACATGGTTCAGCCATCACTCACTCAAGCCACTGTAGAGCAAGTACTTATCTGACAGCTCCATTTCCATCCAACAAGAAGAAGACAGAGATAATGCCAGAGATAATTGCATACCGTTCATCGAGTCCCATGTGCGACTGACTTTAACCAACAACAGTGGGATTATTTCCTAAGGATTTTAATCTCTTCCCTGAAGTAGTTATTTTCATCTATTTTTCCTTTATTGTAATCATATAAACCTAGATTTCTACTTGACATTGATATATAATAATTCATGTAATAAAATAGCCCAATGTAACCAGAAAAGTAAATTCCAAATCACATATACATTTAAATACCCAAACATTTCAATAGGACAGCACCAATGTTGTTATCTCTAAATATTTGCCAGACGCACAGTTAAAGGTAAATCAGGAGCGGTCACAGCAGGGTTGACAGTGTTCTCCTTCTAATATTACTTTCTTTAGTTCACAGTGTAACCCGGCCAAGAACATTATTAAAGGAAATAAGTTCTAATAGCTTACTATATGAAGGAGTACACTTACTCTAACACAATCAATAAATGAGGTAATTTCATTTCTCACTTTTCTTTCCATAAATATTATTAAAACAGGCACCTCATCTGAACTACTTAGTGTCTTCTTGAGTTCACAGTCAATTAAAAGCAATTTCGCGTTGCCTTTACTAAGCACTTGACTGATTGCTGATTTAATTATTTAATCTTCCAATGTAGGGGATACACAAATATTCTTTGAAAATATTCTTTAATTGTCCAAAATAGTAAGGTACTGTAATGCCATTTCATCTTCTAAGTTGTAGCATCATATGCCTGAATCCAGTACATGACTTCATTTCCTCCAATTGTTACTTATGCAAGCATAGCTCATTTCACACCTACTATGTCCTGGGCTCTCTCTTAAATGTTCCTGTACCTAACCGAATGAAATAGGATTCCTGACTTCAAGACAAATTCCACTGTTGGCTTGGGTGGGGAGAAGGAACAGTGGTTAATTTTATAAACATGCAAAGGAGAGCTACATCTTGCTTCCTTGGAGACCCAGGAGATGGGTTTCTGAGCTCATTCTGCTCTGCTAAATTGAGCATTTAAGAATGGATGAAGTGAGTGAGGAGAAGGTGTGGTTCAGGTTTTCCAGGTATGGAAATCACCGGTGCAAAAAGACCAGCTTTAAAGAACTCTACAATTGGAGCAACATATAAAGTCAGAAAAGACGAAGAGGCCAGGTCATGGGATGACCTTACTTACTGGCTCAAGAAGTTCAGATTTTATTCTACAGGACATGGAGAACTGTCGAAGAACATCAGATACAGATACAACCCAGCCTTAGCTCAGTTGCTTTTCAAGTGGTCCAAAGGTGTGGGAAGGAATGATTTCAGGTAAATAAGACTGGAGACGGTTATAGTATTTTGGGCCTAAGGAAGAGAGAGGCCAAATTTGGGAACTAGGAATAGACAGAAGGGGGTGGATTGGAGACAGGAGAAAATCTGGCAGGACTAATTGTCAGATTATGTAAGGATAAAACAAAGCAAGGCAGAAAAGGCATCAACCTTGGTTTTCTAGTTGGGGTGATCTGATCAATGAGTGACTCTAGCAAGCAGGAGGAAACCCAAGACACAGGAGGCTCTGGAAGACTCATCTAATTCAGCAAGAGCCATGGGAATAGGCAGAAGTCACAGAGCTAGGATATTTTCTTTAAGGTTTCTCTCATGTCATCCTCCATGAGAGCCTATAGCATCTCAAGTAAGAAGAATTCGATTAAAGTGCTGTCATCTCTTCTAACCCCGGATCCTCTCAGCATGCAAATTAGGTTTCCTTCATGATTCCTTAAGAAACAAGTGTAAAAGTCCTTCAGTGTCCTGTGAGCTCAAGAAATTACAAGATGTGGATGAAGGACGAGCCTACATAGATGTATAGAAATATGGTAAGCACTGAGGTTTTAATGATAAAATCGGATACTGAGGTGCAGTCCTGCCAGAGGCATAATTTAATGAGCCAATGTCTCTTCACTGACATGTCATACTTCAAAAGGGAAGAGTTTCCAATTTTATTATGAATAAAATTGCGAGTGAAATGCAAATTCTCAAGGTCCTCCCCCAGCATTGTAACCTGGGCAGAATATTTAGAACTGTATCTATCACAGACAGTTATGGACCTCATTGAGAAATATCCCTTCAAGAGCTCATTGTGTGGGATGAACAGCCTCCTCCTCCCTCTTTTCCGCACATTTCCCCTTCTTCCCCTGCTTTCTCTCGTCTTCCCTACCTTTCTTTCCCTTTCCTACTGCCTTAACTCATCCAGGATCTATTTATAGATAATGTATCTACAGTTACATCAAATCTGGAAATAACTTTATTTCTAGGAAAAGGAATAGAGTAGATCAATACTGTCCCCAAACTATAATTCCTAGATCTATGTGTCTGAAAATGAAATAGAGCAGAGCCTACAGTTGGAACAGAATTCCCAAATTCACTGAAACACAAACTTCATGTGTTATAAAGGTCTCCCTTGAATAAGTCAAATAAGATGCTCCGGAAAAAAAAAAAAAGGCCAGTTTTGTTTCATCCTACTCTCCCATATATAATATTTAATACAAGGCATCACTTAAAAGTCCCATGTATGGATTTAATTTTAAATCGGAATATGCTTTTTTCAAGCAGAAGTGTGGAGTGTTCTCTTCTGCCCCAAGCCTGTCTAGAATCCCTGGATGGTTTGGTGACTGTCATGTGGATCAAGTAGAAGGCTGAAGCCTCTTGTATTGTGCAGATCAGTTATGGCTGCCCTTCTGGGGTGCTATCAAATACAATTTCATTCTAAGGGGCCTATAGAATGTGCATCGCAACCCTCAAATCCTACAGGAATGTAGCAGAATCCCAATTACTAATACTGTCTTTGGGAGCTCTGCTCATAACCGTATCTCAAATAAATTCAAGAAGACATAAAGTGTAAACTCTGACTTACATGACTCAACCATACGAAAGAGAAGAAAGAAAAATGATCGCATAAATAAGCAGAAAATTAAAGGAGCGAGGACAAACATCTCTTCAGATTACAGTGCTGCGTTATCTACAGCCCAAAGTAGGGCAGCTGAGCTCAATTTATTTCTCTCTGTACATGGTATTTCATGATTACAATTTGAAAGCCTGTGAACTGTTTACTTCAAACCCTTTGCTTCCACTGTTGACTAACACAAAATCTGTTCAGCCCAGATGCCAGCACACGACAGGCCACTAAAGGAATCTTCCCTCCAGCTCTGCTTCCCTCAACGTGTGCTCCATTCTTAGAAGAATTGCGGGCATCAGGCTCCCTGGGAGAGCTGGTTAAAATGGAGCTTACTGGGCCCAGAACTGGGTAAACTGCAAATTCTGGATCTCTGCCTAGTTACTAAATCAATAACTCCGAGATGAGGCTGAGAAACCAGATAATGGTTAATAGTCTTAAGGCTTCATGTTTCTTTCACCGTTGATTCATTTTTCTGATTATTCAACACACATTTATTGACTATTTAGGATTAAAAGACTTTTTCATATCAGATGATGGAACAGAAATATGTAATCTAGCTATCTGGCATTCTGGGGCCAGCTGAGGTTACACCAACAGCCAGGAGAGGTAGGCCTGGAAGCCCCACTGCAGAGGCAGGAAGTCACCACAAAAGGCAGAGACAGAGCTTGGCAGGAACATTGCTGTGACCCCATGCTTCCCTGAGTGAGGTGGCTTTGGACTTGGACATCTCAACTATTTCCTCCCTTATCCCCATGACCACACACTTTCATTCTTCTGTCCACAATAGAGGAGACAGAACTTTCCAGAGCAACAGAAGATTTCTTCTGGCCTCAGAAATTCTCCTCAGGCTGTCTGGGAACATTTCACAAGAAGCCAAGTCACGTGGTGCAGGGTGCAGCCTGAGTGGATGCCACAATCTGAACCACATCAGACAATTTCCAGAGCTTTCAGTCTGGCCACAGTCTTCTTCCTCACTTTTTTATTAAAGGAATTGGATGGAAGTTGATACTCCATGAAATGGAAGTACACAGGTTTCTTTGCGTGTGGCATTAAAATTCTGTTTAATATCACACCCTATTTTCCTAAAAATAGTTATTCTTTATGTTTCCTGTCTTTAAGCCTCTTAGAGGCCTTGATCCCCAACCATGTCCCTGAACTCACTAGCCATAATTTGCATCATGTATAGATTAATGAAGAGTGGTGTGTTTCATTGTTGGTTTGAAGTTTACAGCTGATAGGTATTATGGTTTATTTGTGACCAGCCCTTACTAACCAAAAACCTGGGGTTTGCTTCTTATTCTACTTCTCATAGAAAGGTTTGAGTCGTATTTGGGATTGGAAGACTTTTGGAAGTCATCCACTTAAAATACCAATTGAAAGTTGGGTGTGGTGGCTCATGCCTGTCACCCTGGCATTCGAAGGTTAAGGTAGGATGATTGCCCCATGTCTGAGTCCAGTGTCAGAGTGAGATCTCCTTTCAAAAACATAGAAATAAAAGAAATTAATCTCCACGTAACTGTTGAGAACTTGAGAGCACTAAGGAGCAGTTATTTTCTGGAAGGACCATGACTGTACAGTATACTGTAAATCTTTATTCAGTAAGATCTTGCTTTGTCTCAGAAACAGTATGATGAGCATAGGATAATTTTATAAGGAAATACAGGACATAAAACTTCAGCCCTTATCTCCTAGCAAAATCACTGCTTTTCCAGGTAATTCCCTTTAGCTATCTAGGTAATATTAATTAATTCTAATGCATAAAAGTCAGAAAGGAGAGAAAAATAGAACAAGTATCAGCTGAAGTCCAAGAGACTAGGCTGCAAGGCAGGGGCATTAATTGGTGAAATAATGCATAGTTTAATGAGATTGGTGACATTATATTATAGTTAATAACATGGACATGATGCCACTATAAGCATGTATCGTTTATTTCAAAGTTGTCTGGATCAGTGGGACCCACACTCAGTGAGATGAGTGAGACAAAGAAGCACAGTACTTACTTCTGTCCTAACTAGTCAGAGGTGACTTATCTTTCTAGCTCATCAAGAGGATCACAAAGTAGCTCCTCCCTTCATTCTTAGAACCTTTGTTCTTAAGTCCAGGGGGCTTCCATTCAATTAGATATCAAAGATAGAAACTCTTGACTAAAAGATTATTCTAGGTTCTTCCCAAAGACACGAATTATCAATACAACATGCCCCTATTTCATTTACTTCTATTGCTTTGGACCTAGCCCAGGTTATTAGAAATTCTTCAGGTCTCTAATTGAAGCATTCATCTTCCACTTAACCACGTCTTACCAAGGCTAGACCCTACAGCCAGGGTGAGTGTACAATACTGAATCTGGAAGTAACTTCACTACAAATATTAACTATACCCATCTGTTTCGGAATAATAGTCTAAAGCATTTTTTAGTAGAAAAGATCCTATATCTGCCTTGAGTCTCATTATTTATTGTTACATTTCTGTTTTCAGTTAGAATATTCAATTCTTTAAGCCCAGATATAGTGTGCTCTTCTAGTCCCAGGGAGCATGTAGGCCTCTCCCTAGGGAGTTACCATGGGACCTATTCAAGACTGGAATCCTTCATTTTAAAAAGAACTCCATGTTACAAGGAAACTATGTAGCTTCAAGGTCACAGAGCTGGTTAGAAAGAAAATGGAAACTGAAAAAAGTGGTTAGACTTACCTTTCCCAAATATAATTTAATAAATGTGTTTAAAAGATTTAAGCCAGAAATGATACTGCATGCCTTTCATCCCATCACTTGGGAGGGAGGCTGAGGCAGGAGGATCTCTGTGACTTTGAGGTCAGACAGTGTGACAAGTGAGTTCCAGAACAGCTAGGGTTATATAGAGAGACCCTGTCTCAAAAAATAAAAGAGAGAGATTTTTATTTCCATGTGTGTATATGCACGTGTATGTGTTTGAGTGTGTGTGTGTGTGTGTGATATATCTATGGGTGCTCATAGATGCCAAAAGAAGGCATTGGATCCTTAGGGTCTGGAGTTGGAGGCATTTGTAAGACTACCAACAAGAGTGTTATGAACCAAACTCTGACCCTCTGGAATAGCAGCAAGTACTCTTAACTACACTGATCCCTCCTTTTATCCTATTTTGACACTGCTCACTCAAATCATAGCATTTTTCAATATAAAGTATCCAAAGTCTTTAAGGTCATACTGATCAGATGCTTTGGATTATCAAATTGACACAAATGTGTTTATTCAAAGTGTGTTACATAGCTCTTCCTTTCTCTCCAATGCAACCCATTTTTCAGAAGCCTTCCCTTCAAAAAGTCTGCCAAGACTTCACTTCTAAGAAAATTCTTTGTCCTAAAAATATTCTTCAAACTCAACACAAGTTACCAAAAAGAAATCTCCTAAATAAAACAATGGCAGAGATAGACCTGATAATGAATATGAAATATGCTAAGAACATTCTGTCACTGAAACAAAATTCACATTTTGGGTGTGTGATTAATGGCAGGATGAAGCCTTGAACCACATAAGAATGAAGCCCACTACAGCAGAGGAGAAGTCGCCTGAGAAGGGTCCCATCTAAAAGGCAACCATTTCAAAGCAGGCTCTGTCTTTTGACTACCATCGTCCTGTGCCTGACCAGACATTCATTTCCAAGTGCTATTTCCAAACGAAGCTCCAAATGCAGAGTGAGGGTCAGATGGCATGTTCAAAATTTGCTTGGGGGTGGACAGAACAAAGAATGAAATGTTTTCAGGAGGAATTATAAGTGCATTCCAACACTTGGCTGGTTTTTTTTTTTTTTTTTTTTTTTTT
>JABTXL010010235.1:7741465-7829159 GCA_025134845.1 Neodon shergylaensis | reverse complement strand
TGGTGGCGCACGCCTTTAATCCCAGCACTCGGGAGGCAGAGACAGGGTTTCTCTGTGGCTTTGGAGCCTGTCCTGGAACTAGCTCTGTAGACCAGGCTGGTCTCGAACTCACAGAGATCCGCCTGCCTCTGCCTCCCGAGTGCTGGGATTAAAGGCGTGCGCCACCATCGCCCGGCTTGGCTGGTTTTAATTCATGTTTCAAGACGGTCTTCTCCGCCTGATTCCTTAGTACCCCATTTCTACCAGGACATGGGAAATTAAAAAAAAATTATACATGAAGCCAATTCTGACTGTCCAGATGGCACTGAAGTTAGTAAAACATACATACATACACGCACACACATATACATACGTACATACATACATACATACTCAATATATTTTCATGGAAAAGAATGAGAAGGGAAATCAGCTTGAACCTAGGCTGTCAGAATTGGTGACTGATCTGATTTAACCAAATCTAATCAGGCCATCACACCCCACACTGTATTTACTGACAAGTCTCAGGGCATCAGAGAGGGCAAAGCACATCAGGGCAGTGGGAGGAGAAACAAAAATTACCTGTTGAATGGGAGAATTGGCTGTTGGCTAAGGGTTTTGATAACTCTGGATGTTCAGAGAGTCCATCCATCAAACTAGCATGATGGTGCAGAGTGGGGGAGGGGGAGTGGAGTCTGAGGCAAAAGGATGGCAGAGAGCAGAAAGTAAGCAAGGGCCTGGGAGAAAAACCATTATTGAATATTTAATGTCTAGCCTGAGACAAGAAGAACATTTAACAAGGACACAAATTATTATTCACGAGCTTTCAGTTTTTCCACAGAAGATAAAAGCAGTGGAAGAATGCATAGGTGCTAAGCAGAGCAAAAATGGGGCAACCGAAACCCAGAGGGGGAAACACACACCATAGTGTTCATATGGATGATTCGTTTGCTCATATTCCAAAGCAGCTGGGCGGTCTAGTGGTGAGCATAGCTGCCTTCCAAAAGAAGTTGGTATTTCTGCCTAAATGTTGCTGAGAGGATTTGGCATCGTTTTATTTTCCTCGCAGGATTTTGAAATGTGCTTACTCTCTCAAGTCTCATGGGGTAGCTATACTCTCAAATGCACAGATGTCTTTGCAAGCAAAAGCTCTCTAATAAAATGCATCCCCTCCTTCAGATGCTGCAATCAGTGGAAGGAAGCTCACTAATGCCCTTTATTAGATGAAGTGTCATCAAGCACCACATTAATAAATGGAATAAATGGAAGGGTGGGGCGGGATGAAATGCAAGCACTGGTCTCCCGGCTGTGGTGTGTTTGTGTGCCTGTGTGTTTGTGTATGTGTAATTTTTAAAGACGACAGAGTTCTTCTAAAAATAAGTAATCTATCTCAAATACTAACTTCTTTCCTGGCTTTGTGATGGGTATATTAATAACAGTTTCTATTTTAAAAATGAACACTAATGAATAATACATTGAGTATTCATTAATAATATATACATATATCTGTTAAGACGAGTTAAAAAGCATCACTTTGGGTTCAAGCCAGTGAGTGGCTTTAACTGAAAAGGTAGTTCTTATTGCACATGGGACCATGGAACTTCACTCTCTCAGTCATAGTTAATTTGTCAAAACACTCTTTTTCCTGGTCTTGATTGACTATTAAATCTGGAGGGAAATTCACATTCATTTGTTAATTCTCTGGCCTCATTCTTTTTCGTGCCCTATTACACAAGTTGCTCCAATACAGCAAAAGCATGCATAAGTGTAGAAATCTTTCCCACCCCCTATGCCCCCAAATGCTCTTCCTTCCAAATATTCCTTGGGAAGCAAGTCATTGCCATGACAACCATAAGATGGGGTTTGAAGGGCACTTGGGAGCACGCCTAGTGAAAGTTAATACCAGTTTGTGTTTAACAGGGTCAGGGAAACTGAGCCAATGGGTCATATTTGGCAACGAGACACCACTTAGCTATTTAGAATTATCCGTCCACACCATACCTAGCTGGAAAAAAAATCAGAGCGATTTATTCAGGGCTGATCCATCATTCCTCCATTGTAGCAAATTCCCTCTGTGCTCACAAGTAATTAAACAAAAAGATCATATATAATAGGAAAAGGAGAATTAAGGATTTGCCTTGCCTGACAAACTTTGATGTGAAGCATTCAGCTGTGCTCAACCCACCCCCAAAGGGTTAACACGTTTCCTTTCCTAAGCAATACTTTTCTTCTGCACCTTCACACTTTGAGTCCTTCCCTGTCATGCAGGTGATGAAGGTAGATTCCTAAGGACTCGTGAGGACTTTTTTTCCGTGTCTTTAATATGTTTGCTTCCAGAAACAGGGACACTGTGGGCACAACTAGCAACTGCAGCTCAGGTGTAGTAGGAATCTTTTGTGTAACTCGGAGCTCGAGACTGCTCCCTTCAAATGCATGCGAAACAATACTTTCTCACACCGACTCCAGTCCAAAGACCAAGAGATAGAAATGATCCATGCCTTTAAAAAGTCACTATGTGATAAGGTGCGTTCTTTCTTTGTCTATACCTGACTGACCACCTAGCCAGGGAGCTTTTAAAAGAAGGAGGAGAATCCTTTGTTCTCTCAGGTTCCATTTAAGGAAAAGTGGGTCGAAGGGCTTCCCCAGGGAAAGAAAAACGAGCTCTGGAGCCAAACGCAGACAAGGAAGAGATTTCATGCCCACTATTATTCTACCCTCCCCCCGCCCCCCGCAAAGAAGTGAATTAATTCTTTGGCAGACTAATGGTTAAGAAAGGTGGGGGTGCGCACAGGTAGCCCCTTTCCTGAGACCATATCTAATTCCCTAGTGTAGCTCAGGCCATCCTCCCCGCTGGGTGGGGGTGGGGTAGGGGTGATGGAAACTCTCTCCAGCCATGGGTAGCACAGGCAGAACTGCATGCATTCGCACGCCCCAAAACTGGCGTCCCAGCCCAAGTGCGAAGTTGGGCGTTTAGACCTGAAAAGCACAGTAAGGGACATTCAAAGCAGCAAGTTACAATACCTTGAGAAGTCTGACAGATGGGAGAAAAGCTGCGTGGCATAGCTTCCGGATGGTCCAATTTAGGGGTCGAGAAGCATCAGTCTGATTCATGACCCCTTCCAAATTCCACCGGGAAGACCAGAGACTGCAAATCTGGGCAATGCCTAGAAAATAAACGGCCCTCCACGGCCCTGGTATCCCATGGTCATCTCCACACCTGCAAATTCCATTAGGGCAGAGGCTTCCTGGAACTTGGGAGTCTAGTCAAGTGGCGTTTCCTGAGCCCCTGAACCTTCTTAAGAAAGCCACCTCCCCTCTCCCTGCAGCCGTGCTCATGCATACCAAATGTGGCCGAATGGAGGCACACTGCTTGCTGCTTCGGGGAGGGGATGCTTGATTTCGAAGGAGAGGGACAGCCTGCACAAAACAGCCTGTGGTCGGAGTCAGAGCAGCCTGCTCCAGAATGCGCGCTCCCTCTCCCGCTCTCCTCCCAGCAAACGCAGGTCAGGCGTTGTGGGGGGGACCCGGGCCATTTGCTTTGCTCTCTTGTTTTGGGGGGGGGAGCCAGGAGGAAAGCAAAAAGGAACAAAAATGAAGCCAGAAGAACTTGTACTTTCTTGCACAAAGCATCTTTGAGGGGCTGGAAACTGGCGCAGGGGGAGGGGCTGGGGCACTGGGAGGGAGAAAGGATGCCTCTGAACGATAAGATAAATGCTGCTTTTTTGATTTGTGTGACATAATAAATTGAGAGCTATCGTAAAATAGATCTATAGTCAAAAGAGATCGCTGCTGTGTTCTGGGATCTTTTATTAACTGTGATTGACAGTCTTCACCCTGATACAAGCACCATATAGATGATAGATGTGTCGAGGCTAAGTCAAACTTGCATTTACACACGCTGGGGCCAAGGAGTTATTCCTGTCGTGGAAAGCTGTGCAAAGGAATGCTTTCGTGGCTTACCTTTTTAGCAATAGTAGTTTCTAAATTGGGGGATATCCCCACCAGACAGACTTCTCTTGCAAGGACGTTTAACCCTTAAAGTGCTGTGTAGAAAGAACACTGTCCACAAAAGGTGATTTCCTCCAGTGCATGTTTCCCTTCTTCCTAATAATTTTTAAAGGGGGTTTTAAGAGACCGTAGCTGCATTGGGGTACATAATTTGTAAAGCTCCCATGGTGAAAGGGAATAAAAGAGAACTTTTCCATTTAAAGGAAGACAATGGCCAATTTCACTTAGAGAAGGGGACCTTAGGAGGCCTGGGAGGGGCGGGCATGTCATGCTGCTCACCTGGATTACCCACTCCCCCCAGGCATTAAACTTTCACAGTACTGTTGACCAAAGAATCTGCCCAGCAGATGCCCACACCTGCATCCTTCTAGTGTTGCCAGGGTACTCAGCACTTCCCACCTAACTTCCCTCCCAGTGCCCATAGAGAGTCTCCATTTTTAATTAACCAGAAGAAATGGGTAACCCCTTCACAAACACACAAACACACACACACACACACACACACACACACACACACACACACTCCCATGACTCCTGTGCATTCAGGGACAAAAATCCAGAGGGGTTGGAGCAGATGTGACGGTGACACAAGGCCACGTTTTAGGATCAAGAGCAAAGAAGTTATCAAACACCTGGCGCCTGCTCCACCGCACCATTTCCTAAAGTGTCCCAGAGGCGGAGATGCAGAGAATTACAGAGCCACTTACTGGAACATAAAAATCCAGGCATCAGATTATTTTTGATTAAAGCAGTATCAATTTAACAGAACTCACACACGGTTCATTTCCTGTCACCATCCTATTTCCACAATGGGGTAAAGGACGTTTTAGAGTGTTAACACTCTAGGACATACATATGTCAGGCATGGTGTGGGCCCTTTTACATCATGCAAGCTCACACCAACGGCAGCCCTGTAGGGCAGATGCTGTCATGTCCCTGTTTCACAGATTAAGCAAATAAAGTCCAGAGAAATTAGCCTGCATCAGAGTCACTTTACTGAGCCGCAAAGATATACTTTCAGTTCAGCTTCTTTCATAGTTGGACACAACAACAATAACACCTGTACTTAGGTTTTCTGGTCTGTAATCTGATGTAAGAATCGCAATAAAAGACGGGAGACGGGATAAGAGCTCAGTATGTCCCTCACACAGTGCTGTGGCATGCCACTGAGGTTTGCTTAGCCTCCCGAATTCTAAAAATCAGACTTCAGAGTTCACAGTGGAATTCTGACCTTGGGTAATTTTCTTATCTCCTGTGTGCACTGGAATCTTTTATCTCTGGAATGGTGGCAATCGCACAGCTACACACCCAGAGTTCCTGTGAAACCAAATGAGCTAGGGCCAGTGGAGCACCAAGTCCAGTGTTGAGCATCTCTCAAGCCCCTTCTACCACAGTTCTTCTTCTAGGCAGCATGCCCTATTCTACAATAGGGACCCAGTGACATTTTTCATTAAGGATACTTTGTGTGTATGTTTGCAGTACCAGATAATGAAACCAAGCAAGACAAACTCAATCTGGATGTTTTCTATGAGCTGTGAAGAGTTCAGTAAGTGTCATAAGGAAGAAGGCAAAGACTGAAAGGGCAGTGGGACTTCCCTCAGCCTTTTCCTTACAGAAGCCTAGTCATCAGATTGCAAAGTGTCACCTTCAATGAGCCTACCAGAAACTGGCATTTCTTCGCTACTAAATGCCCCTTAAGTGGTTTCTTCATAGTTTTGAAAAGTCAGTTCTGGGGAAAGGCAAGGCCATTCCATTTGCCCCCACTTTCTCCTCACTGTCCCAAAGTGTTAAGAACACAGAAGTGAAAGCACCCTTCTGAAACCACGGTCTTTGATCCTCTTAGTGCCCTTAATTTTTAAGAATAACTTTGGTCAGAAACATAGTTAGGGCTATTTGAAATGAGAAGCAGGAGGTGTCACATCCTCTCTAGTGGCAATTAGAGGGATGAACACAAAACCTTCAGGGAGTGGCGTTAGAGGCTACACAGCAAAGGAGATGAAGATCAAAAGAATGAACGGTTTAAGGGGGCGTCTTCCCATCATCGGAGCAATTTGTGCCAGAATGATTTGTTGTCAAATATCTAAAGAGGGGTTTTCAGGGCCCTCCTCGCTTAGAACAAATGGTATTTTTCACAGATGAGTTTCCCCATGCTTTTAGAGAGAGCCCTAAGAGGAAAACTAGAGAAGAGGAGGCGTGGCTGAGGCAGATAATGTCTCATACATCTAAACCACTCATTTTCAATGCTATGATTCTGAATGTTTACAAATCTAAATGATCAGATTACTTTTTAATATTCCTAAAAGTAGCAAGTGTGGGTTTTTTTTTCTTTGCATTCTAAAGTGTGCCTTTCAACATATTTCCATTCTCTTTTATGCTATGCAAGCCCGTTTCCCATCCGTTACCTTTCAGTTCAGTCTCAAGGCAGTTACTAAGTCATAACTAGGCTAGCCTTTATTTTATCCTTCAATGGCATGTTCCCTCTTGGGAAAAGTCAAAACACTTTGATGGAATATTGGCTCATACTCAGTCTTCATGATATCCCTCTAATGTAGAGGGGCTAATTTGAAAACTAAGGCCGTAAGGGGATGCATAATGACCAGGTAGATCCGAATATCCAAACCCTTCTCATAAAGTGCTTTCTACAAACCACAGTGTCCTAGTCGGCTTCCTATTGCTGTGAAAAGCACCATGACCAAAGTAACTTGGGGAGGAAAGGGTTATGTTTGGCTTATAGGTTATAGTCCTTCATTCAGGAAAGACAAAGCAGGAGCTCAAGGCAGTAACCCGGATTCTGGACCTGAAGCAAAGACCACAGAGGAACTCTGCTTATTGACTTGCTCTCCGTGGCTTGCTCAGTCTGCTTTTCTATATAAATCAGAACCATCTTCTCAGGGTAGTAAAGCATTTGAGTGTCGTAAGCAGCGCTTAAGCGGTGGTGTTAGTTGGAGGTTGGAAGAAAATAAACTCTTCTTCTATAACATGCCTTGGTCATGTTGTAAGCAAAGTTAAGAAAACACATATCCAGACACAAAATGCTTCAAAGTAAGTTTGTATGTTTTGTTATTATACCATTGAAATATTTGGGTATTTCAGGAGCTTATTTTTGGACATGGTCTGCATAAAGAAGATGCTATTCTGGCACCCAGGAGATGTATTAAAACCAGATGATGGTTACCTCTGTAGGTGTCTTCCTCCACTTCAAAATTTTTTAGTAGTCTTAACCTTCTGCTTAATTATGCCTGACCTCAATCTATAGTTGTCTTTTTACTCTTTTAAAAGTGTATTTTTATTTATGTGAATGTGTGTGTGTGTGTGTGTGTGTGTGTGAGAGAGAGAGAGAGAGAGAGAGAGAGAGAGCCCAGAGAGTGTCCAGAGAGGCCATAAGACAACAGTAAGTAGAGTCCCTGGAGCTGGTGGTTCTGAGCTTCCTAGTATATGTGCTAGAACTAAACTCTGGTCCTCTGGAAGATCAGTAAGCACTGCTGGCTGCTGAACCATTTCTCCAGCCCTCAACTCACAGCTTTCTGGTGTCCTGCCAGCTCAATAGTTTGGTCAAAAAGATCATTTTTTTGTTGTTGTTCTTGTAAACTTCATGGTAATTTACACTTTCTGTCTGGAAACCATTTTATTTTTTTAATGTATCTTTTCCTTTTCAATAGTTTGGTCAAAAAGATCATTTTTTTTTTTTTTTGCTGTTGTTCTTGTGAACTTCATGGTAATTTACACTTTCTGTCTGGAAACCATTTTATTTTTTTAATGTATCTTTTCCTTTTGACTGTTCTCAGAGCAATAAAAATTTTAGGACTTCTCTGATGTTTCTAGAATATTTTTTAAAATATAAAATTTTATTATAGGCCCCACTGATCTACAATATTGTTATTTATTATTTCCAAATATGTTGTTCAAATAAATTACATGATTTTTCTCCAGTTAAAGTATTTTCCCCTTTAGCATTGTTTTATGGATAATAGATTCTGAAATAGATTAAACTATATTAAAATGAATTACTCACTTTTTAACTAGCCGAAGTAGCATTTGTTTCATTTTTCAGAATGAGAATGATCATCTTTTCTCCAGCACCAGGTTGTTTACCCTGCCTGCTCCCCACCCACTGCATAAATGCCTCCAGTGACGTGGACCAGGTGAGGTGGTGAGGCCGATCATTCCACGGTTGGGCAGCTTCAGTTGACAGAAAGTTCTTCCTAAGGCTAGGTGAAATGTACTTCCTTGTGACTTCTTACGTCCAGTTGTCTTCCCAAGTCGAGTTTCCCAAATGCCTGTCTGGACTGTGCTCGAACAGACCCATGAAGTCCTTCTTTTCTCCACTGTGGACAATCCCTCTTCACACCATGGCATGCCGTTCTTAGCAGGAAACCTTCCACGGGGTTATAAAAATTCAGCCTCTTCAGGGGCTACATTCAATATTGTATCACAGGGGTACTCAAAATGTAGTAATGTTTTAATCCTCTTAAATCCTTTGAAATACTTCTCATTAAAGGTTCTTTAAGGAGCTTGAAAGAAAAATCACTAATAATTTAGCCTCTTCTGAAATTTTTGTCAGTAAGCCACTGCAATGTTGACTTTAAGCAATAGCAGCCCATACACGCAGAAAACGGAATTCTATCTCTTATGCACACTTAGAGAGAAGGGGTGGGGAGAGAGGGAGGGGGAGAAGGAAAGAAAGAGAGACAGAGAGAACCAACCTGAACTGATAAGTATAGATTCCTCTTTTTAAAGATCTGGACCTGCCTTGTAAGGGAGGTAGGTTGTAATGGGCTAATGGGAATTCTACACCGATAGTAGGAAAGTAGCCTTCATGTGTCTTCGTCTGATGGCTTTGAAGTTACACTCCAGTTCTTCTGCCTTTTATTCCCTACTTAGACATGAACCAGCTACGTCTGCTGTCAAAGCCTAGTTTCTCGCTCCAGAAACAGGGTTCACTATATATACTGTCCACCTTCATAGTTTGGTAGAAAAATGGAAGCAATTATCATAACACTAATATAATGAAGACCACATATGACTGTCATTGTTATTTATATTATTGACATGAGTCACCACATTAGTGGCTCTGCTGGTAGTTTATCCCAGTGGTTAAGATCAAGGACTGGCACCCAATGCCTGGACTTCTAACCCAGCTTTACCATTTATAAGATGATTTGAGGATGTCACTTAATCTTTTGACACTTTGGTGTCTTATCTGCAAACTGAATAATAATGCTAACCACATTAAAAGAATAGACATCTGTAGAGGCCACAGAAGATGTTACGTTACCAAGGGTCAAAATGTTAGCAGTCACCAGGCGGTGGTGGCGCACGCCTTTAATCCCAGCACTCGGGAGGCAGAGGCAGGCAGATCTCTGAGAGTTAGAGGCCAGCCTGGTCTACAAGAGCTAGTTCCAGGACAGGCTCCAAAGCTACACAGAGAAACCCTGTCTCGAAAAGCCAAAAAAATTTTTTTTGTTAGCAGTCTGTGTTTATCCTTGCTGAAGTCACAGGAGCTGCCCAGCCCATTGCTACTGCTCTAAGGAAGTAAAGTTAATGCCACAGGAGGAAATTCCATTTAGATCATGCAATAAAAAATACTTTAAAACAATTGAAATGCAAAATATCTTCACCTCTCCCTTTCTCTCATTTATGTAGGAGGAGCCACTTCAGAAACCCCGAGGAAAAAGATACACACCCGACTTCCCTGACAGTTTGTGACTCTGCAACCGAAAGGCAGCCACACACTTATGAATAAAATATGAAACAAATAAGTAAATATGTGTTACTCTGGGAAATAAAAAGTATGTAAACAGCTTGTATCTCACTGAAAATAAAAACCACATGTGTCAAACGGAGCATATATATCTCTCTCAAGGTTGGGGATCATTGTAGAAGAGAAGGTGGGAAGAGTGTAAGGGAGTGAGGCACAGATAACTGACTGCGAGCAAGCATTGTCTTTAGAACACAGGGCAGCTGCACATACGAGCTCATGGCAGCTGTGACAGCATGAACCAGACCTATGCATAGCCAAGGCAGACCAAATTCCGGCACAGAGAGGGGAGCTGAGCATGAAGTCCTACCTAGTGGAGGAGCTATGGGCAACTGGTAGCTGCTGGATGATGATCCGGTCTTCTCTAACAGTAAGACTCTGGTTAAGATAATTATATACTCTAACAGAAGGCCACGCAATCAAGACTAATTGGGCAGTACAAATGGTCTTGATGGGTTAAAAAAAATGAAGACACAAAATTGAGTGGGTGAAGAACCACAGAAGGGAAGGAAATAAGACCAGAACCAGGTGTGAAATTCTCAAATAACTACTAATAAAACACTTTAAAAATCACACACACACACACACACACACACACACAAGGTGGCCAGCAAATTTCAATGGCCAGGGGCTAAAATACATCCTCATTTAGCTCCGAAATCCTTTTGCTTCTATTCACAACAGGGATGAGTCTTTGCAATGATTCTAAAATTTTAATGAGTCTATGGGGCCTTGTTAAAAATATAAGAATTTTTAACTACTTTATAGTCTGTTTCCTGATATTTGTGATGCTGTTTGTTACTCCAACCCTTCTCTCCATTCTAAGCTTAGATATGTGCAACACAAGTGTATACAGTTATACCTCTGTTCATAGAATACCTTACACAAATTTATTACAAAATTCGTCCATCTTACCGTGTTGGTAATGAACATAAGAGTTAATACCTGTGGGACAAGGAGACTTAAGCATTCAGTCACTAGATCCTGCTTGAAAAAAAAATGGATCGGTTGAAGGGAACCACAGAAATTCATTGCTAGCAGGAGGCTTAAGAAAGGTATTGGTGAGAGGATACTCAAATATGTCCATGTTCAAGCTCAAATATTATGCATACCCTGCAAACGTCCTCTGACTCTCATCAACCCGAACTGGGAGCTTCTGCCAGCACACAATGTGTCGTGTGCATCTTGAGCCTCTGATGCTGATGGCCAGCACCACATTAGAACATAAGGTCCGCTCACCTGGGAAACTGAGACATACTGTGATCTGGAAAGCCTTCAAAGTGGTGGCACTGCCTGGGAGAGGATTTTCATGATGAAAGCTAATGAAAATTGTACTTATTGTGCTTGCCATTTTGTGTTTGTCATTCTTCCAGAAAACATGACACTGTATTTATCATGCTACCTTTTTTTCAACAACTATGGATCTTAGTCATAGTAGCCGAGGAATTAGATGATTTTAGTCAGTTGGCCAGTTTTGTATTTTGGGTTTTATTTTGTTCTTCTTGTGAAGGGGGATTAAAATCAAGATGAACTACATGAATTTTTGAAGTCAAGGTGAACTGAATTTAAGATCCTATTACGTTATCTGACAATTAACATAATTTTATAAGTCATAATCTTTAAAACAGACAGGGCTGTAATGCCAAAGCGGTAGACAACTTGTTGAGTGACTATGGAGCATGTGATCGCCAAAAGAAGATCCCATTAACGAACAAAAGAACTGTCTCCTCCCGGGCAGTGGTGGCACATGCCTTTAATCCCAGCACTCGGGAGGCAGAGGCAGGCGGATCTCTGTGAGTTTGAGGCTAGCCTGGTCTACAAGAGCTAGTTCTAGGACAGGCACCAAAGCTTCAGAGAAACCCTGTCTCGAAAAATAAAAATAATAATAACAAAAAAAACCAGTCTCCCAAGTCGTTATTCCTTCAGGAGGTCACCTAGGCAAGGTAGACTTAAATCTAGATCCATCTGATTCTATAATTCATACTTCTACCTATTGCAGAGGATATTAAGAGCCAGAGGACCAGGACACCTTGCCAGCACTGCTCTAAATAAGACTGAGATGCTGCACTATGGCATCTCAACAATATGGCTGATTAAACAAGACTTGAAAAAATAATAACAACACCAGCTGACATGACAATGTGGACAGGGGCATTTTACAGGGTCCCATCCCTAGAAGAAGAGCTATAGTAAATAGCTACTTAGAGAGGGAAAGTAAACTTTATTCAGGGGGGGACTCCTTGTATAGTTTATCCAATCCAAAGTGATCAATCCTAATGTGTGTGTGTGTATTTATATACATAATGCTAAATGTGTCAATCCTAATACATACATTATATATTATATATATCACTAATATTTATTAATATATAATGCTAAATGGACTCAACAGGAATACATGTATATCTATAAAATATTCATACATATATGTATGAAGTCTTGAATTTGAGTGAAAGTTCAGGGAAGGACACTGGAGGAGTTGGAAGAAAGAGAGATGTAGAGGTAGAAGTGATATAAATATAGTACTCATACATGAAATTTTGAATAAATAAATACAAAAATAGGTAGATAATTTATAGAACACTTGCCTTTTCTTGTCCCTAATTAATCATATGCAAGTAAATGTGTGGCTACAGTTCAAATGGAAGAATGATTAAGTCCATTTTATAAAACTACCCAAGATTTTAAAAGATTAAGTCAAGTCACTGTCATGAGCAAAACCATCTCTCCTCTTTTTGGGGTTGGGAGGCACTATGATCCTGATCTTGGCTTTCATTACTGTGACTCACTGATTCTTCTCATCTCTCCAGCTTTAACGCTGGACCATTATCACCATCCATCATACTTTAATAGCCCTTATTATTTTAGCTTCTGAGTTTATTGTCCCCGGACTCTTGTGTGTTCTCTTTTCTGTTCTTCCAGCACTCCTCCTTCTGGCTCCTCTTGAGGGTGGCTCTTTCACACGGCGGAGAGCTCAGCTTGAGTGTGATCTTTGAGAGCCCTTCCAGCACAGCTGCAGCAGCTCCTCAGCACCTACTGCATCTCTCTCTCTGAATTCTTTTCTACTTTTTAGAACTTATAATTGTTTAAATGATTGATTCACTTCTTTCTGGTACTCAGCTCCTACTTAAATGTCATTTCTTTGGGACAGTCATCAACAGTATACTAGATCCCAGCAGAGTCTCTGGAACAAGGTGCAAAGTCAAATCAGAGTCTGTTGGCTCCAGAATGAACAAGTAAGAACAAATGGATAGGAATATTGATTATAACCATTGCCTTTAAGTTATTTAGGAGAGTCTCATGCTGCATAGTGTTTATTAACAAACTGAATTTTTCTTCAGGCTCTTTTGACTTAAAAGTCTAAAAACTGCTACTAAAAATTAATGAAAGGAAGAACCTACAGGCTCTTACTTCAACTACAGAACAAGCTCTAAGCAGAGGTCTTGGGAAAGAGAAGCAAAACAAGCAACAGGGAACTATAAGTATAAGCAATGAAATCTAAAGTAACTCCTGTGAAGGAATCAGCTACCATTCATCGTAACATAGCAGTGTCAGACATCCCCTGTGATGAGAATTCAGGAAGAGCCAAACTACAGAATATATCTTTATGAAGAAGAGTCTGTATTTTATATAAAGACAAATGTCTAGTCAAAAGTGTAGGAATAGTCATCCACACATCAATGAATCAGATCCACAATTAATAATAATAATTATCATTATAAATAATATAATAAACAAATAATACTAATTATAAATAATCTGATATTGATTCCTCACAAGAATATTATAGTTCCTTACCCATAATTATGCTGACATGCTGGTAAGAAAGATGTGATTACTAACTTAGTTTTATAGATGGACAAACAGGCTCGTTATACCTGACTTGATTTACCGTTATCTCTAGGTTTACTGCCTTGTGTGCACTTCATGAGGTTCTGTGCCCTCTTCATGGTTAGTCTACTAGAGTGAGCCACATGCTGGGTATTCTTTCTAAATATAATCTTCAGAAAAAATTAATGGTATACACAGTAGCATGAATATATCTCAAAATCATGAAATTCTAGTAAAGACAAACTGAGAGTGACAGCAAAGACAGTCATGGTTGCCAGCAATTGTTAGGGGGGTTATCTGTCAATAAAAGGACAGGAAGACTTCTCAGGGTAGTGGAAACATTCTATTTTCAACTCAGTGGCAGATGTTCAACTTCAGCCATTGCTAGAATGCATTGAACTATATACTCAAAGTCGATGGGTTGTTTTTTTATATAATGAGCTAGAGAAAATATATTTATTTCTCCTCTTATTATAATACTCAGTTTTTGTTGTTGAAATTAAGAGAAATTGAAATATTTATGCTACAGTTTACATATGTAATGGCACCAGAGGTCTACGCAATAATAGTTATTCATTCGAGTGGCCTTATATAAGGAATGATGAGACTGTTTGGAGATGGATACTAAGTGGAGTCTTTTGGTCACTGAGGGCATGTCTTAAAGGGGAAACCAAGAATCCAACTCTCTCCTCTCTTTTTTAACACAGTCATGTGATAAGTGGCTTTGGTATGCCATAAACTCCTGCCATTATATTTCTCCAAAGCAGACAACATCAACCAGTCAAGAACTAGTGCCCACACACCTGTAGGCCACATAAAGGATTTCTTGCTATAAGTTGTTTACCTTAGGTATTTGTGATAATAACAGAAAACAGACTAAAAGAACTTTACAATTCCTGATATGGATTTTGGATATTTGATCAAGTATTTTAGATAACATAATTCACATACAACTTACTATGATTGTATTCATAATTAATACATAAATTTTTGAATATTCCAAAAGCATGTTAAATGTTTACATTTGAATCATTCATGTTCCTTAGTAGACAATAATCAGCTTGCTTCCATTTTTTTTTATTAATTTTTTATTGAGAAAAAAAAAACGTTTCCCCCTCCTCCCCGCCTCCCATTTCCCTCCCCCTCCTTCCACCCTTCTCCCCCTCCCCCCACTCCTCTCCCCCTCCCTCTCCAGTCCAAGGAGCAGTCAGGGTTCCCTGCCCTGTGGAAAGTCCAAGGTGCTCCCCCCTCCGTCCATGTCTAGGAAGGTGAACATCCAAACTGGCTAGGCTCCCACAAAGCCAGAACTTGAAGTAGGATCAAAACCCAGGGCCATTGTCCTTGGCTTCTCATCAGCCCCCATTGTTCGCCATGAACAGAGAGTCCGGTTTTATCCCATGCTTCTTCCGTCTCATTCCATCTGGCCTTGGTGAGCTCCCAATAGATCAGCCACACTGTCTCAGTGGTTGGGTGCACCCCTCGTGGTCCTGACTTCCTTGCTCATGTTCTCCTTCCTTCCGCTCCTCAATGGGAACTTGGGAGCTCAGTCCGGTGCTCCAGTGTGGGTCTCTGTGACTATCTCCATCCATCCCCAGATGAAGGTTTCCATTTCAATGTTATAAATAATTTTGTAATGGATGGGTGATCACATATTTGTGTATACATCTTTTTTATTTCATTTTAAAGACAGAATTTACAGTGAGAAATGGCTACCCTTTTGATAGATATTTTCACACTATCATCTAGGTATGTACCATTTCAATACCTTTCAGCAGCAAGTAAGGATGACTTACTAGTAAATTATTCATAAAACTAGAAATCTAAATTTTATTTCTGGCCAAGTTGATAGCAGAAAACTAAATATATTTATTTCTATTTTGCAACTTATAAAGCTCCATTTTTTCATGACCATTTAAAATTCTATCAACTGACTTTTTTCCTATTAGAGTTTAATTTTTCTCATTAATTCTTGAATGCTGTTTTTATATTAAGGATATTATCTCTTATCACATTAGTCACTAACAGATTTCCATTCTTCTTTCATCTTTTATATTTTTATATTGAAAACAAATTTTAGCATTTACATATTTAGTCTATATTTTTTAAAGAACTATCATTCCAGCTCAATTCAGATAAAAAAAGTGTGAATATATATGTGTGTTCTTTTTAATCTCTATCATTGGGTTTTAAACATTGGATTTTTTTTGAGAAGAGTTTCTCCATAGCTTTGGTGCCTGTTCTGGAATTAGCTCTTGTAAACCAGGCTGGCCTCGAACCCACAGAGATCCGCCTGCATCTGCCTCCTGAGTGCTGGGATTAAAGGCGAGCACCACCACTGCCCAGCTTAAACATTATATTTTCTTGCTTGTACTTGACCAAGCCACAGCCCATATTTTTATTCTTTATTGCAGGCTCATAAAAGCATTGTTGTGAAAATTTTCCAATTTCCAACTCTGAATATTAAGATTTCCTATTCAATGATAAAAATCTGCAGTCTATCTACAACAACAGTCACTGCTTCATGCTGCCAGATGTTATGAAGAGTATTTTTCTAATTCACAAATACTATTTCCATAAATGAAAGAATCCTCAGGTCTTAAAACGCTTTCATCTTGGCCTAGGTAAATCTAATCTAGTATCGCTCCATGTGTCAATCATCTTGACCACAGGATTGACTAGCAAAAGTGAGTGAAATGCTGTTGCCGAATAAACGTAACTTAAATTCCTGAACTTGCCAGACTATCAGCAACGAGAGACTTTGAAGATCAGCACCAATGCTGAGTCCTCTGGATGGAAAGCCAGAAAACAGAGAACTTACGTTTCTAGAGCTGTCAACTTGGCACAAAAGCAGATGAGGACAGCTCCAGTTTGAGAACTCACTCACAGCTCTCAACAGAAAAAAATAAATAAAATGGGTAAAAGTTTCACAGATAATGAACTCAAGAGCAATTCCTACAAATACAATCTTTTCAAGAATGAAACTACTCCAATTTCTAGATCAATCATTTTCAACATACCTGAATTGTTATATTAGCGCTTCCTCAAGCCCTCACTTGGAACTAAAATTTGTCTGGATCTTAAAGCACAGGAATCCCCATAAATGGCATTTTCGTTGGCACGTTGCCTGTCACAATTCTTGGTTGTCCTTGAACTTTAAAGTTTCCCTAATTTTACACAAATTCTTCCATGCCTTACTTTCAATTTTATGTGTGGGGACAGAGGAGAAAGTGAGAAGTGAAGCCAGGAAGACAGAACTGAATAGTGTAGACCACTCTGACAACCAAAGCAACTGAATTCTTGAGACTATCCCAAAAACCAGCAGATTCGATATGGAGCTGTTTCAGTCTGCTCCTCTAGGACTTGGGATAACATCACAAAACTAAGTGTGGTCTTGAGTAAATAACAAAGCTAACATTATTTTAAAAATTTAAGATCAGTTCCATATATGCTTCTATACATTTCAAATTTTTCACAAATAAAGCATTTTCAGCATTACTTTTTAAAAAAATATGAAGTGACTATTGTCAGATACTTAGTACAGAATCTGTGAAGGAAGACAGCTAATTCACCCAGAGCACTGCCAGATCACAGACAGAAGGGGAGTTCCGCAGTGCTATGGGAGTTTACTCTGGGAGAAGGCATCTAAAACTAAATATACCTGAGCACAAACATACTTTCAGGCAAAAGGAAATGAACAGAAAATTAGTATGTCTTTTATTCTCTCAGTAGAGTAAAATAGTCGTATTGGCAATGTTATTCATTGTTAGTACAAATAAAATTGGTTGAAGAACCACAGAAGTGTATATTTTAATGTATGAGGTTTTAATCTTCCATTCTTACAGCATGACCACATATTTAATATTTTATCAAATTTACGAGGACACTATTAAAATATTAGATTTGCATTGACTATTCCATATGGATAAATGTTTTGATCCAACTAACTTCTGAGTGCTTACTATGTGTCTAGCATCAAGCCAAAAACCGATACTACAAAGAGATTAATATACAATGCCCATAAGGATGAAACATCGAAGTAATCTCATTGAGAGGACAGGAAATGAACACGTCATAAAAAATCAAAAATCAAAACCTGACAAAACAGTCAACTCTCTAGAGGTGAGAGCAAAAAATCTTTAGCTACTGACTCAGGAAGGCTTAATGTCTTAAGCCTCAATTTGGAGAGGGACTGAGAAACAAGATGGTGAGGTTCAACCTGTACTCATTGCTCTAAGACTCTAAGACTGGAAAGCAAACAGGACTCGGCATCTGCTGAAGTAGAACGCGACAGGTGACTTACTCATCTTCCTGAGAAACAGATAGGACTAATACTGTGCGATTAGAATTCAGATCCTCAGTATTGATACTTTTCATGCCTATTTACTTTCCAATGAACTCTTCCCACGTCCATACCTTAATCTCCTGGTAAGGAATTCTAACATGTCTAATATGAAGATTTTCTGGCTAGTATATTCAAGGAAATTCAGCTACTTATTTTTTTCTGTTTCCATCTTGCTGTCATGCTAAAAAATTTTGAACAAAATCAACTTAGGGAGGGAAAGGGTTTATTGGCTTGTACTTCCAGGTTATAATCCATCACTAAGGGCAGGGACTGAAGGCAGGAATTTGGGACAGAAAGCATGGAGAAACACTGTTGGCTGACTCATGTGTAAGATCTTGCATATATATTTATATTTATATAAACTAAGACCCCTTTTATCTGGGGATGATACCAAACATGGTGTGCTATCTAGTCCTTCCTACACCAATTAAGGATCGAGACAATCCCCCATAGTCCATAAGTGCCATAGTCCATGCTGATCTAGGCAGTTCCTCAGTTGAGGCTTTTTTTCTCAGGTGACTCTGCATCAGTGGTTCTCAACTTGTGGGTTATGATCCCTTTGGTAAACCTCTATCTCTAAAAATACTTACATTACAATTCATAACAGTGTGAAATTACAATTATGAAGTAGCAACAAAAACAATTTGATGGTTGCATGGGGAGTGGTCATTACAACATGAGGAAACTGTTTAAAGGGTCTCAGTATTAGGAAGATGGAGAACCATTTCTCTAGACTATATGAAGCTGACAATTGGAGTTAAGTAAGATGCCAGTTGGATCAGTATACATGTTCCTTCTCTTAGGTTAACTCTTTGATCCCATGTAGGTAGAGATACTATGAGACCTGGGGGCATAGAAGGAGCAATTGGAAGATGTGAGATTTCTAAGCCATTGCATGAAGCTCAAGAATACAGAAAATTTTGACATAGATTGTGGAGATGCTAGAATAGGTCCAGAAAAGTCAATGAAGTAAAAGGATCCAGAAACACGTTGAGTCCAAAAGGTGGGTCTGTTTGACAAAGTGTAGACAGGATTGGGTGCTCATGATGCTTGAACTGGATGACTAAAACAGATGCCATTGAGGTTTTTAAGAACTGGAATTAAATGTAACCAGGAATGTAATAGAAATGACCTTAGTGATCTGGGTATAGCTAATGAACAGAGCTCTTGCCTAGCAACGCCAAGACCCTAAATTCCATCCAAAGAGAACAAAAAAAAAAAAATGAAATGCTTTTAGAAACAAAGTGGAACTGGCAGGACTAGCAGGAGGAAAACAAACTTTACCAACTGAAAAATAAATAAACGTGAGGTCTTCAGTATTAACTCACTAAAATGGTTTTCTAAAACCTATAGACTGGGAATAAAACTTTTTCAGTAGAGTTGAAGTCTCCATCATGCTGAATGTGCTATGTAATTCAAAAAGAGTTCATTTTGCGGTGTAGCTTTTCCTTAAAGCTAACTTTTACAAAAGGATTGAGATTCACACAGTGACAAATCAGAAAAGGGTACTATTTCAGAGAAATCGGGGTTAAAAAGAACCATTTTTCCTGACCTTTTACAGACAAAAGCTACTCCTTCTGATAGAGCTTCTCTTGTAGAGAGAAGGTCAAATAAAAGTCTGGTGTTCTAATAAGGAGCAAGTGAACAGATTAACTTTCAACTTAAGCACTTAAATAAATATTCAAGACAAGCGCCCCTGAGAAAAGCAATAGCATGGAGAAAAGAGTCCTGATAATGGAGTTTTAAGGACTCATTAGTGGACTTATAGACAATAAATCTAGCAATTATGCCAACCTTGACTCTGCTAAACCAGCTAAGCAATTACAACTATATTATCTATTTCCTTGAATAAAATGTGGCCATTCTCTTATTTCTCTTTATTTTTTTTAAATTCAAGACTAGGCTTTGAAATTGAGTCCATACCTGTTTTCCATTTTGATGTGTCACCCAAGGTCTTCATATGGAAATGACTTCAAATTTCTGCCAAGTGTCCAAAAGGAAGCGTTAGGCTTGTATGACGTGTTTTAAGTATTTTTGGAACTAATATTTTACTCTCTTTAAAATGTTTTAAGTATATGTTGAAGGATCTTTTACAACTAAAAGGAGAAAATGATACTTGCCAGAGAGAAAGGATTGGAAATCTTGAAAAAAAAAAAAAAAAGAAGCCTAGCCATAAGCCCTCTCTCAAGCTTGCACACATAACCCACACCAAAGGCCTCTTGGCCTCTCTTCTTCTACTTCCTCCATTCAACCCCTGCCTAGGTTCCTACTAGCTTCTGGGTATGTCAGGAGAAAAGCTGACACTGTCCCACTCCCAAGTAGAGGTGATCATTGGCACATTCCATGGTTACTGTTGTCTGAATTCAGGACAGAGAAATGAACAGAATATAAAAATACTAATTTTCTCTGGGCTATTAGATAAAAACCCTGCTTGATGATCTGTGTGAATGTCTAATGGGGAATCTATCCACCTCTTCCTTTCTTAAACAAAACTCTGAGTAGTGGTTGGTTAGTTTAACATCAGTAGCTCCAATAATAAATTTTTAATTTTTTCTTCACTTGTGTATATATAGACAGTTTGCCTATATATATATGTCTATGTACCAGGTTTGTCCCTAATGTCGGCCAAAGACAGCATGGGGCATCAGGTAAATTTTGGAACTTCAGTTACACACAGTTGTGAGCTTTCATGTGAGTGCTGGGAACTGAACACGGGGCCTCTGAAAGAGAAGCCGGTGCTGGTAAACACTGAGCCACCTCTCTAGCCTTCAATAATGGAGTTATATACTTCAAACAGGTGAGCTTTATTGTACATGCATTCAATTTTAAGGCAAGTGATTTTAAAAAACAAAACAAATAATATTCAGTGAATGGTAGGTTTGAATTGAGTCCAATTTCACCACATTGCAATCAGCAATTAAGGCAAAATTTATGTCAGGATTCCTCAGGAAGTTTTTGTGTCTCTATTTCACTTTTTGTCCTCCTTAGAATATTGATTGCATACATCTCAAATAATCATGTACATTTCTGATTGCTCTCATACATGACTTCTTCAATGACTTCTTCAAAGTCATTATTTTATTTTCTACGTATGAACATGAAATTTGTTTTTTTTTTGTTGTTGTTGTTTGTTTGTTTTATGGCTAAAGGCTGTTGACACTGCAAGACCCTGTGCGTATTTTAAAAGAGGTCTCATGAACAGAAACATTGTAAGAGCCAGGGGATTAGGAGGTCTGTGGTGAGACTGTGCCTTCTAGCTAGGACAGGGAAGCTACATTCACAAAATCTCAACAACATGGATGCCTAAATAAGACCTGAATGATTTCAAGAATGGTGAACATCCCAGTGGAGACAGTGATGATCTCACCATGAAACCCCTCCTAGATCATTCCTGAATTGGTTATCTAACATGAGGTAGTGAGCCCTAGAAACATACATGTAGGCAAGTGAATGGTCTCAGAAGATTGTATTTATATATTGATTCATTTGTATGTATCTGTAACAATGATGATTAACGAATAGGGGTTCATGAACTTGGAAGGGAGAGGCAGTGAGACATAGAAGGGGTGGAGAAAGGACAGGGAGGGGAGAAATGATACAATTATATTTTTAATATAATAATTGTTTTCACACTGCTGACGCTCCTTTCATTTCTAGAATTGTCTTTGCATCCTTTGAAAATAAAATCCTGGATAACCAAGCTACAATCCACAATCCTATAGAAGCTAAGTAAAAAGAGGAACCATAAGAGGGACGCATGTGAAGGGCCCCAGGAAGGAAAATAGTTAAGATCCCCTGGGTAAACTGGGAGGGAGGTTGAAGGGAAAGAATGGGAAGTAGGAACATGAGGGATCAAGAAGACCGAATTGGGGGAGGACAAGAAGGGGAAGAGCAATGAAAGAGATACCTTGATAGAGGGAGCCATTATGGGGTTAGGGAGAAACCTGGTGTTAGAGAAATTCTCGGGAATCCACAAGGTTGACCCCAGCTAAGACTCCTAGCAATAGTGGAGAGGGTGTCTGAAAGGGCCTTCCCCTTTAATCAGATTAGTGACTACCCTAACTGTCATCATAGAACCTACATCCAGGAGCTGATGGAAGCAGATGCAGTGACCCTCAGCCAAGCACTGAGCTGTGCTCCCGAAGTTCAGTTGAAGAGATGGAGGAGGGATCATATAAACAAGGGGGTGGGGGAATCAAGAGCATGTGGTTTACAGAGACAGTTGACCTGAGCTAGTGGGAGCTCATGGACTATGGAGGGACAGCTGGGGAACCTGAATGGGACAGGACTAGACTCTCTGAATGTGAGTGACAACTTTGTGACTTGATCTGTTGTGTGTGTGTGTGTGTGTGTGTGTGTGTGTGTGTGTGTGTGTAGAGGTGCGGCTCCTGGCAGTGTCACCAGGACTTATCCTAGGTACATGAACTGGTTTTTTGGAGCCCATTCCCTGTGGTGGAATACCTTGCTCAGCTTTGATGGGTGGGAGTGGGGGGTTTTGTCCTCCCTCAAGTTGCTATGGCAGATCTTGTTGACTCCCCAAGGAAAACCTTACCCCCTCTGAGGAATGGATGGAGGATGAGAAGGCGTGGTGAGTGTGCGAGGGAAGGGAAAAGCAATTTTCAATGGCCCTGGGTTTTGATCCTACTTCAAGTTCTGGCTTTGTGGGAGCCTAGCCAGTTTGGATGTTCACCTTCCTAGACATGGACGAAGGGGGGAGCACCTTGGACTTTCCACAGGGCAGGGAACCCTGACTGCTCCTTGGACTGGAGAGGGAGGGGGAGAGGAGTGGGGGGAGGGGGAGAAGGGTGGAAGGAGGGGGAGGGAAATGGGAGGCGGGGAGGCGGGGGAAACGTTTTTTTTTTTCTCAATAAAAAATTAATAAAAAAAAAAGAAAATCAATAAAAATATAGAAAAATAAAAAAAAATAAAAAAATAAAAAAAAAAATAAAAAAAAATAAAATGAAAAGAAAAAAAGAAAACGAAATCACCATGTAAATTTCTGTATTTGTTCTTCCATTTTGCTTGGCTCTATGCCCATGTCCTATGTCTCAATAAGTATCATTCTGCAATATATTTTGATTTGAAACAAACTAAAAGGAGGCCTTTCAATTTTATAGTTTAATGGACTTAGTTGTAGACTTTTTAGTTTAGTCTTTTTTGATCTCCAGAAGGATTCTTTCATTTTTATTGGTTTTATTTATTTCTTTGATTTCCTTACTTGATTCCTTGAGAATATACTATATCTTTTTTTCCATTTGTTCTTTTTTCTCACCATAATTCATGCTCTAAGGGAAATAAGCAGTGTCCGCGAAGATTAAATTGATGGGAAGAATATATTAGCTGGTGAAATTTCCTGTTAGCTAGAGGTGCATTGAAATGGGTGAGCAGCAAGGTATTATCTCAAGAGGTTTTCTGCAATGAAAATTTCATAACGTACGAAGCTCTAAGGAACAATACAACCTCAACTCTTGAGGCTATATTAAAAATAATCGAAACAAATCCTTGCTCATTTTAATTGATATTTTAGGAAAACCACTGTAATATTTTTCAGTCCCCCAAACAGGAACAAACTACTTTTCGGAAATTTGCGCAAAGCACAGAGGAGGTGGAGATAAAAGAAAGACTGAAAAGATTAGCAGTAACAGTAATGCATGAAATTACAAACCATCTATAAACATGCGTTAGTTGGGAGGAACTGGTCTGCTATCCCATAGGAAACATTAACATATATTAGAGTGATTTTCTTTACCGTAGGCTAGAGTGGTGAATCATAAAAGTAGCAATTAAATATTTTTGCTGTGCCAAGCACAATACTATCAATAATATGCCCCACCCAACAGTTGGCACACACTTAGGCTGGCTACTCAACTGCCATCTCACCTTCTTTTGTTATTTATGTTGTCAAGGAAGCTAGAAAAATAAGATGTTGGTTTCCAGGGTTTCCATTATATCTTGTTTGAGTCAATAAGCGAGAAAAGAATGTTGGTAGTATGGGAGGAATTTTTCTCTTAAAAAGAGAAAATCCCCAATCTTTGTGGCCATTACTATGCCCCTCACTACCCCTCATTCCTGCCCTGCCTATGGGGTTATGCTACCTCAAGATGTAGCACTTTAAGCTGGAGCAAGTGTACCAGGAAGATACCAGGAAGGGGGAGCCAAGAGTCAGATAGAAACCACTCAGCCTATTGGTACCACGTGCAGTGTGAAGCCAAGTACAATCATTTTGTCACAAGGTTTCTTGGCTGTCTCAGATCATCAAACATTTAATTTAAGCCACAGTCAGTTTGTTACCAGTAGTGGAGTGTGTCAATAAAAAAATCTCTATGAAATGAATTGTGGGTGAGATTAACATTACTCTCAAAGCTGGCCCACTGGGAAATGACAGAGACACATTTGGACCCAGATAGCCATGCATTGCTATTTCAGTCCCTACAGGCAACACTTTCTTTTTGTTCCCAAAGGAAATGTCGTGATGTTTGAAAAGTCCATCTTTCTTCCCTCCATCATCCTCCTAATTTGTTGTAATCCTAGCCTTTCTCATAACTTCCCTTCCTTCAGTGTAACATCCTGGCATCGCCCCAAATTTGGGAGTTCATATCACTCAAGAATGTTTGAATATATTTTAATGGCACAAAATCTTTTTTGTTTTTGTTTAGTCAGTTTGTTTGAGACAGGGTTTCTCTGTAGCTTTGGAACCTGTCCTGGAACTAGCTCTTGTAGACCAGGCTGGCCTCAAACTCACAGAGATCTGCCTGCTTCTGCCCCCTTAGTGTTGGAATTAAAGGTGTGTGCCATCACCGCCCGGCTGGCACAATATCTTATAAGCAAGTAGAAACAAAACAGACCTCGTGGTTGCTTCAAGATGACTCTTTTTTCTTTCCCCCTACCTCAGTCCTTCCCTCCAATTTTTTTTTTTTTTTTGGTTTTTTCGAGACAGGGTTTCTCTGTGGTTTTGGAGCCTGTCCTGGAACTAGCTCTATAGACCAGGCTGGTCTCGAACTCACAGAGATCCGCCTGCCTCTGCCTCCCGAGTGCTGGGATTAAAGGCGTGCGCCACCATCGCCCGGCTTTAACTAGAGAGTACCTACTGTGCCAGGCATTGTAGATGCAACTATAAGGCAATAAGACTAGATCCCAACAGTCTAGCCAAAGATATTCCAGAAATATCTCTGTTAGTAGATGGCATGAATGCACTACAGTGGAAGGCACAACAGTTAAATGTGAGAAAGCTATGACTTTAGAAGAAAGAAAGAAGCAGTTGGCTGTGCCTGAGAGAACACTGAGGTTCCCAAAGAGGTTCTTCAGATCAGATATCATCATAATCAAATCAAACCAGTCTCTATGGCTGGGTGATCTTAACATCTAGTTTACCTGTCATGTTAAAAATATGAAACTGGGAGAAAACCCATCTCGCTGAACATAGTGGACAATGAGGACTACTGAGACCTCAAGAACAATGGCAATGGGTTTTTGATCCTACTGCACCTATTGGCTTTGTGGGAGCCTAGGCAGTTTGGATGATCACCTTACTAGACCTGGATGGAGGTGGGTGGTCCTTGGACTTACCACAGGGCAGGCAACCCTGACTGCTCTTTGGGCTTACGAGTACAAGGGCGAGGGACGGGGGACTTGATTGGGGGAGGGGGAGGGAAAGGGGAGGCGGAGGTGGGGAAGAGACAGAAATCTTTAATAAAAAAAAAGGAAAAAAATATGAAACTGATCATGTGTGTCATATTTTTATATTTTTCCTATGAGTATTCAAATCCAGATCACTGAAAAAGATGTATTTGTTTTGTAAAATACAAAATTCCTCAACAAACTGAGTGAGTTAGACTGTTGCAATGGTCTTTGTTTTTTTGGTTTTTTTTTTTTGGTTCTTTGTCTAATAACTTCAATAATTTAGTAGCTATACTGAGACATCAAAACTAAGTTCTGGAACTGGAAAAATGGCTCAGTAGCTAAGAGTTCTTGCTAAATGGCCATGAGTATCATGAGTTGGGATCCCAGTACCCAGATGACAAACCAAGAATTTTGCAAATATCAGTAACTCCAGCTCCTCAGGATCCCATGCTGTCTTATGGTCTCCATGCTTGTACACACATGTGCAGATATACTCTCACACACACAGCTACATGCACATAAATAAATAAAATTCATTTTTAAAGCTTAGTTCATAACAATCACCAATGTGCTCAGCTTTAGAGAAACCTTTATAGGTCATATGTAGCTGGGTGAGGGGCTGGTGTCCCTATAGAACTTAAAAACAAAGACAAAAATACTGAATGTATATGAAAGGTGAATTTTGATAGTTACAAACAAAGCCTAACTTAAAATGGTTGTAAGAAGCCAGACCTTTTAGTATTTAACTGAAGGATGAACATGACTCTTCAGTCCACTGGACTCTGTTCTTTTACTGATAATTTCAAAGTAGAATATTCTTAGAAAACCCTTAGTCCCAATTATCACATTTCCTTGTATCAATTTTGTAGGCTAAAGGGGTTTTAAAAACAGGAATATCCTGAGAGAGGGTGGTAATACGTACAATAGGTAAATGTCTAAATCTGAGATAAAATAAGACACCCTGAAAGCATATCTCATAGTTTCTGAACAAATAAAATTACTACTAGTTACAATACATTGATTATATCTCATACATAGAATAAACTATGATTTCCAGAGGCAGCGTTCATTCATGCTTAGTTCCACTAGCTGCTCTGTTTCAATACCTCACACACTTTGGACTCAGCTTTTGGTTTTCTGTGAAATTAACCTGTTTCTTCCACATGACCACTTTCAATATTTTATCCCTGTACTTGATACACTTTGACTGTTTTTGAAATTTCATTCATTTGGTCTCTAATGTATGCAGATGATATCTGAATGTCTTTACAATCAAAGTGAGTTTTGTCAAAAGGGTAGTGTTTCAATTTTTTCTTTATTTTATTTTATTTAAAAAAACTACCTTCTCATTTTACTTACCAATCCGAGTTTCCACTCTCTCCCCTCCTGATGTTTCCTCTACCTTCCCCCCGCCCCCGCTACTCCACCCCTGATACACACCTCAGAGAGAGTAAGGCTTCCCATAGGGAGTCAACAAAGCCTACCACATTGTTTTGAGGCAGGACCAAGGCCCTCCCCCTCTATATCTAGGCTGAGCAAGGTATCTATACAAAGAGAATGGGTTCCAAAAAGCCAATGCAAGCAGTAGGGATAAATCCTACTGCCAGTGGCCCCACAGTCTGCCCAAGTCATACAATTGTCAACCTCAATCAATGGGCCTACTTTTGTCCTATGCTGGTGCCTTCCCTGTCAGGCTGGAGTTGGTGGGCTCCCATTAGCTCAGGTAAGCTTGTGCAAACTTGTACAAACACTCTGGAAAACAGTATGGCAGTTTCTCAGAAAACTGGGAATCAACCTTCCTAAAGACCCAGCAGTGTCACTCTTGGGCATCAACCCAAAGGATGCTCAATCATACTACAAGGACATTTGTTCAATAGTGTTTCAATTTTAACCTTCATATTATGCATGGAATGTTGACTATAAAAAAGCACATAGATGTGCAGTAAAGAAAGCAGAGCTCTTTTTCCACTCCTTCTGTTATTGACTATGAAGTAGCCTTTCTGGATTCCTGATCTCCTACTGCTCAAGTAAATGGCTTTGTCTAGACAGCATCCCACAGCCTCCTGTGCAGGATGACCAGATTCTCTGCAATTGACTTTCTCATGTTTTATTCTCCTCAGGCAAACCTTAAAGCGAGGGTTTGCACACCAGTAGCACTTGGGAGTTGTTTCAGGAAGCACAGAATGAAAGTGATGGGTTGAGACTGGAAAAGAGAGAGAGGCAAGGGAGTATGTTCTGAGTGTACCATCACAGCCGCCTGGGAGTTCTCGCTGGTGTGTTGCTACTTTGGGACAGGATGTTCAGCTTTCTTCCCAGAGTTATCTCCTCAAAACCAAGCAGGTGGTGATTTCTATGTCAATGCCCATCATTGATTGGTTGTGAGTTGCTGTGAGAGAATCAGGGGGTGGCAGGACCTCAAATCCACCTATATCTGCAGCCTGCCACATAGTGTCCTCAGGCTAGAAGATACTCTGAGATATAGATGAAGATGGGAGGAGGTATAAAATGGCACAGGTGTGCCGAGGTGTCTGAAGATATGGTTGGCTCCTGGATGCTTCAGTTAGTATCCCACCGTCCCACTAATTTATGTGGCAGTTACATGACACAGTTAATGCCCCAGATTAGCTGGCGTGGCACATCCTCTGGGCATCTTCCTCAATGTCTGAACTATGTGGTGGCATCTCCATACAGTACTAACCACAGGGCTTACACATCCCCTAAAAAACTCTAAGTTCTTTTTATCTCTAGCCTATAGTCCACCTTCCTCTGTTTGATGGATGGGGTTGAATAAGCTTGTGGTTCTTTTGGAGAAACTCAAATAAAAGCTAGGCTTTATTTCTCTAAGGAAGCAGATTGCATAAATTACTGAAGTGTTTATGCCAAATAGCTATCCTTGTCTCTGACTCTTAAACAACTTAGAGGTCTAAAACAGTAAAGTAACTGATGCTGACATTTTAACGTTACTATAAAATTCATAATAGCAAAAACTTCGTGAACCATGATGTTTAAAAATTCATTTGCCCATAGCAACTTTAACAGGAGTATCACTGGGTGCTCAGGTTCTACAAAGTTCTGTGTGGCATAGCGTTCTTCTCCATGACTCTTTATGTTTTCACTCATATGGTTAAACACATATACATATATATGCATACACATTTCTTTTTCCGTGATACATTTTAAATAAGTGATCTTCCATAACACATAGTCCTTACTTTATGGTCAACCCAATGAATAGGAAAGGGGAAGCAATAACATCCCAAATTACTCAGTCTGTGATTCTGAACCTCTGTGCCATCCAGGCTTGATACTGTGGACCCAGAACCACCACACTCCATCCAAAAGATATTCTAAGGAGCTCTGTTCCATTGCTATAATCTCATCTTACTTAGTCTGATCTACTCAAAACAAAATCGCTTTCTAATTCTTTCCACACAACTCTTTGCTCATGAGTTTCCTGACTTAGGTCTGGTTTTGCACATACATCCGTTACAGTCTCTTCTCTTTGCTTCTTAGAGATCAGCAATGCTGTGCTTCTAATTCATTGTTAAAAATGGGTGTACTGCTCTGAAGATAGGCAGAATACCATTATTCTTGGGGATTTTTCGTGGGGGGGGAGGGCTAAGATTTCACTTTATTCTTCGATTGGGTCATTTGGCTTCATATGAGCTCCCTTTGGATTGTTCTAACTCTAATGCATTATAATGAGCATCATTTTCAGGCTATATATAAACCTCCTTTGGCATACCTGCAGGAAGGAAGACTAGCAAAAGTCAGCCCAGACTGCTGATCAGTCATTCTGACATTCATTTTAAACTGTGCCCTTTGGCAAAAAAAAAAAGGCTTGAAGAAAGTCTTAAAAAAAAATTACTAGCAATAGTCTTAACAATCCTAGTAAGAGTGAAAATAAACACCGTAAGAGTGTTTGCTTAAGCTATATGACATCCTAAAAATAAATAGTAAGTTTTTTATAATAATTTGATGAAGTGAAATTCTGTATGCATGTATCCATGGTAACCCAGGTTTATATTTTTGAGCTACAAACATTTGTGCCACCAGAAATATGTAAATCATATGAACAGATATAATAAGATAAAATTATGTTTCCATAAATATCTGTTGGGTAATAGTTCAAAAAAACTTGACAGCAGATCATAAATTATGAAGTGTTTTAAGTATTATTTTTAGAAAAACTAGAAAAATTGTTTATCGATGCAATTTTAGTGAAGAGAGAGTAGTGTCAAGAGTCACATGCCCTTTCTTCTAGAGTAGGGTCGAAAGGAAAGTGAAAGTATGAGTAAATACGCAGTGCCTCAAATATCAAATGGAATCCATCAGGAAGTCTAAGAGGAGTGCTTCCCCTTAGACCTTAGGGCCAAAGAAGAACAGAAGCGTTACTATGGGCATTCTATCAAGTCCTGCTTTTCACCTTGCCTTTTTCCAGTTACAAGCATAACTTTCTTTAAAAGGGAGGCTTTTAGGCTGGATTCTAGGATGCTCTTAGAAAGCAGTAAATACCATGGCATTGCATCACTTTTTACAAAGAGTCTTTGAAGCCCTAATTAACTGTTCTGTAGTCTCCTTTGCTATGCTGAGATAACTGGACTCTGGAAAGAGGAAATCTGAGTTCCAAGAGGAAGGGACAACGCAAACATTTGCAGTGTCTCTTTTCTCATATAGAATTCTACTTTTATTTCTGAAGGTATTTAATTTTTTTTTAATACAGAGTGATTCATTCTATGATAATAGCTTGGACATATAATTCTTTTTCAGGCATATATTTGCTATTCTGTCTGTTCTCTAATCACAGACAAAATAAAACAACAAACATCTTCTTATCTTTCTGCATGTGAGGAATGGAGGAAAATGTTAACCACCTATGATTGATCTTCCAGGCTCCTCCATGGATAGCCTTCAAGTTAAATGCACATTTAAATGCATCTACCAATGTCACAGCGGAAGAAACTCAGCTTTCTCAGACTTATAGTTGAGAAACTGAACTTACAAGTTGGCCCTGTGTTGTCCTTCCTTGCTGTCTGGTCAAAGGCCCCAGACGGCCATATGCATTTCAGCAGCTGGTCCTGTACTCCTCACAGTAAATAATACATCACAGAAAAAAAGGCAAGAATTTGACTCTTCAAGAAGCAATTTGTTCCCATCTGTTTGCTACTAGCTTATGAGTATGTTGTTCTAACATTAGTATTTTTTCTGCAATGATTGCCCAAAAAAAATAAATAAATAAATTTCCTTTCTTTCCATTATATCATCTGTGGACATGCAGTGGGTTCCTCTGAGAGTTCAAAGTGTTCCAACATGCACCTTGAGTCACAAAGTAGCCACAACCTGCTTCATACTTTTGGAAAGAATTGTTCTGCCCTAAGGACAACTGTATGTGCTGTGTCTCCTGCTATCTATCCTCAACAAGCTGGCTTCTACATACCATCTGGGGCATTATTAGCTATAATGTGGGAATGAAGCAAACCAACGCAGAGGCAGATCCAGAGACCCTGGACAACTGTTCTTGGAAGAATATGTCCTCTGTTTCCTGTCCACCCCATGCTCCACACACATATTCTTAACATTGTGAGATGTACGGCCATGCACAAGTTGCTCCTTCAAAGTTAGCTAACAACCCAACTCTGCAAGGGTAAGGGAAGGATCCATTGTTGTTGAATATTTGACTATGTAAAGATGCACTGTATTTGTTTATGCTGTGGAATATTACTTTAACTGTGTAAATGTAGCTGTATGTTACTTTTGTTTCTTCTGCCTTTGATAATGATGTAAAGATGTGTTACATTTGTTTATGTTGCATTTGTTTAATTATGTAAAATTGTGTTGCTGTTTTACCCTGCCTGTCTCACCTGATTGGTCTAACAAAAAGCTGAATAGCCTATTGCTAGGCAGAAGAGAGATAGCCTCGGGGCTGGCAGGCAAAGAGAAGAGAGAAGAGAGAGTGAGGGAGAAAGAGAGAGATAAATCAAGGGTCAGAAGCCAGGCAGCCACCAGTCAGCCAGACATGCGAATCAGTGGAATTAGGACACACAGAAAGATAAAATCCCCAAGACAAAATGTAGATAAAGAGAAACAGATTAAAATAAGAGCTAAGATAAGAGTGATGAGCATTCATAACTAACAAGAAGTCTCCATGTCTTAATTTTGGAGCTGCTTGCTGGCCCTAAAGAAAACAGCCTGCTGCAATCTATCTCTTCCCTGCTCCTGGAGATTAATCCTCTCCCCCCAGGAACCAGGGAAAAGAGCCAAGGGCTCTGGAACCCTCTTGCTTGAGCCTGCTGCTTGCTTACAGAAGACCCACTTCACGGTATCTCTTCTAAAGAAATTACTTTCTTATCAACTGTATGTGTGGGCTTTCTCAATTATTTTGCCAAGTCATCAGGAAACTGGAAGCCTGACCAAGTGCAGAGACCCTGTGCTCACAACAATACCCATTTGCTCAGCAGCTTGAAAAAAAAAAGGTTTTTTTTCTGAAGATCGTAACAACTTGCAGCCTTTCATAATTTATTAATGTCCTCATTGAACAAATATTTGCTCAAATACTATCTCGTGCAAATCACTGCCTCTAATGGCTGTACAGAAAAATCGAGCAAACTGATTTCCTGCCTTTCAGGAGTTCACAACTTATTATAAACAATAATTATGAAAATAATGAGCATATGTGCACAATTATTGCAGTCTTCTGTGCCAGGCACCTTTCAAAGTTTGCTACTCACATGACCTCATTTAGACCTGCTGAGAACCATTTACATCATTCTTGTTTTACAGACCCTGTTAATATCTTGTCAAAAGTCATAGAGTTAATAAGGCTCGGGGTTATTTGATATCTACAAATCCCAGGTTTATAAACACTTCACATATAAATAAAGAAATAATTAGACTCATTCTTGTACTGAGTAATAATCCGTTGGAAGAAAAAGGGTAGAGAGAAGGATTTGCCTGAGGTGTGACCTCCTGGTCATGCACACAAGCTGACCACTGCCTTCTGAAAAATGATGGCTATTTATCATGTTCAAAAGTCAGTAACTGCCAAATACATCACAAAATTCCCCATTAGTTTCAGATACTTCCAAAGCTCTCACAGGTCTGATTTTTTATTTGGGGGGGATAGGGGTTTTTGTTGTTGTTGTTGTTGATCTGGGTTTCTCCAGTTAGCAAGACAAAGCAGATGTTGAGTTTAAGAAAAGGAAATATATATTCCATAACCCTGAGCTGTATTTTTTGAAAACAGGAAGGCTTAGAAGCAACTACAAGGTTTTAAAGGGTCTGGGAAAGCATGGGTTAATTTGATCCTTCCTTAAATAGCTGTGTGTTAAAAATAAACCTTGGCACCTTTGAAACAGAAATTCCATATGTGTATCACATAAAATACATCCGAAATATTGTCTGGGTAACGATTTCTTTTTAATATTTATGGAAAATATATGTTCTAGCCACTAAATCTTCCCCCTTCCCCTCCTCCATCAAAGTACTAAAATAGGAACGTGCTAAGAAAATGTTAACGGCAATCCAATTCTTCTCCTTGTCCTCACAGAGACCCGGCCTGAGGAGCTTCCTCAAGTCCTGTGCAGATGTGAACCAACTCTCAAGGGATCCAGGCTAGACACTGAGGGGTCCTTGTAACCAATCTCCAGTCAGAAGGGAAATCAGGTTAAGACAGCATTTTGGAATTCAGCCTGTTTGAAGTGCTCCAATCACGAACCAGATGGAAGAAATAGCTACATCTGTTGTCAGCTGAAGACATCACCCGGGAAGGGCTGCGGGCTCCTCACTCTGCTTGGAGAAGCAGCAGGCTACAAAGGCCATACAGGGGGCCCTAATCGCTTGCACCTTTACCATCATTTCATTTTCTAGGGTTCTAGAAATAGCTACCCTTTTATCTCTATCTTGACAAAAATTATACAAATCAAGAGGCATCTCACTGAGAAACCTATGCCAAGAAATCTAGCCAGCACACTCTCGGTCGGGGTAGCAAAGGCTCCTTCTCACCATAGCACACGTTCCTCCCACGGTGGCACACATTCCCTCTCATGGTAGTTAGTACACACTCCCTCTCTCAGTAGCAAGTGCTCCTTCCTGTAGTAGCACACACCCCCTCTCCTAGTAGTACACGCCCTGCCTCCTCTCATAGTAGCAAGCGCTCCCTGCTCACAGTAGCACACACTCCCTCCCAGGGTAGCATATGCTTCCTCTCCAACAGTCTAAAACTCAGTGTCAGGTGCCTGGGATTCACCCACGAAGTTCTGGGCTCCAGAGAGCTTAGGCATTAGTACTTCTCTGGCTTTGCCATCCACGACACATACAGATTGTCTCCTGGGTTCAGACCGGTTCTGGCATCTCCAGACTGTTGAGGCCTTCTGTTTACCTGGGTTGTACTTTCGGAACAGCCTCCCCTGGGCTCTCTTCAGCGGCTCTGACCTGTCACATGGTGCTCAACATCTTTCCATGACTCCTTTAATCTTCGTATTTTCAGTGCAGTGGAGACTGAACTGTCTCCATTGGCCTCTTGTGGTGTGGTACCAAGCCTCAGGGTCTCTCCATGACCCCTTCAAACCATGCAGCTCTCAGGCTGCCAAAACCACCACCAACCAAATGAGAGGCTCTTACACATTCCCAAGTTGGGCTAACTAGCTTAAGATGCAGGCTTTACCATCCCCACCCCCTTTCTGGACAACAGCTGTGTGTTGACTCGAGAGGAAACCATCCCAGAAGGTTTCACCTCAACAATATTGGTCTCTTCTTAATCACTGCTGCTGGTCTTTCAGCCACAGGCTAATAGCTCAATTGTCCCAGTAAAGGCTTCACATTAGTGGTTCTAGTCTCCTGTTATCCAGTCAACCCTTCAGCCACAGATGGCCAGAAACCACATATATGTAATTCAAAATACAATTCACTTCGTCCTGATAGAATCTTTTAGAGACTGTCAAACTTCTCTTCAAAACATCACAAGCCAGGCTTCAATCATTTGCATGGTTTTCAACATTCTTATCTTCTAAATTCCCACATCTCTAAGCCCATCGAGTTCTAAGCACTGGGGGGGGGAGGGGGGCAATTCAAGTCCAAAGTTCCAAAATCCTCCTCAAAATAACACGGCCAGATCTGTCACTGCATTATCTCACAAACTGGTCCGGTTTCTGTCTCTGTGTTTGTTTTCTATTGCTGTAATAGAACATTCTGACCGAAAGCAAATTAGAGAGGGAAGGGTTAATTTCATCTTACAGCTCTACATTCCTTCATGAAGGGAAGTCAAGGCAGGCACCAAAGCAGAGGCCACAGAAGAACATTGCTTAGCGCTTTCTTCCTCAGGCTCATACTCATATGAGTTCTCATACCTCCCAGGACCACCTGCCCAGTGATGGCATTTCCCATAATGTCATGGGCTGGGTCCCTTCCACATTAACCACCAATCAAGCAAATGTCCGCACAGGCTTGCCTACAGGTCAATCTGCTGCCAACTTGCCAAGAAAATGAATCAACAGATGGGCAAAGATCTAAACATTTGATATACATAATTGAAGAATTTTTTTATCTTCTTCTACGTCTAGTAGGAGTGTAACTTGATACATGTGCTAGGAATGGCGTATTGGTCATCATTACCAGCAACAAAATAAGGTATTGACCTAAGGACTTAGCAGTTTTACTACTAGAAATGCATCCTGCAGCATGCTTACATAAGTCAAGCAGCACATTCAAGGTGATATTCTTTGAATTGTTTAAGACATTAGAAATACAGAAAACAGTCTTGGGTATCTCTAGGACGTTAACTATTTTCCATAAATACTGATGAAGGGATATTATGAATTTACAAAGAAGAGGAAGGGGATTCTGTATGAACACAGACTGAGCTCCAAGTGAAGAAAGAATCAAATACAGGGTTTCTGTTTAGACAGAGGCATTTGCTGGGCTGTTGTTTGAAGTCTCTGTGATTCTTCATTATTGTTCGTCAACAAGTGAAGAATACACATTACGAAAAGTGTTATGATGCACTGTCTTTCCGTCTCAGAATGCACAGAGGAACGCAGCTTGTTTTTCCATAAATCTATGTCATAGCTGATTTCATGATAATGGGGGCGTTAGAAATCCAGAAACAAATCGTAAATAAACAGAATTACATGTCCTTTGTCACATGTAAAACTGTGAATTTCTTGTCAGTAAGATTTTATCACCCCAAACTTGCTTTGAAATAAACTGCAAGGAGAAGGATTCTTAGATTTACTGCTTATTTTTCAAGTCAAGTTCACTGCTAAAAGCCAACTCTCTACGGAAGTTATATGCCATGGTCCTCAGGAAGGGCACTGAATGTCACCTCTTAAGATCCAATGACCTGAAAAGCTTCTGCAGAATTATTACTTGTGAATAAATCAGTCATTAAAATGCATCCAACCCAAAGAAATCTTTAGGTGTGGAAATACAGTTTTTAATTTTTTAAAAAAGCTTTGTTTTACATTTAATTGGATTATTAACATTCGGTGAAAATGGCATAAATATGTAAAAATTTTACTTTTATTTATGAATTTCAGCCTGTTAATATTTCAACACACTGACAAACAGAGAAGAGATCCAGTGGGAGAGAAGTAAACACGGTTTGTCCTCATATTGATCTGCTCACCACAGCGGGACTAGCTTTATCACTGCCCAACAAGGTTGAGTCATCAGGAGCATTGACGAGGTGCTTACCCGGCTGTATTAGCTCTTTTCCCCTTAAGGGCAGTGGTTGGCGTAGCTTATGAATGACTATGTGCATTCATCCTTCCACGTGAACAGGACACTGAGCTTGCCAGAAGGATAACAACTATGGGTTTACTTGACTGAAAGTATGAACTGACAAGGTAAATAAGGTCAGTATAACGCTCAGCTTAGAGAACTAAAAAGGATCCCCAGGAGCCAATAGCCACAAGAAATACAGCCAGGGTAGCATCCATATGCAAGTTCACTTACTTTGTAACACTCTGTGAGTTGACAGTGCCAATAGACTGTGGTCAACACTGTCCCACTGACCCCAAGTAAAGCAGTTCCATAAGAGCATTATGGTAATGCCTCCTGCCTAGGTATTAGGAATAGTGTTTGACACATGGAACGTTCTGTCTTAATTACTCTTTTCTGTTAATTAGGTGCTAAGCTGAACCAGTAAGTGCCACATTAATTTTAAGGGCAATATTAAAATGTTACCTTACAAATTCCTAGACTAACTTAACGTTGATGTCTTGGGACACACCCCTGCTCACTCTACCCTAACTCTTTTCTCTGAGTAATTACAGCTGAGCCAAAGCAGAGCCAGGGAAATCCTGTCCCTTGATCTAGGTGCCTGGCTCCTGGCCACAGGGTGAGACAAGTGGCCTTAAGGACCTTCCCTGGAAAGTCATGCTTTAAAAGCTGATTTCACTGGAGGGATGGTTCAGCCGTCAAAGGCTAGGCTTACACCCACGAATATAAAAGTTGATTTCCAGTGGGAAAATGAATTCTATGTCCACAAGATGTGAGCCAACATGTATGGTTTGCACCTTCATTTTCCCCCTGCAGTATAGCAAGCTGACTTGGCACAGATGATCTAATTTAAGACATTTCCTTGGAAATCTCTTAAGTGTTTTGTAACTTGAAGTGTCTATTGCCATCCTGAAGAAGCTGGGCTCTGTTAAAGTACCAGCCGGAAAGATTTTCTTTCTCTCTCGGTTTATTTATTTATTTTTGGTCCTGTGAGAATGAACTTTAAAGGCATTTCCATGGCAAAGTTCAAGCTTCATACACTGAAAATGTAGTTTAGATCCCAGAGTTAACCAAATAAAGCAATTCAATTTGGGTCTATACCGAAAGCCTTTAGTTTTGAACTGTTCCTTCAAATAACCCCTCATGCTTTAAATCCCTGACCTCGTCACATTTTCTACTTAGAACATCTAAACTCGTGTATTATATTTAAAGTAGGAATTTGTAAAGATAATGTAAAGATACTTCTAGAACAAACACTAGGATCATCCAGAGGCAGGGAGGCAAAGCACAAAGCACGGGGCTGTACTGTAAATCCCATTGGGAGTTAAAAGTCTAGACTCAGTTCAGTCTCCTATCTGAAATAAAATGGCCACATTAATTGATCTGCAATATTTTTTTCCACTTAAAGACAACTTGGATCTTATTGTTTTGCAGGTTAGCAAAGTTCTCCTGGCACCAGATCAAAAAATATATCGATGTAATAAAATCCAGCTGGCCTCCTCCTTCAGCAGAATTTAACTGAAGCAACTTTCCACATCCCCAATAAACATGGAGACCATGCTACTCCAGAAGTGAGATCTCTTTGCTGTTATTCTCAGAGTTTGTTCTCTAATATTTTTTAATATGTCATTCTGAGTAGGTAGACAAAAGCCAAGGACTCCTTTTATGAAATAGTTTAATCACTTGTGACTGTCCAACTTCCCATGTCTAAGAAGGGAATTCCAACTTCACTTTATCCCAACAACAGAAAACCAAGGACGAGTGTCTGCCAAGCTGTTAGAAGGAAACCTGACTGGCAGGAGGAAACCATTGTCAAAACTTCAGAGCATTTAAAGCACGTTGAAAAGACTCAGGAATCAAGCAGAGCTTGGCACACTAGTGGTTAAACTTTTATTTCGAAGTTTAATATCTGTAACTGTTTGGAGCTATAATTATTTCCTAGTCCAAGTATATTAAAAATTCAAGTAAGGGAAATGCTTGGAGTATATCTGTTGAGCATCCATGTCCTATAAGACAAAACTTGCTCAAAAAGTGCACTGTTCCAATGTCAGAGCACTTAAAACATAACCTCGCCAGAATCCTGTTACTTAGTAGAACTTCCGGAAAGGCTGATGCCCAGTGAGTGCTGCTGGACAGACGGTATACTGACTGGACTCGCAGTAGTTTCTAGTATAATAGGAGTTTGAGAAAAGCAAACAGCATGGCGGTTGACAGTGAGTTCTGGAGTTAGGGTTTGCTTCCTTAATTGCTAAGTTGTCAGTCATAACCATATGTGTTTAGCTCTACAGACCTTCACCCTTTTACATAAAATATAGGAAACTACTGGAGGCAACTTTTAGTTAATGGGTATACAGGCTTATCACTGAATTAGGTGCCTTTTTCTCATCAGTAAATACCAACTTTTCTTCTATATGAAAACTAAATCTAATTTTTTGTTCTCTTGATTAATTCTCTCATGTATGTATGCATGCATGCATCTATATATTATCTATCTACTTACCTACCTATATCTATCTATCTATCTATTTATCATTTATCTATCTATACATCCATGCTTCCCCTGTGTGTGTGTACATGCGTGAGAGAGGTGAACACTGGGTGTATTCTGGTGACTTACCATCTCCTTAGTCCCTCAGGTATAATTTTTAATGTTTTAAGAACTTATTGCTACTAAACTGCAGCAAATATAACTCCACATAAGATTTTATCAAATACTTTTATGTTATGAGTAAGATAAAATGTGTTTGTAGTTTTGATTATTCACAACTGTATTTTGGAAAAGTTGTAATAAGTATTCTTCAGGACTTTCAAGAGAGTTGCAGGTTTATTTTTAATAAACAGCAAGACATTTATTCTTTCAAAAACTTTCAAATTCTAGAAGAATGTTTAGTATCATTGTATTTGCAAAGGATTTTAGAAAAGCTTGAATACTCAATGTAAGGATGGGTACCCTTATGAGCACAACTTGATAATGCTTTCAGCCTTCAGCCTGGTCACAGCAGCTTCTGTAGAGTTGGAATATCAAGACCCAGTATCATTTCTAGGAAGCACACGTTATCAGATATTCGGAGGCTTCTCTTCTGCTTTCACTCCGAAAGCATGGATGAGTGAGACCTTACCTGTATCTAGTTATCCACACTAACACACCCTGGCTTTTTAAAATTCTACATTTATTTCCCAAACACTGGTAGGAAATGAATAACAGTAAATTATCAAGCAAAAGCATAACACCTACACAATGCGGAGGGAACATTTTGGTTTGCTGAGCTAACAAATGTTACAGTTCTGAAGGCAAGGAATATTTTTACTAAATAAATACCAAAGTCTCACAACTTACAAAGAATGAGAAGCAAATTACCACAAATGTGTCTATACTGCTGTCTAAACACCTCCAAAAGTATGATTTTTACTTTGAAAAATTCTAAAGGATATAGGCTCTCAACTTGAAAGAATGGTCATGTCTAATACTTTTAATCCCAGCTCCTACCTAAATATATACTTAGCATTGTGTTCCCGAATCTTATCTCTTTCACAAGGGCAGGGTGAGAGCAAACGAATGACAGTAGGTAATCTGATTAGCAGTAATAATACCAACTAAATCCTCAATCCAGGGTGAGCATCCTGACTTTGTATTCTAAATAGACTGTAGACACTGAAAACCCTGATTAAAGCTCAGTTATTCAGCACACTGCTAGCCGCAAGTGTTTTGCTAACTTAATGCTGCTTTTGCACATTCCAAAGAAATAAAGATTACAGATTTGCGCTGACTCTCTGAGGGCAAACAATGCTAAGTAATTACAACAACAACAACAACAAAATCCACCGAGTAGAAGAGATGCTGTTTTTAGTTGTTCTTTGGTAGGTGTGGGGAATCAAGTAATTTAGGAAGAGAAGACAAAAACTGAAGAGCACACAGACAGATTGTTGAAACTGAAATAATTAAATTGTTTAACAGCTAAGAGGACAGATTGTCAAAAATGTCTGTATTTGACACTGCAGAACACTTGCCTGGGTGAAATGAGGTTAGTACAACTTACCACGAGACACGGATGATGTGCATTTCTTATTGAAAACCTAATTATAACATGAAACAGTAAGATATTTTGTGCAACCTCAGTGTCATAACATATCTTTGGCTATTAATACAAAATATAGAAATGTTTGTCGAATATAAAAATATCCAGCTGACAAAAGCTAAAGTCTTGTGCAATCCAAAAGACATCCTTATTTAATTTTCCCTGCAATGCAGATACTATAATCCTCATTTCATAAACCAGGACTAGAGGCTTCAAACTAAAAATAATTTCATCAAAGTTATGTCATTTGTAAGGGGCAAGACTAGTATATAAATACAGGATTTTTAATTCCATAGCACTTAAATCAGTCTAGGATGTCCTATCTAGCAAATTCAGACACCTTGTACTTATTAATGTGCTAACCATTTGTTCCTTCTACTGGACTCTAATTATATACTTTCAAAGTCTGGAGAAAAGTTAAAGACAATCGAGTAAGTCAAAATCATATAGGTGATGCTATAATTACACAATGCATACATAGGCAGCGCAGAGTGAACAGAATTATTTAATCTCCATTGGCCTCAGAGGCTTTTCTACAAAATGAATAGACGTCCCTTTTACGACGGGACCTATGATGGCATCCGCTTGTTAATGGAAGCTTATGTAAATGGTTAAAATAATTTGTGAAGGTGGCTGGTAAGATGCACGTAGCATCTGATTTTGTAGACTTATTGATGTGCGTGACCCACCTTGGTGTGGGCAGACATCACCCAGATCATCTAAAGGCTGAATAAAAGAAAAAGGGGGAGGAAAAGGGGCTTCGTGTGCTTCCTGACTACATTAACTAAGACACTGTCCTGGTTACGGCCAAAGTACTTGTCACTGCCAAACTTAAGCAACAGGCTGGAATTTGCACTATAGGTCTCAGAGTCTCTGAGTTAATGATAGTGGATCACAAGACCTCTTAGCCACTACAACTGTGAGTCAATAATCTGTATGTATATATGTATATGTAGATATACATAAATGAGTGTGTGTGTGTGTCCTCCTAGGCAACCAATACAGAGATAATTTAAGGATTAGAGAAAGTATTATGAGTATAGTATGGGTCATAGAAAGCCACCAATATACCCTGAAATCACAACCATACGTTTCTATCGATTCTTAGAATACACAATTATGTGGAAAGTCATGGCTGTTCTACGTATGTTAATTAGAAAAGGAAATGCAAAGATTAACATATTGTTTTCAATATTTGCAAAGATACAATACACATCTGAGTTTTATGTTATATATAAAGCTTATAAACATTCTCCTTTATCTATCGGGACAGTCACTCTATATATGCCTTCTTTCCCTCAAATAAATTTCTTTGAATATCTTTGGGGTAAAAATTATTTTCAGGAAAGAACAACTCACACCTGCTCTGTCTAGTGCAACATGGGTATGAATCAACAGGGAACATTTAACAACTTGAAAGATGGCTGCCTTGCTTTCTGAAGCTTATTAAAGTCATCTCCATTCCAGAGATTTATGAGGCTGAATAAAATTTTGAAATATTATAGAGACCATCTGCTGGCATACATGCCGATGAATCACCTCATCCCTGGCAGGGAAAGGCCGAACACTGACTGCAGATTCCCTGTGTGACAGCACACAGCACGGAGCTAGGGAGGGTTCAGAGGTGCCCACGAAAGAAGCCAGAAAGTGCACAAACTTCCATAGTACTCAATTCCACCTCCAAGTCTGCCATGTGCCTCCTTCTCCTTGTGTCTTCTACTGCTCTCCCAAGGACCTGCCCAGCTATGTTAATGTGTGTGCTATTCCTGAACACAGCCAACGATGTTGGCTTTGCAACACATTCTCTGGAGCAGTCTACCTCAAGATATCTGAATAGATTACCCCCCATCGGCTCAAGTCACTTTTTAAATGGATGATGTTTGGTCCGTTTACTTGCTCTCTACAGGGAACTTGTACTTTTTCTCACCAGCTTTTTGATCAAGCATTTTGTCATATTCTAAAATTATTTGTATTTTTTCTACTATGGTACCATATATCATTTGTTTCTCTTTTCCTTGCACCTATGAAGCGCTGAGTACCTGCTGAATGTTGAATTCAGAACATGCTCTGCCATTTCAGACTTTGTGTTTGCTTGGCATCAGATGTTTGCCTCAACCTCAGAATATTAATTATCTCTGCTAATCTTTTACTACTTTTTAAAACGTATTTTTTCAGTGCTGGGAATCAATCTGAGAACTCACACCTATCTGACACATGCTATATATTTTCACTCACAGTCCACGCTGCTTTTTTTTTTTTTAATCTCCACTGCATAGTATCTAAAACAGCACCCATACCTGCTGTACTGGCTGGTTTTATGTCAACTTGAAACAAACTAGAGTCACTAGAGAGAAGCCTGTAGGGCATTTTCTTAATTAGTGATTGATGTGAAGGACCCAACCCATTGTGTGTGTGTGTGGGGGGGGGTGCACCCTTGGGCTGGTGGTCCTGGATCCTGTAAGAAAGCAAGCAGAGCAAATCATGGCGAGTAAGCCAGTAAGCAGCACCCCTTCATGGCATCTGTGCTTAGCTTCCTACCCTGCTTGAGCTTATGTCCTGATGTCCTTTCATGATGAATACTGGTATGGAAGAGTAAGACTTGTAAATGTCTTCCTCCCCAAGTTGCTTTGGTCATGATGTTTCATCACAGCATTAGAAACCCTAAGAAACCTGCTTTCCACTTGCTTAAATCCAGCCTGTTTTCAAAGCCTGTTCAAATTTGCCTTCTTCTCAGGCTTTCTCAGATTTCGCTATCAAATTCTCTTTGTTCTTTATTAAAGGACATTGAGCCTATAATTCGCGATCCTAGAGAAGCTAAATAAGAAGGTGAACCCAAAGAAAAACATATAGGCATCCTCCTGAATATTAACCTTCATCAGGTGATGAAAGGAGACAGAGACCCACATTGGAGCACCGGACTGAAATCTCAAGGTCCAAATCAGGAGCAGAAGGAGAGAGAGCAGGAGCAAGGAACTCAGGACCACGAGGGGTGCACCCACACACGGAGACAATGGGGATGTTCTATCGGGAACTCCCCAAGGCCAGCTGGCCTGGGTCTGAAAAAGCATGGGATAAAACCGGACTCGCTGAACATAGCGAACAATGAGGACTACTGAGAACTCAAGAACAATGGCAATGGGTTTTTGATCCTATTGCACGTACTGGCTTTGTGGGAGCCTAGGCAGTTTGGATGCTCACCTTACTAGACCTGGATGGAGGTGGGTGCCTTGGGCTTCCTACAGGGCAGGGAACCCTGATTGCTCTTCGGGCTGACGAGGGAGGGGGACTTGATTGGGGAAGGGGGAGGGAAATGGGAGGCGGTGGTGGGGAAGATACAGAAATCTTAAATAAATAAATAAATAAATAAATAATTCTCTTTGTTCTTTCCCATCTCAATTGGACCTCAGCAGTATCCAGAGTGAATGTGTCTTTCTCAAGCTATCTATAAAGCTATAACCTGTAAACTATCTTTGTTTTCTTTGTAGAACCCAGTGTAATGCCCAACAACTTTCTGGCCTCCTAATCTAACCTACAAGTTATAACCAGTTTTTTAAAAAAATTAATTTAGACATAATCAAACCTTATACAGTGTAAGAAGGTTTTCTACTCCTCAATAGTCAATGTAAATAAACTTAGCCTGATCAAGAGTGGTGTATTGGTGCCTTGTCACTGATCTCATAAGTGACTCTCAATCTCAATAACCTCTTTGAAGTATTCGCAAACTACATCACGCTTCTCTATCAAACAAATGAAACAAATCAATTTCACATGTGCCATTACTTATCTTGTAAATAACCTTCCATTAGTTTTCATAGATTGTGCTTCTTGGACCCATGCCCTTCTCCATCTCTCACTTTGGTTTGCTCTCAATGTTCTAACACAACACCCTTCACTAGGGGACATCCAAATCGTACTCAACTATCTAAGTCCCATGGCTCTAAGGACTAGGGGAATGTATTTTATGTACCTAGGACACACTAACCTTTTAGTTAAAATTTGCAAGTATATGTGTGCATTTGAAGAGGGAAACTTGATCAGACTCAATTGCCTAAAATCCCAAAGAATTATGAAACACCAACTTGACCTTCTGCTCAGGTTCTTGAAGATGCCCTCAGCTTTATGGAGAATATTAGAGCATTGATGGGTTGACATCTCTCTAAATGTGTGACTGAAAAAGAAGAGCTTCAGCACAGAATCAAGACAGGGAACATGCTGAGAATCAGGTACCATGTGAAGGAAGAAGTGAACAGAGGAACTTGTAGTAATGCAACTGTAGACACAGGTTACTTTAGGAAAAGGCTTAGACGTAAGAAAGTTGCTAAAGACAGACTATTCCAAGAGAAGGTTCTCAATCATTTAAAACATTGTGTAAGAGTCAGGCAAACCTAAGTTTATTCTATCCTCATTATTGAATTTCTGCAGATAACAGAGGACCTTTTAAAGTGATTTAATTAGAAAGGAAGTCACTGATTGGAAGATTAGAAAAAGATTAGTTCTAATAAAATATCATACTTGTGATTTCATGTCCAATGTCTACCATAGAATAGCAACTGACATTCACAAAAACTACTAGGACATGGCATTAGACCACTGTGAGGAAAACACAGCCACAGAGAGCAGTTTCTCTTTTGTATTGTTTTCTTATCTAACAGTGGATATACATCATTCACATAGTAATAACTGAAATATGTACTTAGCAAGAATGCAGAAAAATTCAAAACTGGAAATAAATTAAGTAGATTGTTTTAGGAAATTATTTGAATTTTAATTAAAAAATTTCTAGAGCCCTATTTTTCTTCATATATTTTGTTTGTTCAATTATACATTATTATTCTCCAATCATCTTTTGACAGCTATGTTGTATTGGGATATGGTTCTCAGGAGATAGTGGAAAGGGTTTAGACTTGAATGTTGGCCCTGAAAAAGGAAACAGTTTGTCCTAAGGATGTGTTTTAGGCTCTAAGGTACAGATGTGTGTGTACAAGATGCTACAGCAACAAAAAGAGGAAGCGATACCATGGGTTAGTGTTCGAAGGAGGAATCCCGGCGGGGTGGGGTGGGGGGAGTCTTCCCTCACATCTCACAGAGCAGGCACTGAGGCTTGGAGACATTCATCTGAACAGTTCATGTCCAAAATGTGACTTCCGGAGTAATTGATACGAGTCAGAAAGTCAAATATAAGAGATAGAAGCGGAGGTAAACTTGCAAACATCCTACATTTATGCTAAAGAGTTATAACAAAGCACCAGACAGGTAAAAGCAACTTTAATCCTCAAAGGTGACATTGGAATCATGCATTAGATGCTCACTGAGGACCATAGTGTATGGGATGGTCTGACGAGAGTTAACATCAGGAAGGAAGAAACACTCAGAGCAGCTACAGGCCTTTGTGTGGGAAGATGCAGGGCTGTGAGAGGGACACAGAGAAGAAGAGAGGAAAAAGAAAGAGGAAGAAGGAAGAGAAGAGAGAGGGAAAGGTTCTGCTGAGAACCATTTACAATTTTAAAGACAAAGGGTTGCAGGGCAGCTCCTGACAGAGCAGACCTGGAGAACTCAAGAGGCAGGAGGTCAGGCAGTCTCATGACCAGCATTCCAAACGATTTTCATCTCTTTAGCAGCAGGCTAGACAGCCATTGCAGTTAAAGCCAGTTTCCCAAAAGCCGCTTCAACCAGTTCTCTGAGTTTACTTTTTTCTTTTAACCATTTGAAATGGTTACACAGAAGTGTGTCAGACAGACCAGTTTTACTAGCCTGTGAAAATCTGTGAGTGCCTGTGTCAACCAGTTTTCTTACTCTTTTTTTTTCTTTCTACAATTGTGGCTTCACATATTTCAGCGTGTTCCAGAAACTCATTGTATTGTACACAAAGAAATAATGAAGTTGGTCTCCAAAATTAAATCCATGATGATCAAGTTGTCAAAATTTGAAGCAAGCAAAATATGTCATAGAACTTAAACAATCATTTGAATTATTTTCTCCTCATGTGAATTTCTCAAGACCAGTGGGCATGAAGACACTTTTATTTGCAATATTTTCTCTGTTTTTTCAAAATGCATGCTGCATTTTAAGAACACAAGAGCGAATGAATGAGAATAATACTTGTTTATGGTTTGAATATAAATTGCCCCATCAGTTCACACATCTCAACACTTGGCTCCACTCTTCTAGTTCATGGAAAAGTTAGCCTAAAAACCTAATCAGAAGCCTCCATGATTCTGAGAAACAGAGGCTGCTGGCTATGGGTGCAAATGATACCTTCCAAAGACTTTTTCCATTCCTTGAGTAGATGCTAACTTTTTGCAGGTAGGATGGCTGGGTATTGAATCTAGGTCTTCATACATGCAAACATGTGTCACATGTAACTTGAAGGCAAGTTGCAGACTTAAAAGGCAAAGATGGAGGACAGAATGTAGTGGGAGAGGATAAAACTTAAACTTTAGTCTTTAGCACGAACGCAGTTACATAAATTACATAGTTAAAGGACCATTTTGTGCTGAATTATGTATTATGACGCCCCTCACTTAAAGGAGGAACAGCTGCCACACCCTCACAGACAATACAAAAGATACCTTCCAAAAGATATTACTGGAATGAGAGGATGGAGAAATGGCTCAGTGGCTAAAAGCATTTACTGTTCTTCCAAAGGACACAGGTTCGATTCCCAGCACCCACATTTCTTACTACAGAACCAGTTCTTACTACAGTTCTAGAGACTCAGGGCTCTCTTCTGGCCATCATAGGCATTAGTCACAAATAACACACAGACATACATGCAGACAAAACACTATACATACTAATTTTTCAGTGTTACTATTAAGAAAAGCATATTAAATTAGGAGCTACCCACTATCACTACGTCACATGATATTTAGCTGTACTGTTGCATTTTTAATGTTGTTAGTCACCTGGCAAGTTTTTCAAAGTATCATGCGCACTGCAATGATTTTCTGAATATATAACCTGTATGCTCTCTTCCTTCGACGCCCAATTTTTACTCCTTTTGCTTCTTAGCAAGAGAGAGTAAACCAGGGGAGATCCTATACCACCTGACCTCTCTGAATTCAATCACCACACTACACTTGGGAGGGAAGGACAAGGCAGTAGGGCAAGGGTACGACTGAAAGGAGAGGAGGGAGTGTCAGTCTGTCTATTTCATATGTCAGCATATACTGCAATGACTTATTTCTAGCTTTTCCTTGGAATATGCCTCCCTCTCCTGTTAACTTTCATTATCTCATAATCAACAAAATGATGAATGTATGTGTTTCTCTGTAGTAAGAGAATATAGGAAATGAGCAGAAATGAATGGCAGCCTGCATGAGGCAAGACGAGGGAGATGACGGGAGTGACAAGGACTGCGGTCAGCTGAGGAACGGACACCTAAATACCTGTGTGTGTGTGTGTGTGAGAGAGAGAGAGACAGAGAGAGAGAGAGAGAGAGAGAGATTGCATGCGTCTGTGATAATAAGTCCTGACTGATTTTTGCACATTTGTGACCTGAGGGGTGTGCTTTCTCACATCAGAAATCCTCTAAAAGCAAACTCTCCTAAGCAATAAACTTTCCAAGGGAAACATTTGTATGTCAAAAACTGTCCTCAGAACTGCAGTTTCATCAAGGATTACGAAGAGCTCCCCTCCCCAATCTGCTTTGTTATGAAGGAGACGGAACAGTCCATCCTACAAAGGGTGGTCACTTGAAGCTAATACTATGGATATGCAACAGACAGAAGATGTACAGGTCAAAGATAGATAAAGGAATGGGTGATCCTTAGGAAATCCCATGGAAAACTTTTTCAAGAACAGTCCATTTTAAGGTAATACAGTCATATTTGATTCTTCATTGATGTTGTATGTCGATGAATTTCATTTTGGAAATGGAAGAAGAAAAATACACAGAGATACAGAAATTCAAGCACAGCCTTTACTTCTCACTTTCTGAGTTCCAGGCTCAAGTGGGGAAGAGAATGGGAAGATTAGTCAGAGGTAGGGTTTTGTAAATATTCTGTGGCATTGTTGCTATCATTAGTGAGTCAGGGGGAAAAGGCAATATTGGTTAATGAGCAAGATGCAGTGATAAAAAGACAGAGAACAGAGAATTTTATGGGACAAGATTCTTATAAACTAGAAACCTGAAGTATTTTAGACAGGTAGTGCAGAATTGAGATGGAAGTCTGAACTGTCTGTCATGTGATTAGCAATAAGATGTAATGCTTTATTAACTTAAATATCTAGAAAGCCCATCACTGATTATCAATTTTATAAGCTTCCAGTCAGCTCTATTTTCTTTTTACTCATTAAAAAACATATTTGTGAACATATTATAGACCAGAAATTCAATCATAGTTCTTTTGTATATGAAATGGTTTTCCAAACTGCCTTGACCTTCTATCATGCACCATAGAGACATTATCAAGAAATGTGAAAAACAGAAAAATAGGTAGGCTACCTAAGGCTGTTCCACTTTGTTCTCTCTGTTCCCCCAGACCCAATCCCTTAGGCTTGTCCCCAGCATTGAAAGAGAACAGCAATTGCAACCTTGCTTCCCCCTTGACCATTGCTCCTGAGAATCTCACAGAATATCCTCTATTGGCTCCATCCCCTCATTTATTACTCTATACCAACCCCCGACTCAGGAGGACTCCCCCTACTCAGCCACAGGCTGCCCACAAGAACATCTCCAATCTCTTTGTCCCCCCAACCTAGTGCTTCCAAGTCTCCTCCTAGTGCTGCAACAGATCACCAGCGGAGGCCTCCCTGCCTCCCACCCATATCTTTGGTGGTTTTCAAGGACCATCTTCTCCTGACCTCCCTCACTGGACTCTTCCCTGCATCCCAGCCTGAAACACCAGCAGGTGTTCCCTGTGAACACACCAGCCAAGCAGGCCAGTAAAGCAGGCAACAACAACAATCTGGAGAGGAAACAGAAACCTAGGAACAAAATACCCACCCAACAAAAACAAACCCAGAAATCAGCACTCAGACCTGATCACTTCAAATCCAGATCCCAGTTAAAGAACACAATCAACAGTCAGGACAATGTCTTTACTAGGTCCCAAACATTCTACAGCAGGGCCTTACTATTCCAGCATAATTGAAGCGCACGAAAAAGACCTTAAAATCACCTATATGAAAATGATAGAGGTTCTTAAAGAGGAAATGAATGAATTTATTAAAGAAAGCCAACAATAACAACAACAACAACAAAAACAGTTGAAGAAAATTAATAAAACTGAACAAGTCCTGAAAATGGAAATAGAATCGATAAGGAAAACACAAATAGAGGGAATTCTGGAAATGAAAAATTTAGGAATTCAAACTGGAACTGTAGAGGCAAATTTCACCAACAAAATATGAGCTAAGGAAAAGAATTTCAAACACTGAAGATAGGATAAAAGAAATGGATAGTCCAGTCAAAGAAAATGCTAAATCTAAGAAATTCCTAACATAAAACATCCAAGAATTCTGGTATACTCTGAGATCAAACCTAAGAATAATAGGACTAGAGGAAAGAGAAGAATTCCAGTTCAAAGGCCCAGAAAATAGGTTCATCAAAGCTATAAGAGGAAAAGTCCAAGTTACATAAAGGCAGAACTATTAGAATTATACCTGACTTCTCAATGGAGTCTCTAAAAAACCATAAGGGCCTAGACAGATGTGATTTAAGAGACCATAGACGCCAGCTCAGACTAAATTTTCAACCACCATAGAAGGAAAAAAAAAAAACAAGATATTCCATGATAAAAAAAAAATTCAACAGTATCTATGTATACATCTAACCCTACAAAGGACTAACCCTTCAAACCTCCAACCCAAGGAGGTTAAGTACACCCATGAAAACCCAGGAAATTAATAATCTCACATTAGCAAAACTAAAAAAAAAATACACTTGCGCATGGGTGCGCACACACACACCACCCCACCACCACCATCACTACCACCACCAACAACAAAATCAACAATCATTGATATTTCTCAAAATCAATGGTCCCAATTCCCCAATAAAAAGACACAGACTACCAGAATGGAAGCTAAAACAGGATCCATCTTTCTACTTCATAAAAGAAAAACACATCAACATGAAGGACAGATATTGCTTCAGGGTAAAAGGTTGTGAAAAGATATTCCCAGCATATGAACCGAAGAAGAAGCAAGTCAGTGTAACTATTCTAATATCTGACAAAATAGACTTCAAGCCAAAACTAATCAAAAGAGAAGGGGAAGATACTCCATCAGAGGAAAAGTCCACCGAGATGGCATTTCAATTCTTAACATAGATGACTAAAACATATGGGAAGAAACATGATTACAACTTAAACCACATATTGCCCCTCACACAGTGGTAATGGGAGACTTCAATACACCACTCTCACCAATGGGCAAGCTATCTAGACAAAAACTAAAGAGAGAAATGCCGGTTGCCGTGTCAGAGGAACAGCAGATGACAGTAGACTTCAGGGTGTCAGACCACCTGGAGGAAAATCCTTGATAAGTGAATCTCAGACAGGGGAGGTCCTGAGACCACAGGCTTCAGAATGTCTCTTGTTTCTGTGGTGCCTTTTCATGTTTGCTGTTGTCATCGTCCTCTGGTATCTGGTACGGTGTGAATAGATGTGGGGAGATCCCCACTGCCTGTAATATAGTGTTTATCTCATAGAAACATCCCCTTCTACTGGGCATTTTTGCTGTGGATTATTATGAAGACAATTTCTTCCTAAGCTGTACTGTCTAACTGATGATAATAATAATGCTAGTTTAAATAGAGTTTTGATGATAAAAAATAAGGAAGTGTCGCACAGCTAGAACACATGAGTTTCTATTAAGGAGGCACGTAGTCCATCGCTTAGGTCAATGATTAAGCAAAACAACTGAGTTCCAGTAGCCCAGCTAGCTTAAATTCCTTTAGCCTTAATACTAGAAGATGCGTTCACAGATTTCAGAGTGCATCATTGCTGAAACAAAAGCTTTGAAAATAACTTAAAGTTAGACTAAGATGTTTTGGCCAAATAGCTTTGAGAGAAAAACCCCAAGAAGACAACCTAGAAAGGCACAAAGTTGAATGAGGAACTTGTTAATGTCAGACAACAAGAACAGAGCATCCCAATTGTCATTAGCTGATGTGATTTTCTTAACTAGGACTGGTTGATGACCAAAGGTAATGATTAAGTCCTTGTACCCATTTCTGGCCTCAGTCTCCTGATATAAAAATATCTATTGATGAGTGGGGAATAGAGCTGATTGTTTTTCAGGTATAAAAGTTTAGGTTTGTGATTACCATGCACAAAACTTATGTCCAAATGGATCAAAGACCTCAGCATAAAACCAACCATACTGAACCTCATAGAATAGAAAGTGGGAAATACACCTGAATGCATTGGTATAGGAGACCACTTCCTAAATATAACCTCAAGAGCACAAACACTGAGAGAAACAATTATTATAAATAATTAAAATGGGAACTCCTGAAACTGAAAAGCTTCTGTAAAGCAAAGGACACCGTCAATAAGACAAAATGGCAGCCTACAGAATGGGAAAAGAGCTTCACAAACCCTGCATCGGACAGAGGGCTGATCTCTAAAATATACATAAAACTCATGAAACTGGTCATCAAAAAAACAAATAATCTAATAAAAATGGGGTTCTGACCTAAACAGAGAACTCTCAACAGATAAATCTCAAAGGTCTGAAAGACACTTAAGGAAATGTTCAACATCCTTAGCCAGCAGAGACATGCATATCAAAACAACTCTGAGGTTACATCTTACACCTGTCAGAAGGCCAAGATCAAAAACACTGATGACAACTTATACTGGAAAAGATGTGGGGTAAAGGGAACACTCCTTCATTGCTGGTGGGAGTGTAAACTGATACAGCTGCCTTGGAAATCAGTATGGTGATTTCTTAGAAAATGAGGAAACAAACTACCTCAAGACGCAGTAATACTATTTTGGCTATATACCCAAAGGATGCTCAATTATACCACAAGGACATGTGCTCAACTATGTTCATAGCAGCATTATTTGTAATAGTCATAACCTAGAGAAAAAACTAAATGCCCTTCTTCTGAAGAATGGATAAAGAAAATGTGGTACATTGACACAATGGAGTACTACACAGCAGAAAAAATGACATCTTGAAATTTGAATGCAAATGGGTGGATCTAGAAAACATTATGAGTGTGGTAACCCAGACCCAGAAAGACAAATATAATATATACTCACTCATAAGTGGCTTTTAAACAGAAAGCAAAGAAAACCCAGCCTACAATTCACAACCCCAGAGAACCTAGACAACAAAGAGTACCCTAAGACAGACATACATGGATCTAATCTAAATGGGAAGTAGAAAAAGACAAGATCTTCGGAGTAAATTGGGAGTGTGGGGATCACTGGGGACTATAAGGGGATAGAGGAGGAAGGGAGGTGAGTGGAGAAAAACATAGCTCATAAAAAAAAAGTTCCACAACCTTCCAAACAGGCACACCACTACCAGGTATCAAGAGTTCAAACACAGTAGCCTGCAGAGGACATGTCACATTCAAACCACACCACCATCTTAACAAATACAGGAGTATTTTTCTTTTACTGTGTCTCCGAAGAGAAAGTTCTAAAGGAATTGAACATTCTGCTGCTTTCTCTAAGGGTAAGAGACAGGTAGTCGGTAAGGGGAGGAAACCAGAAGAGAAATGCTGGTTCAAGGGTAAGGAGAGGCTGATGTGAAGATTCAACCATCAGCTGGGATCCACAAATACCTGTGGTGCAGCAGAAGCGACAGGGCTGAGAGAGAGAGAGAGACAGAGAGAGAGAGAGAGAAAGAGAGAGAGAACAGATATGTAAACAAGGTTGATTGTTCTGTTGTCAGAGTGGGGGGCTAATCCTGCTTGGTGAGCTAGGGGGAAGAGATAGTTCTACTGTAAAGGACTAGGAGGCTAAGTGTTTTCACACAGGAATAAGGAGAGGATAGCAGACAGAATTCCCTGCAGGCAGGAGGCAAAGGGACTGGGAAGAAAGAAATGATAAACAAAGCTGCATAACCAAAGATATAGAACAGTTCCCTCCAGACTGTAGCCGTCTTGCAATGCCTGTGGGAGTGAGAGAAGGCAAGACTGTGAGAGAAGAAAAGGCAAGTCCCAGTGGCTTCTGCAGAAGGGAGCTTAAGGTTGAACGAAGAGAGCATAAATAATTCCTTTGCAATGATCAAACTAAATGTGTGTGGCTCTGTGATAGTGTTATTTAATTCTAAACTTTTTCCTATCAAGTTGAGCAGTTGAAGAGCCAAGGAGGAAAGAACCTGAGCCAATGCAGTCCTGAGAGTTTCAGCGCATGGAAGAGACCCCAAGGCTCGTCGGCAGACAGGAGAATGAACTGGAAGTGTGCAGATGAAGATTCACTAATAGCAGGGACAGGAGACAAAAGCGGGGCAGCACGTGATGGGTCAGTGTGAGAACAACAGTGTTGGGGTGACCTTAGTGGACGCAAGGCAGGGAGTAAAGGCCTGAGGGGAGGTTCCCCGAAGGAAAGGTTGACAGGGTCTGATGTGTCTACCGCTGGCGAACAGCTATATCTTCAGCAGAGACAGAAACCAAAGACGAAAAAGGTGGATTGGATTTCAACACAGATCTTGAAATCACACAATGGCATAGTATATAGATGTAGCATTGAAAAACGCAAGCACCATAGCAGAAGCATAGGAAATCTTGCAGGGCAATTGCTGATTATATGCTGTGGTGTGGAACATAGTCCTTGAATGAAACGAGTACCCAAGTTTTCCCACAACAGGGTCTTAAATCATTCATGCATTGGGTCAGCCCATTTTGTTCTATTTTTAAATACTCAACTCAAGAAGACCTAATTAATATTCTGTATATCAAAATATTCTCAAGCACATCCCAAATTTTTTTTGTTTATATTGTTATCTCTTGTTTCCATAGCTTTTGCACCAAAGTACTCAGGACAAGATCATAATCTCCTGACAATGCCACGTAGTTATCTTACACAGACTTTTATCATATTTTTGTTTCTGTTTATCTTGCATCCTTTAGGCTATAAGGAGACTAATTTTGTATCATAATAGGAAATATTGTTAAGACACATGAGAAAGAATCAAAGGAAGGGGTGATAAAGAAAAAAAGGGAAGTATGAAGTGAGAAAAGAAAGGAAGCAAGAGAGAAAGAGAGAAAGAAAGAAAGAAAGAAAGAAAGAAAGAAAGAAAGAAAGAAAGAAAGAAAAGAACAAAAGATAACTTCCCATGAACCGTCCCTTGCTGAGAAAAGACAGTTTCATATGTTAAGCTGAGACATAATCTTAAACCTGGAATAAGGACATTTTTCAGGTTGGTGAGACTTGGGATTTAGGTTCTTCTAGATATGTTTTGTACCACACAGTTGTCTGGCAGACTGTTATAAACCTATAATCATTTGTCATGGCGAGCACAGCAATAGCAATAGTTTAATTTACAGTATTCGCTTGTATTTATATTGACAGGATACGCTTTAAGGAGACAATTGTATGCAAATCTGTGCTTCCCAAGTTAAAATGTAATAAAAGGAAGCATGCCATAGCACAGAGGTACATAAATTCACTATGTTTTGTTTCAGAAAGTAGAAATGTAGTAACTATTTCTCACAGTAGTTAGAACAAAACCTCCCAAATAGAGTAGAACATCTGCCCAAGGATTTAAAAGTGAAACACGAAGTAAAAACAAAATAATCACCCTCCTCCTGTGAGATAAGAAACTATTTTATTTTTATGCTCAAATTCATCGTCACATATTGTTACCCAGCGAAACTTCCATCTAAACAGATTTTAAAGTTGTCCACATCAAAGACATTTAAAGGTGAACTATGATGGGAATGTGACGTTTACAGAACATTACCGTGAAGATGCAAGGCAATTTCCACTGTGGAGAGGGGTGTATTTTCTTTAGTGTGGAATTCTTATAGCCCTGGCAATAAGAAGATTCTAATTTCAAAAATAACTGTAGAGGCTGACAGCTATCCACATGTGAATAATCATTTGAAGAGAAAAATAGCAATTGTAGAAGGTCCATTCCATTTAAGATATTTTCCCAAGTAAGTAAAAGGTACAGACACTCCACAGTGACATCCATTTCACAGTCATGAGCTCCTTGTCACTCCAATCTGCTGCAGGAGGCACTGGCTCTTTGCTAACAGGCGCAGATACCCATCCTACACCAGAGGAGTTCATTCTGTGAACAAAGGTAATTAACCTATTTTATTCCTCTGTGACTCTTCAGCTGCCATAGAACTGAGATTTTCCAAATTTACTTTAAAAAAAATTACTTATTTTTTTAGGTGTTTGGTGTTTTGCCTGTGTGTATGTCTGTGTACTCTCTGCATTCAGCCCAGATACCTTAGAGAACAGACAAGGGCATTTGTTTCCCTGGGCCTGGAGCCACAGAGGTTTATGAGCTACTACATGGGTGCCGGGAAGTAAAACCTGCATCCTCTGGAAGCAGTCATCTTAACTGCTGAGCCATTGCTCCAGCCCCTCCAAATTAAATTTTATTTGAATTTTTAAAAATATTTCGAGGATAGTTTTAAATTTAACTTAATTAAAATTTCAGGCATTAGAGTAAATTTAATTTTTCAAAAAAATCAGAAGACACTGAACGCTGATTTTTCTTGGTCTTTATATTCTAGAGCTTTCTGGTGCATTTAGGAAGAAAGGGGGATGCCGTTGTCACAATACTAGACCCAGTAAACATGCATGCAAGGGGGCCAACACGTAAAAGACTCAGCAGAAGATCAGCCTTTAACTGACAGAACTAGAATTCACGCTAAAGGAGCCAGGAAAAGCCAGAAGCCTCGCCATGCCCAGAAAGAGCTCAGCAGCCCCCATGCTGCACTGATGCCACAAAGCGGTGTCCTCACCTCCTCTGAGAGAGAGAAAGCCCCCACCTCATCCAGGCTTCTACTTTAGTCTGTGCCTACCTTTAGTTGGCGCCAAATGCAATTGCATGTTGTGCCTAAACAGAAGATTGACTATTCGTTATTGAACTGGGATCCCTTACATGATTCCGAACAAACTGACTGCTGAAAATTAAAACCTACAGAGCAGAAGGAAACGACAAAACAGAATGGCCACTAGAGAAGCCAGGTATCCAGAAACTCAGCCTGCATGGTTTTTTGTTTGTTTATTTTTTTTTCCTGAAAAGGCAGGATGCTGACTTTGCCAGGGGCTTCAGGATTCACAGGGGCCTAGAAGCAATTTCGTGCCATATGAGTCAAACAGTGTACTAGAGTTCCTTTTGGGGAAATTTTCCATTTGAAGAATAATTTTTCAACAAATAGTCTGTGAAACAAAATTTTAAAATCATAATGAGACTTCTCTAATCAAATCTGCCTCCTAAAATCAGAAGTAATTTGGGTGGCTCTCTCGACAACAGCAGCGCAATCTGCCACATGGCTTTAATGTGTCTGGGACTTTGCTCATCACTGTAGAAATGGCTTAGCTGAACTGCCATTTTGGAAATATTCCCCTTCTCAGGAGAATATAATAGATTTTATATCGCACAATGCAAGGTGAGAATTCATCTACGTTTCTTAGAGAGAGATATCCTTCCCAAATGTATTAAAATTAAGTTCATCTGAAAAGGAATTTACCCTACATATAACTTCATAGGGCGTGGGTCAGTGCTTGACCCCATTTTAAGAAAGATGGCTATACTTTGTGAAGCTATATACTTGAAAGAAATGCTAGTGTAATGACTTTATCCTTTTTCTGAGAACCCATTACAGGATACCCCAAGGTCAAATTAATTTCTGTAAATGTCTTCTTGGATATGAGGGCAAGCAGGTAGAGTGGGCACGCCTGTTACTGACTCTGTAGGAAGTAGCTCTGAGGTGGTTTAAGACAGCCTAGGCCAACTCTGCTTTTTTTTTTTTAAGAAAAGACTATGATAAGATGCTTCAATTCTGTAGACACTGAGATTTCTGCTGTTTTGACGTTAGTTGCGATATTTCAATCAGGCCATTACACTTAACAAAAGATTAATAGGTTTTCAAAACAAGGTCCCAGCTTCCTCTTCAATTTCTCACACATTAGATCTTACAGTTGCAAAATAAAAATACTATTTAAAGGTTGGTTCAGTGCTATGAGAACTAAGCTGCTAGAATAAACAGATCATGAAAGCCTTAGAATATCTATTTTCTTCATGATGATCTAGTCAGATTGACAGGACTGCCCTTATTTGAGGATCTAACTACTTACGAAGCATTCATTTCCAACCAACTTAATGCAGTGATTTTTTTCATTTTTATTTTTTATATTTCCACTTTATAATGTGAGAAAAATCTATGTTCTTCCAGATAACGGAGGGCTTATCCCAATCATTTGCCTTCCAGACACAACAAGCTTTCTTAAATTGTGTGGAATCTGCCATCCTGCCATCACAGCTCCACGCAACAAGTCCTATACGGAGAAGCATTTGTGTATTTTTATTGTCTTTTATTCCTGAGATTTTAATGTAATTACATCCCGTTTCTTCCTCCAACCCTTCCATGCTCATTACTAAATTCATGTTTTTTTCATTAATTGTTGCAATAGGCATATATGTATATGTAAATACACATTCCTAATCATAACCTAGTCAGTAGATTGTTACTTGTATGTATGCTTTCAGGGCTGACTATTTGGCTTTGGATAACCAATTGGTCTGCTCTTCCCCGGGGAAGACTATCCTATTTTTAGCATTCCTCAGCTGCCTGTGGTTCTTTGTGAAGAGTTCCTGGTCTTCTCTGCATCCCCTTTTGGCAGATTTAATGCTGCTTTCCCTGTTCAGCTAACGTTCAGGAAGTCATGTTGATGAGGCTTCACAGGTGTAGTTTCTGACATTACTAGGAAACAGAACCTCAGAAAACTCCCTCCTCCTCTGTCTCTTACACTATGTCCTCTTTCACAATGTTCCCTGTGACTTAGGTGAAGGAATGTTTCCTAGGTGTAACCACTGTGACTGGGCTCCACAACTCTGCATTTTGATTGGTTGTGATTTTCATTTCCAAAGTATTTGTTTTTATAAACAGTAATTGAGTAGAAACTTGTTACTTTCTTTGGATTAGGAGAGGGTTGGGTTCTTTAAGCTTCAAGATAAGAAACGGGTGAATGACCCAAGCCCTTAGATCAGCTTAGTCTACTAGGAAAAGCAGCAAATAGGAGGCATGGGGCTGAAAGCAGCCGCTGATAAGCAGAAAAGTCGATGTGCAGCATCTCCTATGTGGTTGTTTTTAACAATTTGTTTTCTCTTTCTTTTTCTTTATTATCTTGTTGCTGTTGCTGTTTTAAGACAGCAACTATGTTGTCACAGCTGGCCTGGAACACACTAGACCATGCAGACCTTGAATTTACAGAGATCTGCCTCCCTTCCAAGAACTGAGATTAAAGGTGTATGCCACTATGACTGGTGTTTATTTATTTAGTTTTTCGAGACAGGGTTTCTCTGTAGCTTTGGAGCCTGTCCTGGCACTAGCTCTTGTAGACCAGGCTGGCCTAGAACTCACAGAGATCCACCTGCCTCTGCCTCCCGAGTGCTGGGATTAAAGGCGTGCGCCACCACTGCCCGGCGTGGTGTTTATTTTTGTTTTTTTTTTTTTTTTTTTTTGTTACATGCATGCATGTCTGTGTGTAGAAATGGGCAGGTGAGGGCTGGAGAGATGGCTCAGAGGTTAAGAGCATTGCCTGTTCTTCCAAAGGTCCTGAGTTCAATTCCCAGCAACCACATGGTGGCTCACAACCATCTGTAATGAGATCTGGTGCCCTCTTCTGGCCTGCAGGCATATACGTAGAAAGAATATTGTATACATAATAAATAAATAAATATTTAAAAAAAAAAAAGAAATGGGCAGGTGAAGGCTTGTGTTCTCAGAAGTCACAAAAGGATCCCCTGGAACTGAACTTACAGGCAGTTGTGGTCCTCTGACATGGATGCTGAGAACTATTTTGGGTCCTCGGCAAGAGCAAGCAGTACGTGTTCCTAACTGCAGAGCGATCACTTAGGTATCGTAGGTAACATCAAGAACGCATGAATCCTTTTGCAGTCACTGACTTACAATGTTCTCTTTGAGGTCCAGTTATCACATTTATAACCGAGGTTTCCTTGGAACTTATGAAAATGGTATCAGTTTCTCACCGTCCTCCAGCAACACAGAGGCCTTTTTCACACACCTCATAGTCGCTGTCTATTATCACTTGCTCAATGGGGTTGCTAGGATGAAGCGAGCTGAAACAAAACCACATTAGCTTGAAAACGTGACCCAGGCGACAGTCATTAAGTACAGCACGAAACCACCTGATGTTTTGGTTAAAATACCTCGTCCATCATCATTCCATCACTGAGAGATTGGATCCACCTGAGGCTCCCCATCATAATGGACTATTAATGTATTACTAGGCACACCTGTCCATCACTTGGATGTTTAACTTGTTTTCTATTAAGACATTATTTAATCAGGCACACATATGCATAGGAAATAGAACACTATTGGAGTGGTATGTGAGTGTGTTTGCGTGTGTGTCTATGTAATAAAGACTGCTGATCCACCAATCAGTATTACAGGAGCACAGATCCCAACCCTTGACTTTCTTCCCTCAAACAGTAACCTACAAGAAAGTGAGACCGTCTAGGATTTACGCCTCTGAGAACTAGGTGGCTTGAAATGCTTGTCTATCTGACTAAGATAATCTCAGCCTCTTCCATTTAATGTGACAGACAGGTCTGCTGAGATATTTCTCTGAAAATATCTCTTCCCTTCAATGAGAATGAACTTCTTTCCAGACTGTGTAACCAAGAGGAATATGCCTTGAGATCATCTGAGGTTATGATGGGATTTAGCCTGCTATCCTGTGTGAGGTTATGATGGGACTTAGCCTGCTGTCCTGGTGAGGTTATGATGGACTTAGCCTGCTGTCCTGTGTAAGTTTAACCTGCCTTTCAAACAGCATTTCTCAACCTGTGCTTTGTGACCCCTTGGCCAAGCCTTTATCCACAAAAAATATTTACATTCTGATTTATAACAGTAGCAAAATTACAGATATGAAGTCGCAATAAAATAATTTTATGGATGGGGGTCAGCACAACATGAGGAACTGTGTTAAAGGGTCGGTCCCAGCCTTAGGATGATTGAGAACCGCTGCTTTAAGAGAACAACGTAACCAACCTTACTAGGCCTTGGCTTTGCCACGTAACCAGCTTTTACAGCTAAACTACATGTATAGCTTTAACTTAAGTTGTGTACTCTTCCATGTCCCTGACCCAGAGTAATGTATGTTCGTGTTTGTGTTCTAGTAAACATTTGCTGAAAGCAGTCAACAGACTGAAAGTAACCTTAAGCAAAACAGTGCCCCATAAATATTGGAAGCCGCGTGTGGATACGGACTGATAATGCCTGTCTGCTGTTTTGAGTGGCACTCTGGGTCAGTTGAGGTTTGAAAAGTGATTTCTTCCCTTCCAAAACTCTGTTGAAGATTTCTGTAAGGAATCTGTTGGTCTGTCCCCATACTGTATGTTCTCTGCTGATCAATAACTACCAAGCAAAGACCTTTTATTAGAGAGAGGCAGACATCACTCACACACACACACACATACACACACACACTCACTCTCTCACACACACACATGCACACCTCAGACAACAGGCTCAAACATAAAATAGATATAGGCACAATACACAGGCAATAAGAACAAACATCACACATACACACACACAACATACAGGAAACGGACAGGCTAGTAGGCACAAACTATAGTCAGAGGGAAGACATATGAAAAAAAATGGAGAACTCAAATTTGGGATCACTCTTGACTAAGCAAACCCACAGTAAGTTTCGGCTTTCATTCCTTTAAGCCATACTGACACACTTTAATCCCCTTCTGCTCTAATATGGCTAGGCTCCAGAGAAGAAAGTGGTTTTAACTTCATGTACATTTATTAAAAAAAAACCATAAAGGAGCCAGTTTAACCTAAAATACTACTTATTTGATAGTTCTTAATTTTACTTCAGTAAATCCAGCATAAACCATAAAATAGCATAATGGCTTAATGATGCTAGTGAAAACATTTATTGAAAATTTGTCAAGCATCTGTTAATAGACTGACTTAATCCATCTTATCTCCCACATGGTAGGAAAAGGTCAGTAAGTAATTTGGTAGTCAACAGAACATGCCAGACAAGGCAGAGCACTGTGACGGGGCTGTAACAAACACAAACGGCTTTAAAAAGCTTTCCCATGAGCCAACACTTAGGTACAACTTCAACATGTATGGTGCAGAGCCATAGCCCAATGCCATGGACAACAAAATCCATGGTAAAGGCCACCACAGCTGCTCCTCACCATCACCACAAATAACAGGTGTGAATTTTGATGACCATGCAGCCAAAAAAATGTGACCAAGATGTGGCAGAGTGGAGAAATATATCATAACTCTAACGGTCCAGGAGAGCAACCGAGTTTTTTCTCAATGTCCTCTTTAGGGGAGTCTAAATATATTCCTATAGAAAAGTATCCTAGAGGTAGGTGAATTCCTGAGCACGCTCAGTGTAAGGGCATAATTTAAGAGAGAAAAGTGGCATACACACTGGAGACATGGTCAGCTCAAGGTCATAGATCCTGGGTTTGAAGGTTAACTGGTGGACAGGATGCCTCTGGGCATGCTCACCTTATGTCAGAAAAATCTAGCAGAAAACAAAGAAAGGGGCATTTTGAAGTCGCATTAACATAGGAGTTTGGCCCTAAAGATGCCTGCCTGGCTTAGTGACTGACGTCTCTGCCTCCAACTGTTCACCCCGAGATAGGTTCTCTAAGGGAAAAACAAGAAAATCTCTCACTTAGACCAGATATTTTTCTTGGGAGCTGTCCTCGGTTGAGATGCCAGAGGCATATCTCCCTCTAGCCATCCAGCCCTTTTGAAAATATTTTTTCTCTTCTGTGCTTTAATTTCCTGCCTTATTAGAATTATTGGCTCCTTCTCCTCCTGAAAGCCAGCATGACAACAGTCCTAGGCCAGCAACTTGCACTGAAGACTTTGTGGAAGTGTTACACGGCCTACTCTTGGCCAAGCTTTGTCTATTAGTTTCACTCTAATTCTGCAGTTTGTATTAAAGGTAGTTTGATTTGACCATTTTCACCTTTAAATACAGACTTTGGAATGCCTTACTGCAGGTAGTAGCCCTGAGCACACTAATAACATGAACAGGAAGGGTGACATCATTCTCTTACTGTCCTCCCATCCTTAAGCATGCATGTCTATCCCAGTTTCCCAGTTTAAACTTTAGGTGCCCTGTAGAAATAAAAAAGAGCACATTTCCTTTATGGGAATGCAAACTACAGAACAGAGCAAGAATCACAATTAGAACCTGTCAGCCTCACTCAAATACCTACTCCTGTATATACGAGAATACCATACCTATTCATCTATAATACTGTCAGACAACAGCAACCAATAGCTCTGTAGCTTTACTATGTTATCTCTCCTACCCTCAGCAGGAGATGTCCAGTCCTACCATCTGTCTGGCTGAAGAACAGACAGCAACTAGCTCTTGGCATAAATTTCCAGACACAGCTGTTGGGAATACACATCCAGATGTTGTCAGTGTGCAGGTTGCAGAGAAGCCAAGAAGACCTCTCACAAGGAGGTAGAACCATTAGGACGTGCTGCCACGTGGACATGGATCAAAGTACACACAAGATCAAGGAGAGAAGAGGGGCTCGTGCCTAGCAAAAGCCTCGGGTCTAGACTGCTGGCCAAAGTGTTACCTTGCTGCTCTAAAATATACTAGTGTCACTGTGATCACTGTCTATAGAGAAGCCACACTATCGCCGTAGTGACCTGATTTTGTCCTCTGTTTGCTCACCTTTCTGATCATCTTTAATATCATCAAGGCCCTGAAAAACAAGCAACTCAGGCCCCCCAGGATCTGCTGGTCCTTGGTTCCATATACAGTGGTTTTCTCCAGTGAAATTCTCTGAGCAGATTCCAAGTCTGCACAGAGAAGTAGATATTCCTGCTATAAAGTGTCTATTCAGAACCAGCCTTGGGCAATACCATGTACCAGGCAAGTTTCTCAAGAGCAGGGTCAGCCCTCGCCTTTCTGGCCTACTGTCCCATTCCCTCTCCTGACATTTACTCCAGTCTCTGGCTCATTAAAATCTGCTCTCAGGGATGGTCTCAAAATAGCTTCGCATGCTCACCCACAGGGATCCAGGTGGTCCAAACGAATTTGCATCCAGGATCATTCACTATCGAGGAAGAAGCATATTTAATTATTGAAAAGTAAAGTAAAAAATAGCTGACAACTACACACACGGCATCACAGAAATGGCGGACCCGGGACTGGTGAGTCTGGAAGCACACTGACGGGTAAGTCAGCTGCGTGCAGAGAGAAACTTTCTACCTACCAAAGACTGGACTCCTAAGTGAACTGAAGGGAATACTTGAGGACAGCTCAGGTGTCTGGGGGAAGTCGGGAACTCGAATGGAAACTGTTTGCAACTGATGCATGAAATGAAAGAGGAGACATTAGGAAAAAGGAGTCAGCTCAGAGCAACTCTGTGCATAAAACTACAGTATGTAAAACAGCCACCTAGACCCACCATGGACAGGAATAATCAGCCCTTAATCTAAAGTCAATGTATTGCAGGAATTTACAAATCTCTAAATGGTATTCTCATTCAACGGGGACAAAAACCCAAATAAAGCAAACTAGAAACATAAACCAAGGAAGCGTTTTTTGGAAGTTGGCAGAGCCTATCTTTCCTTCTGGTCTGTTTGCCAAGATCAAGATTAAGCATAGTTTCTAACACAGCTTGAGCTTCTCCAACTCAGAGACTAATAATCATGGCATATTACACAAGGCAACTCCTGTGGCATCTGCCATCCTATTCCACTCAGAGAGGTGACACAAGAGACTTCATGGTGTTATAGTACTCTGTACAGGCTCCAGGCTAAGTGTTTCATGTGTTCCTTTGCTATATAAACACAACAACTGAATCTAGTCTACATACTTAAAAAAAACAAGGAATGGGTTCACAACAACATCCTAATGGCCCCTTGGCTTGCTGATATCTCTGAATATCAAGAACTTCGGGCAGAGAATGGGGATTTGCATGTAAAAGTAACATACTCTCATATCTACAAGGCTAGCTCCCTAAGGCTGTCTTATATGACCACAAACTGGGTGGTAGAAATATATGGTCTTCTAGTCTGAAGGATAATAGTCCAAAATGAAGCTGAAAGCAGAGCTAGCCTCCCTGTGGGACACGCGGGGACCCTTCCTGTCTTCCCACAGTTCTGAAATTTGCTGCCCGTTTTTGTTACTCCTTAATTTGCAACTGTGAAGCTGTCCTTAATGTCTCTAGCAGCACATGGCATGTCTGCATTTTCACAGAGCTTTGTTATAATTGCTATGAAGCTAGGAGCCCATCCTACCTCAGAGAAACCTCATCTTAGCTAATCACATTTACAATAACTATTTTCAAATAAGATTTTAGGGTGTTATGTCTTACGTATATCTCACTTTGGGGAGGAAGATGTGTTTAGGACCTAAACACATTTCATGTTTCAAACATGTGGGAAAATCAGTTTTTAAATTATTTATTTACCTTTTCTCTGTGTGTGGTCTACATATGTGTGCACCTGTGCAGAAGAGTGCACACACCAGTTGGGAGGCCTGAAGCAGATGTCAAGTATCCTACTCCAACACTTTCTGCTTTAATCTCTGACACAGAATCTCAGCTCACTATTTGGGGTAAACTGGTAGACCTGTACACTTGCAGAATTCACCTGTCTCCATCCCACTGCACCTGGGTTACAGGTAGAAATGACCACACCCAGTTTTTACATGGGTGGCAGGGATTCAAACCCAGGTCCTTGTCCTTGCAAACTGAGCACTCTTAACCACTGAGACATTTCCCAAGCCCCAAGTAAAATCATCCTTAAATGTTTTAGTTTCCAGGTTATTTAGTATCATAAAAAAACATTTTGAGATTAACAAACAACATGAACTACTTGCAAACTGTAATATAAAAGTGAAAGTAAGCCACTAAATCCATTTTTTAATCTCATGCCCATTCTGCTCTTCTAACACATGATTAAATCCTACATTTATTCTAATGTTCTGCCCAAGGTATTTAGCTTATGAATTAGAAGGAAATGGATTGGTGTCCAAAGAGAAGTCTCTGCTCTTGAGGAAAATGCAAAAATGAATCTTAGAAATAAGAAGCGAGCTAAGACGGAGGTTAGAGAGATGTTAGAATTTTTAGAAAAGTATGATTCTCTTCATTAGAAACTGAAACAGAAGATGCTATCTTTTTTCCATTGCATAATTTTGGCCTCTTTGCTGAAAATCATGTGTCCATAGGTGTATGGATTTCTGTCTTCATTTCAATTCCAATGATCCACCTGTCTGTTTAATGGTAATACCATGTGGTTTTTATTACTATTGTTCTGTAGTAGAGCTTGAGGTCAGGGATGGTGATACCTCTGGAAGTTCCTTTATTGTACAGGATTGTTTTAGCTGTCCTGAGTTTTTGTTTTTCCTTAAGAAGTTGAATATTGTTCTTTCAAGGTCTACAAAGAATTGTGTTGGGGTTTCGATGGGAATTGCTTGAATCTGTAGATTGCCTTTGGTCAGATGACCATTTTTACTATCTTACCTACTGATTCATGAACATGGGAGATCGTCCCATCTTCTAGCATCTATTTCTTCAAAGACTTGAAGTTCTTGTCATACAGGCTTTTCACTTGCTTGGTTAGAGTTACACCAAGATATTTTATATTATTTGAAGCTATTGTAAAGGGTGTTGATTCTCTGATTTCTTTTTCAGCCCATCTATCATTTGCATATAGGAGGGCTGCTGATTTCTTGTGAGTTAATCTTGTATTCAATCTTTTGACTAAAGGTGTTTATTGGTTGTACTTCTCTGGTAGAGTTTTGAGGGTCACTTATGTATACTATCTGTGAATAATGATACTTTGATTTTTTTCTTTCCAATTTGTATCCCCTTGATTTCCATTTCCTTTAGTTGTCTTGTTGCTCTAGCTAATGTACTATATTGATTAGGTATGGAGAGAGCAGACAATCTTGTCATGTTCCTGATTTTATTGGAATTTCTTTGAGTTTCCATTTAATTTGATGTTGACAATCAGCTTGCTGTATATTGCTTTTATTATATCAACAAATGGTGCTGATCTAACTGGATGTTGGCAAGGAGAAGAATGCAAATAGATCTATTTCTATCACCCTGCACAAAACTCATTCCAAGCAGGTCAATGACCTCAACATAAATCAAGCTACACTAAATCTGATAGAAGAGGAAGTGGGAAATAATCTCCATTGCACTGACACAGGAGACAACATCCTGAACAGGACACTAATATTGACAATTAATAAATGGGACCTCATGAAATTGAAAAGTTTATGTAAGGCAAAGGATATTATCAATAGGACAAAATGGCTGCCCACAGAATGAAAAAAGATCTTCATCAACCCCACATCCAACAAAGGGCTGATTTCCAAAATATTTAAAGCAAAAACACTAGATAGCTACACATCAAATAATCTAATTAAAAATGGGGTATAGAGATAAACAGACAATTCTCAACAGAAGAATCTCAATGGCCGAGAAACACTTAAGGAGATGTTCAACATCCTTAGTCATCAGGGAAATGCAAATCAAAATGACTCTGAGATCCTACTTTATACCTGTCAAAATGATAAGATTAAAAACAGAAGTGACAGTTTATGCTAGAGAGGATGTGGACAAGAAGAACACCCCTCCACTGCTGTGGAAGAACAAACTGGTACAGTCACTTTGAAAGTCAATATGGCAGTTTCTCAGAAAACTGGAAATCAGTCTACCACAAGACTCAGCTATATCACTCTTGGGTATATACTCAAAGGATGCTCAATCATACCATGAGGACACTTGCTCAGCTATGTACATAGCAGCTTTATTAGTAATATCCAGAACTTGGAAACAACCTAAATGTCTCTCAATCAAGGAATGGATTTAAAAAAATATGGCAGAGTTCCAGGAAGTCTGTAGAAGAGGGGGAGAAAGGATTGTAGAGCCCAGAAGGGTCAAGAACACCATAAGCAAACCTACAGGATCAACTGACCTGGGCTCACAGGGGCTCACAGTAACTCAACCAACAACCAGGGAACCTGCATAGAACTGATCAATATGGTACTCTGCATATACATTACAGCTGAATAGCTTGGTCCTCTTATGTGACTCCTAACAGTGGGAACAGGGGCTACCACCAACTCTTTTACTGGCTTTTGGGACAGCATTCCTCATCCTGGGTTGCTTCACTCAGCCTTAATACAAGGAAAGGCATTTAGTCTTACTGTAACTCGATATGCCATGTTTTGTTGATACTCATGAAAGACCTGACTTTTCCTAAACTGAAACAGAGTAGGAGTTGAACAGAGGGAGGGTAGGTAGAAGACGGAGGGAGGGGAAATTGTGGCCAGGATGTAAAATAAATAAATAGCTTAATTAATTAATTCATTAAAATAATCTGGAAAATGGATGTACAGATGCTATTACAAGCATATTAGGAGCTACTAGTGGTTATATTCTAAGAAAGAATGTCTGATTGATACATGAAGACACATACAAAGATGAGCTACCCAAGGTCTGTTTCACTGTCCATCTATTATTTGCTCACCAATGAGCAAGTCTGAGATTGTCATACTGTTTTAAAGAGAACTCACAACCATGTTTGCCACTATCAGCTAAAAATTCTTTTTGTCGATAGTTTCATTTAAAGCATACCCTCTACCCCAAGAGAATGTATAACTCTAGGCCTGGTCTAATTAACACAGTCTGATTTATAATTACTCATATGCTTGAATACCAACAATTAGGTCACTTTAATAGGAACTCTAGATTAAACAATCCTCTGGGTATCTATAACATCTTGGCTTAACTCTTTTTTTTTTTTGTAGATTGAATGGAGTTAAATTTTACTTCAACTTACATCCAATTAGCTTCTCATTGCTGGACCCATATAGAGAAGAGATGTACCATAATAATTTTTGCTTCTACATAGTTTACATATAGATTAAAGGTTTCTCTTCCCTCTTGGGAATTCCTAGTAATGGTACCAACAAAACTAAGCCCATATCTTATTCCATGGTGTCCTCCTGAGTGCCCGGCATCCTAAGCAAAAGCCCAGAGGCTGGAGGAAGATCTGGGGGAAGCTGTCACAGTCCTCTTTACTAATATATAAACTCCGTACCTCTCACTCTAAGGAGGCTCTGTGGACCCTGGAGGGGGAAGCCTAGATGAAACAATCTCAAAGTCAAAAGATCATCTAAGGTTAAAACTTACAAAATCAAGTGATTCATTTTTAAAACCAAATTTGATTTTTATAAATAAAAATGATAGTTTCCAAAAAGTTTAAGCAATATAGAAGAATATCAGTCAAAATCTAAAAGCCCCCTTTCCCATTAATTAAAGCTGACAACTCCTAAGGTTATTCCTTCAGACATTCTCCAAAAATATGCAATCATATACAGACACACACTTTTCACAGCACTCTTAATGAGTTTCCACTGCTGTGAAGAGACACCATGACCTTGGCAACTCTTACAAAGGAAAACATTTAACTGAGGCTGGCTTACAGTTCAGAGGTTTAGTCCATTATCCTCGTGGCAGGAAACATGGCAGCATGCAGGCAGACTTGGTGATGGAAAAAGAGCTCAGAGTTCTACATTTGATTCACAGGCATCAAGAAGAGAACCAGCTTGAGCTTCAGAGACTTCAAAGTCCACCCCCTAGTGACACACCTCCTCTAACAAGCCACACCCCCTAGTAGGACCACTTTCTATGGGCCTATGGGGACCATTTTCTTTCAAACCACTACAAACACAAAAGGAAATATGCTATTCATATTCTTTTATGATGTTCTTCTCTCCATATATGGAAAGCATATTGTCCATCTATTTTCACTTCAAAATAGAGAAATGGAAGGATGGGTACATGCCACAGTTTTAAAGGAGCTAATATGTGCTATATCATGGTGGATGAAGATAATTTGCTTCCATGTTTTCTATAAAATGAATACAATAAAATCCTTTGATTTTCCTGTGGCCATAGTGCAAGTCCATCTGAAAACAGATGTCTAGAGGAGACTGATTAAAACTGTACACATTTTAAATTTTAGTGGGAAATATCCGAATGCCCTCCTGAAAGGTAGTATTGCAGTGTAAGTGTACACACTCTCAACACACTCGGTAGGACTGGGCATCATCAAACACACTAGTCCCTTCAAATTCAATCTGAAAAAGTGGAAGTTTTTGACTGAAACTAATAGAGATGCAATAGTAGTGCTTCCAAAAGTTATTATCTAAGGGTGGACAATATGCTTTTCATATAGGTTTTTATCACATAAGTAAAGATTACAAACAACTTTTCATTTTTTCTCATGTTCAAGCGACTAGATAATAATATGATATTATCATAATTTTGACAATAGTATATAATCTAGTAAGACACACAGTTTGAGGATCTCTAAGACCATATAAGAGCAGCCTAGAAATCAATGAGAACATCTGTGGGTTTCTCCTGCATTTACAACTGCTCCATGGCGGACCTCACCTCACTGCCTCCAAGACCCAGCTGAACCCACCATGATCTGAGAGTCAGCATGCCCAGATTGTTGGTCATTCATCCTATGACAGCCAGCTAGTTATTCCACATATCATATCTTCGATTTTTTCCTCCATAAAATAGAGATAAATAGTAGCCATTTCTTACAATTGCAATAAAGCTCAAACAAGATGGCATAATGACATAATAAGTTCTGTTTTTGACCTGAAATAAATGTGTTGGATTGATTTTTTATTACTGTGCTTGTGACCAAGTCCCTGTGAAAAGGTACTTATTTTACTAATTCAAGAAAGGAAAAGACTGTGTTCATTTCCTAGCCTTGAACAGACACGGTTTCCAGGAACTGATTATAAATCAATCTGTGGATAAAGATGTGTTTGAAAGTCAGTCAATAGCACCAGGCTCTCCAGTCCAGAAATTGAGGATAAAGGTCAGTCAGTCCCCAAACATCCTTGCTTCTGAAAGTCCTCTTAACTCTATCTGCCTCAGAGGTTTCAGGATTCTGTCCAAATCATCCACTCACTTTGTGCTCTATGTGTTAGGACTGCAACTTCCTTTGCTTAGCCTGCAGTGTATTCAGCTGCCAGTCTCAGACACAGAATGGCAGGATTTTCTGCATGTGTATTATTTTGTATAGAAATCCCAAGGCTGAATCTTCCCCCACTTACTTGATGAACAGTAAAGCCCACTTCCTTTTCCTTACCACCACTAAATTTTCAATCTTCAGCAAAATCTAGGATAATCAAACTGTGCTTCAAAATGAGAAACAGCTCATTTTGCTTTCTCAAATTTTATCATAGCCCCAGAAATATAAAAAATTCTAATTTACAGTGGAAGTTCAAAATAGATCAGTTTCTATGAAAAAAATGTTATTGTTGCCATATTAATAAACTGATAAAAGCTGTCTTTGGTCTACCTGAATCCATGTAGTTTAAAACAAAATTGTCTGTAAAAGTTAAACCCTCAGTACAAATGCACATACACATAAATGTGTTCTCAAGTGCTTGTTTGTATAGTTGAACTATTACATATGCAAATTCCTTAGATGGAAACAATATTTGCATTCTGAAACTCTCGGCTTCTGTGGTTTAATTGTGAGATTCCCCTCCCATATTTCTATCACCCTAGCCCTTCCTTCAGGTCTTCCAAACACCTACTTCTATTCTGAGTCTTGTGTTAGCCAAGCTCTTCCTTCTTTATCTCTCCTGATCAAAAGTTTTACTACTTACTCTTCAAGGATCACATCATACCCTATCATTATTCCTCACTTTCTCCTCCCACAACTCTGTACATGTCAGTTATTGGTACAAACACCTTAAATAACTGTGCATTTTCCCGTTCCTGGAGAGTCTGATGTGTGCATTTACTTTTCCATCTCCAGAACAGACACAGTCAACAAGTGCTCTTTCCTTTATTTATATATGCATATCTAGTATTCATATGTAAGGTCATTTGCAGCCCTCTTAATAAAAGAAGATATGAAAAATCAGCAGAGGATTGCTTTGTTTCTTTGATTGATTTTGATATTGTTTCTTTTTTTTTTCTTTTTTGGTTTTTCGAGACAGGGTTTATCTGTAGCTTTGGAGCCTGTCCTGGAACTAGCTCTTGTAGACCTGGCTGGTCTGGAACTCACAGAGATCCGCCTACCTTTGCCTCCCAAGTGCTGGGATTAAAGGCGTGCGCCACCACTGCCCAGCTTTTTGATATCATTTTATGAACATTTTAATCTCCAGATCAGTTTCCCCGGTAGGCCATCAAAGATGGAAGAACTAGAAAGCAAACCTTTCAGGGTTTTTTTTGTCCTAACTTACTTACTAAAAATATGTAAACATAATTATATGAGCAGAGCTGATGAAATGTTCCATTCCATTTCACAATCACCTAATGAAAAAGAGGCATCAGTAGTCCTAAGGTCACCATTCAAGTTGGCATTGTGAGCATTTAACACACCAAATAAAGTAGGCCAGTGCGCCCTGTCCCTTAAGGACTTACACAAACTAATCAATAATAAACCTTGAAGTAATAATTACTAAAGAAGTACCAGAAAGTTCTACACCATCACCAATTAGCGTTCTCTCATTCACACCAAGTATCCCACTTGGTTTTTGGCAATGGTGTCAATGAGTTCAAAGTCAATGATTATTTTTAACATCGAATAGTCAATTTACACCATACCATAAAATATAAAAATATCTATTGGCAAGCCCTCTCTACAACAGGTGGTGGGCAACAGAATGAGGAGTGGAGTAAAGAGACACTGAGGTAAAAGAATGTGGGATTCCCCTCTGTGTGCTGTGAATATGATTGGATAAGTAATAAAGAAAACTGGTTTGGCCTGATAGGGTAGAATAGAGCTAGTTGGGGAAAACTAAATTGAATGCTGGGAAGACCTAACCCACTGAGGGTTAGCTCCAATTCAGAAAAGCAATACCTGCTTTTGCATGTGTTATACATGGATATGTTTGTGCAGCTGTATTTCCTATGTACAACTTGTAAAACCCCTGCAAAAGGGTCATTTCATCTCAGATTTAAAGAAGAGACATTTGAAATAAGAATATAATCTAATATTTCAAATGTCACACCCTTCAAAATGACAGAATATGAGCACTGAGCCCAAGCCCTCCCCTAAACCTACACTGAGGGTAGATGATGCTGTGTCCCTGACCTCAATTCAGCCAGTTCCTTGATGGCCAGCAAGGGATGGGGTATAGAATAGACTTTCCATGAACTTGTAGCAGATAGACAGTAATCTATACTTTGGAACCTATGGATGGTGGTATCTTGCGTCTTTGGGTTAAAACAGAAAAAAAAGTATTTATTGTTGAACAAGAAGTGTAAGGAGCTCCACTATATGGCACATTTAATGTCTTCTCTATATCTAAATTTCAGGAAAGGATTGGAAGTATGAAGTTTTGCTATCTGGCAGCAACTTGTCATACTTAAGCTATGGTAGATGAATGGAAACTCCTTTAAAGAGATTTGTAACAAAAATTTGCATGTATTTTAATATCTTTTTGCTTTGAATTGGCAATAGAATTCATGAATATATGATATTTTTATATGCTTACAATTTAGAATGATTGAATCAGCTTTGTAATCTCATCCCTTAATGTAAATGATCATTTTGTGGTAAACACAATAACATTAGTTTTTTAGCATTTTTAAAATATGCATTGCATATTTATGCTAGCTGTCATTCTCTACAATTAATTACTACTTAAGTTTTCTTCTCCTACATGAAATTCAGTACACTTAGATCAACATTCCTTCTTACCCCATCAAAGTCCCTCCTCTGCAAACCATCATGCTCCTCCTTCCCATTCAGTTCTCTTGATAACACAAATGAGATTCCATTGTATTTCCCTTGTGTGTCTGGTTTATTCTGCATAACACACTACTGTGTCTGCCTCTTAACCCATTTTAAAGCTTTTTGCCCTCTCTATTCCCCAGAATGTCACTGGTGGCCTCCTTGGATTCTTAGTAATCTAATTCACATCTCAATTCCCTTGACCCTCCTCCCACTTGCTCTCCCAAATTCTTCCTAAGCTTAGTTTCTTTAACTTATTCAACTGCCCAAATCTGTCATGTCTCCTCCTCCTTTGTACTGCTGCTTCCTACAGTTTCCATTACCTTCCAAGTGAAGTCAGAGAGTACCTGTAATGCCAGTTACTGTCCCTGTAGAGTCGAACTTTAAAGCTTTATTCGTCTCCCAAATTGAAACTTAAATTATCGATTAAATCATCCCACAGAGCATCTGATCATAACTGCAGAGTGTAAACTCAAGATAGAAACAAAATCAGCCATTTTGGCTCTCACTCATTTTTGTTTTTGTTCTTCATCCTCATCTTCTCTCAGCCATTGTATGGTACTGTAATCATCACAGTAAGTAATGCCAATGCAGATGGGAGGTGTGGGTTATAGAAAATATTCTAGTAAGTGGTTTGGCACTGGGGAGTCACGTGCTCAGACTCAGGACCTGATGGTTGTGTTCCTTAGACTTTCAGTAACCTCTGGAATCCCAGAACATGAGTACTTGGTGAACGTGGAATCCATCACATTTAGGAGAAGTTAATATGAACAAATATGTACATATACATGTAAACTTTAAAACAACAATAATTGTTTCACATGCACAGTGATACTCAAAAGACTTCATATCCTTGAGAGGAAATAAAATTTCATTGTTACCATTGTGAGTAACTTGCATCAGGATTTCCTTTAATATCCACTGCCTTCAGGCAAGAATGCTCATATATAGGAGACAAGCAATACATCTTTTGTGATAAAGGGATAACTAACAGGGTAGGTATTCACTAAGCCCTGTTTCATTGTTCTTTCTGGTTACTTAACATCTAAGTAAGGCCCCGTTGATGGAGCCTAATCAACAGAATTTGGCAAAAGAGTATTTCCACATTATAGTCCAGTTGACCCACAAAATTCTCCCCAGGTCATGTGACCAACAGGAGTGACTATGACCCAGGTGAGCCAGAATGTCATAAACTGATGATGTGGAAACCACATGTACAGAGCACAGGTCCTGGAATTCTGACCTGGAACAGAGTCATCCAACCAATTTATTATTCTCATTGAATTCTGACACCAGTGAGAAACTCACTATTGTCAAATCACTGGATTTGTCTGCCACAGTACCAAGATTTACCTTAACTGATATACGCACATTAGAAATTACTTTTCCATATACAATTGATTCTACTACATGTTAAAATGATATTCTATACTTGACTATGTAAAATTTATTTGGATAAATGAACACTTTAGATAAGAAGATAAGTATGCCTTATGTAAAATGCTTGAGACCAGAAAGATTTCAAATGTTAGATTTTTGGAATGTTTTCATACACATAATAAGATATTGTAAGAATGAGACATGAGAAAACACAAGACTTATTTACTTTTCAAATACACCCCATGCATATAGCCTAATGGAAACTTAATACAGTATTTCAGTTCACCTGAATTTTGGTGGTGATCTGTCACATAATGCCATACATGGGATTTATGATAATCATAATTTTTAAATTTTGGAACTTTTCATGTTTCATATTTTTCACATTCAATCTGTCACTATAATAGCTCAAATGGACTTAAATAGGGGATCATATGTCAACAAAATACATACAACAACAGCAAAAAAATTGACAAGAAAACTTGTCCTCAATCATTTTCTAAGCAAGTAACTTCCTAAGCATTCATACTTCAGAAGGAAACCTTAACATTGTGTGCATATTCCATTTTATTATGAAGAAGCAATTTAGATAGGCAACATCATTCGAAAGAGTATTATGCTAGCACACATACTACAGACTACTGCTGTGCACTTATTTGCTTGACTTGCATATTTCTATGATTTCCTGACTAGTTGGTGTTGTTTTCCTCTTTTAATACTCTATTTCCTATAGTCTTGAGGCAATGGGGGGGAAAAAGAGCAAATTCACAGTCTGACTTAGTGACAGTTAATTCAGTTGTTTACGTTTGATTGTCTTGAGTCAAAAAAGAGACCCACCTCTGTGCATGCTCAGAAGTGGTTACCCAGATAGAGTTATTTGAGGTGGGAAGGCCTGCACACTCTGAATGGTGGGAAGACCTGTACATTCTTAATGGTACTATTCCATGGGCTGAATCAGCACTGGAAACAAAAGAGAAATTCAGAAGAGCCTAGATATTGATTGCCCTCCACTAGCTGACGACAAATACAGTGTGGTCAGTGCCTCAAATTCCTGGAGTCCTAACTTCCCCACCGAACACATCCGACTCTTCAAGTGTTAGTAAAATAGTCCTTCCTTCCAGAGATTGCTTTTGTCAGGTGTCTTGTCATGGTAGTGAGGCAAGGAAATATAATACAATCCCCAAATGAGTCTTTTCCTATTTTTGTTTCACTCTCGGTTCCTCCTGCACACACACAGTTTGGTTTTGTTTGTTTGTTTTGCAGATCTGCTGTATGACATCGACAGAATGCTCACTATGCTAACGACATAAAAACAGGACCCATTCTTTAGAGCCAAACTGCAAGTCAATGTCCTGGAGGCTGGCACCCAAAAACATCTGGTTTGGCCAGCATCTGGGAGAAACTGAATCTGCTGTCCTGGCTCCTGCTGATGTCACACAGTCTCTGAGAGAGATCTGTCTTCAAAACCACACAGCAGCTTTGGAACAGGACAAGTTGGCTGAGAAAATGACTTTTACCCTTACAATATTACCTACGCTGTCCTAAGCTCTCAGTGTTTCTCCCTTATCCAAGGGATCTGGGAGAAAGCGCATCACAGCGCCCTCTGCCTTGCTCATAACACAGATCAGTGTGACTACTCCCTCCTAAAATGCCTTAGTAAGTTGTACACAGCTATACCAAAGCCTGTAACATGTATCATAGCCCTGCTTTAAACTTGTTTTGGTTCTTATGTTATCAGTATACACTGAAGCCCCAACAAGGGAAGTAAAACTGAGTAATGATGTTTAACAAGCAGTATTATCATATAGACTTAAGGTAGTGTTGAAACCACAGCTTCCCTGTTGAATGGCTCTGTGACCCCTGATGCATTGCTTGATCTAGTTGTGTCTTGGCTTCCTTATCTGTAGAATGGGGATTATAGTTATGCTTACTTCCTGGGCTGTTACAGGAATTTGTGACTTAAGACATGCACCATATTTTAGATGCTGTCTAGTACATGAGGGCTTTTTGTGCTATTTTCCATTACTATTCTCCTCCCTCTTGCACATCATCTCCAATTCAGTGCCCCATATAGCATTATACAATTGTTAATAGCCCTAGTGAACAGGTTTGAGTGTAAAAAGAGTTTTAAAAGAATTACTGCCATGAAAGCCAATACTTTTTTCGACTTTTACTCCCAAGTTTCAAAAATGACTCTGTATTCAGGCCTGAGAGTATTTAAGATGTTCTCTCATCTAGCTTGGGCTTTATGAGTTTATAAGTTTTTAAGGCAATCTCTTCCAATCTTGCTTGAATCTTTTTTTTTTATGTTTTCTTTGTTTCCTGGCCTCCATGATGTCAGATGCTTTGCATCTCCACGTCAAATAAAGTCTCTCCTCTTTGAAATTCTTTTTTTTAATTTATTTTATATTTATTTATTTATTTATTTATTTATTTATTTATTTAAAGATTTCTGTCTCTTCCCCGCCAGCGCCTCCCATTTCCCTCCCCCTCCCCCAATCAAGTTCCCCTCCCTGTCAGCCAAAAGAGCAATCAGGGTTCCCTGCCCTGTGGGAAGTCCAAGGACCACCCACCTCCATCCAGGTCTAGTAAGATGAGCATCCAAACTGCCTAGGCTCCCACAAAGCCAGTACGTGCAGTAGGATAAAAAACCCATTGCCATTGTTCTTGAGTTCTCAGTAGTCCTCATTGTCCACTATGTTCAGCGAGTCCAGTTTTATCCCAGACTTTTTCAGAAAACACTATCCTGAGTGAGGTAAGCCAGACCCAAAAAGAGGACCATGGAATGCACTCACTCATATTTGGTTTCTAGCCATAAATAAAGGACATTGAGCCTATAATTAGTGATCCTAGAGAAGCTAAATAAGAAGGAGAACCCAAAGAAAAACATATAGGCATCCTCCTGAATATTAACCTTCATCAGACGATGAAAGGAGACAGAGACAGAGACCCACATTGGAGCACCGGACAGAAATCTCAAGGCCCAAATCAGGAGGAGAAGGAAAGAGAGCACGAGCAAGGAACTCAGGACTGCGAGGAGTGCACCCACACACTGAGACAATGGGGATGTTCTATCGGGAACTCACCAAGGCCAGCTGGCCTGGGTCTGAAAAATCTTGAATCTTATTTTTATATGCTTTCTAAGCGCCTATGCCAAGGTGTACTTTTTGCAATTTGTGGGGTAGAAAGTAGGTGCGGAAGAATGGAGTCTTATGAGAAGGTAAAGCATGTGTAACAGCATCCATGCTATGCCTATTGTCCAAATACTCCTTAAATAAAATTACATGCAATATTATGTGACAAAGGAACACATTGGCGGGTTCCTGGGGACAAGAATGAAATAAGTGTTAAACTAGTCATGTACTTTCCTAGAAGCCTATGCTGACACATTCAGAAAAATACAAGCTTAGAAGTAATTACTCAACCTTCCCTAACTCCTGGCTTGTATGGTAGTAAAGGTGACTCATTCACACAAATTAGTAAATGTTTCTCACCTACGACTGTCATCAGGATGAGTAAATTGAGCTGTCTACAGATAGTTTCCTTGAGAAATGACATAAATTACTGTGCTTGTATGCTACAGTTTCAGTACAAATCAAAGTGCAAACGAGTCACCTCAGGGAAAGAAAACAAACCCTAGAAGCTTTGGTTCTTATTGTAAGAACACTCAGGAATTTGGATGCAGAATGGGGTTAAAGATCAAGGGTACTTGATGGGCTGGGTATCACATAAAGGATGGGTTAGCACATACAGGAAACATACAAGCTTGAAAAGTGCTTTTCACAAGGAAAATTATTTCTCTCTTTTTCTCTCTCCTGTCATATCCCCCCATCTCATTTTGTTTTTTCAAGACAGGGTTTCTCTGTAGCTTTAGAGCCTGTCCTGGAACTAGATCTTGTAGACCAGCCTGGCCTTGAACTCACAGAGATCCTCCTGCCTCTGCCTCACTTGTGCTGGGATTAAAAGTGTATGCAACCACTGTCCAGCGGAAAATGATTTCTAATGCATGAAAAGGTTTATCTGTGTTACTTCAGGGATTCAGTTATGAACCAGAGGCTAGCTCAGGCAGCCTTCAGAAATGTCCTCTTTAACTGCAGGTGAGTTAAACACAAAAGTGAAGCAAGGATATTAGAGAGGAAACTCCCAACTTCAAATAAAGAGTTAGTGTTGTAAATCTAGACTTTCCTCAGAGTGCTATCTGCCAGAAAACTGTGATTACGAATGAGAACTTTGAAACTCTAACAAATAACCACTTTCTATAAAATTTCCTTTCTGTTTGCTAAGATGATTAAACAATACAAAAACAGACACCACACTATTGACAACCACAGTTCTGATTACTGGACTAAATAACACAGCCTGTGTACTTTACTTTTATTTTAAAACTTTTCCCTTAATACTTAATTTTCAGATTGGATTGTATCTTTGATGTGAGCCTTTAAAAAATTTCCTTCTACTGGGTTGCATGGTCCAGCCTCAACATGAGGGTGTTTGCCTTGTCTTATTGTATTTTCTTTTCCAGTCTGGCTGTTGTCCCTTGGGGACCTGCTCTTTTCTGAAGAGGAAACAGAGGGGGAGTGGATTTGGGGGAGAAGGAATGTGGGGGAGAGTGGAGAGAGAGGAAATTGTTGGGATATATTATATGAGAAGAGAATCTTTATTTTCAATAAATTTTTTAAAAATACTTTAATTTGTTGAGAATTTCTTACAATGTATTTTGATCATATTTGTCTCTTCCTAACTGACCCCAGATTCACCCACCTCTCAACCCACACAAGAGAATAAAAATATCAGTACCAGGAATGAATTACCTCTTTTTGGGTTCTTGACTAGGAGGGTCCCACAGACTCTTAAATATTACTGGCTACCGTCATTGCTCTTGGTTAGCCTTCAGAACTTTGATAAGACCATGTTGTTGAATACACCACATACTTAAGTCATAAAACATGGTAAAATCAAGCTGGTATGACCTTGAAGTTTTAACCCTAATGGCCAGCTTCCATAGTTCTGAAGGGTTCTATGCATGATACCAGAGAATAGTAATCACTAATCATACCCAGTTATCAACCCTATGACCTACAATAATAATTGTTCTGATAAGATAACCACTAATGCAAGGTGAGACAAATGTTATGGGAACAGTCAATCAGTTTCTGCTTGGGTTTAAGGTCTGTTCCATGAAATGGATCCCATATCTGGCACCATTGTTCAGAACAAGGACCTGTAGCTAGATAGATCAGAACCCTAATCAAAAGCTTATTACTATTATGCAGATAAGTGGATATAATATTATAACAACTTTTAATGATATATTACTGTACCCATGATTAGTGTATCTCTTAGCCTCATTGAAGAAGCTTTCTTTTGCAGGATGGAGACTAGCAGAGAGACTCAACTGGTCAGCCTGTTGATATTTGCTAGAATGAGGACAAGGAGAGGGAGAGTTTTAAAGTCTTGTTTTCTTGGAGGTTTAAAGATAACTATTTTTGTTTTTTAAAACATTAACATTCTACCAGACAATGGTGACACACACCTTTCATCCCAGCACTTGAAAGGCATAAGCAGGTGAATCTCTGTGAGATTTGAGGCCAGACTAGTCTACAAAAGCTAGTTCTAGGACAGGCTCCAAAGCTACAGAGAAACCCTGTTTAAAAAAAAACAACAAAACAAAACAAAAATCAATGTACTTTGTTTCTATAATCTCTGGTCACATTTGAAGTGCTTATTTAACTTATTGAGCATTAAAGAGTTAAGATTTGCCATTTTATAACAAGGCTATAGCTGAGACCACAAACTAAAATTAAAGACTATATTGAGTCTTTGAAAGTATGCTTCCATTAATTTAAATTGGTCATTATTGTTTAGCTTTTATAAAGAGGTAAAGAGGCTGGGTAGTGGTGGCACATATCTTTAATCCCAGAACTCAGAAGGAAGAGGCAGGCAGATCTCTGTGAGTTTCAGGGCAGCCTGGTCTACAAAGTGAGTTCTAAGACAGCCAGGGGTTACATAGAGGAACCCTGTCTCAAACAAAACAAAACAAACTAACAAAAAAGAGGTATAGATATGCACTAAATATGTCTTTTAATGCATATTGCATACCATAGTAAATTCATAGCCAGAAGAAAAGTTGGCACTTTCCAATACAGTGCTAGAAATCTTCTATATATTAATGGATAGTATATTCACATAAATTTAGTTATACCACTAATATTCAAAATAAGCGTGAATTTACAGTATTTTTAAACTTTTTAGTACCATCTAAAACTAGTTGGTAATTTTAATACTTTTAAAATATCTCTATTACCTTCTAAAATCAATAAAAAAGAATATTGAGCAGATATATTTTCATCAGTTCCCCATACAACTTATCTAGACTTTTCTTTCTTCTTTAAGTGGTGCCAAATTATGCCATTCTTGTCTATGGGGTTTGTTTCCATGTTACCAAGCTCTCCTCTCTTAGATCCACCCATGGTTGATGGGGAAGGGTCTCTCACTACACAGAGCATCGGTGAAGTGAGTCAAAAGAATTCATTCTATCTTCTATCTGTAACCTTGGAGTAGAAATGGGGAGGGATTTTGAATTCTGACACAAAACAAGAGAGGCAGAACACTGCTGGTATTTAAAACAATTATTTCACCTGGTATGTCTGCCTAATCAATAGCTGACATTTGCCTAGTTTAGAACTGACTATGACCAAGATAATAGTGTAAAATGATGCTGCTGAGACAGTGGAAGCCATACAAACTCAACATGTATCTGTCTAAATACTTTAATGTGAGCAAAACACCCACAAAAATCCAGTAATGTGTGTAGAAAAATTTTCCAAAATGATATTGAAATATTATCCCTTGACTTTAACTCTTTCTGAAAAGTCCAGGTGCTATGGTTTCCTTGTGTCGAGGGCTGACTCTCAATAGATCGCAGCGAGGGAGCTGCTCTGCTACGTACGAAACCCCGAGCCAAAAATCACTTGAGGATATTTTCCAATAGAAAAACTATGATGTAAGGTATTATGGGTTAAACTCTAGGGGTGACAGTGTATGAATTATAATCCTAGAATTTATAATGAGGCAGAGGCAAAATGATCAAGAATACAAGTCATTTTGAGCTACATAGTGATATACTTGAGAGAGAGGAAGAGGAAGGGAGAGAGAAGGAAGGAAGAAGAGGAGAGAAGAAAGGAAGATAAAAAGTGACAGGTCTCCATATCTTTAGTTTCTACACCCACAAATTCACCAGTGTTGTATAAAACATATTTCAAAAGTCATGTCTGGCAATGATGGCACACGCCTTTAATTCCAGTCCTCAAGCAGCAGAGGTATGTGGCTTTCTATGAGTTTGAGGCTAGCCTGGTCTACAAAGTAAGTTCCACAACAGGCTCCAGAGCCACACAGAGAAACCCTGTCTTGAAAAAACAAAACAAAAGTTCTTTGTATATTTTGGAGATCAAAGAACTTAAGAAACTTGACATCAAAGAACAACAGATGAATCTCAAAGGGCTGGAAGACATTTAAGGAAATACTCAACATCCTTAGCCATCAGAGAAATGCAAATCAAAACAACTCTGAGGTTCCATCTTACACCTGTCAGAAGGCCAAGATCAAAAACATTGATAACAGCTTCTGCTGGAGAGTATATGGGGTAAGCTCCTCCATTGCTGGTGGGAGTGCAAACTTGTACAGCCTTTTTGGAAATCAGTATGGTGATTTCTTAGAAAATTAGGAAATAATGTGCCTCAAGACCCAGCAATATTGCTGTTGGGCATATACCCAAAAGGTGCTCAAAAATACCACAAGGACATGTGCTCAACTATGTTCATAGCAGCATTGTTTGTAATAGCCAGAACCTGGAAACAATACACCTCAATTGAAGAACGAAAAAAGAAAGTGCGGTATATTTACACAACGGAGTACTACACAGCAGTAAAAAAATAATGACATCTTGAAATTTGCAGGCAAATGGATGGATCTAGATAAAACCATATTGAGTAAGGTAACCCAGACCCAAAAAGACAAATATAATATGTATCCACTCATAAGTGACTTTTAGACATAAATAAAAGAAAAACCAACCTACAGGCCACAACCCCAGAGAAACTAAACAACAAAGAGAACCCTAAGAGACATACATGGATCTATATAGAAAGGTAAAAAAGACAAGATCTCCTGAGTAAATTGGGAGTGTGGCAGGTCACAGAAGAAGGTACAAGGGGAGAGAGGAAAGAGGTAAGTGGAGAAAAAATGTATAGCTCAGTAAAAACAATTAAAAAAGAAAAAAATTGAAAAGTCATAAGAGCTGAGATTATATTGTATAAGTGCATTTTTACATATCTTAGTAAAAACATCTAAGGACGGGAGCTTTCTCAGATGGAGAGAAAGGCAGTCATTTTCCAGCTCCTCTCTTATTCACGCCAATGGTGTCTTCCATACCCTCCCATTCCCCTTCGGGATGCCTCTTAGAAAACTTCCAGCCTCTCTTCTTGGCACCTGACCTAACAGGCTCTAAATTTATTTGCTTTTGCATTTAAAGTTACCTCAGTACCCTTCGATAATCCATCCAAAGGACCATCTAATGACACCTTAGATCCCAGTATTATTTGGGACCTTTACAAATACTGGGAGCAATCAGGGAAATGGAAAGAGATTCCCCATTGCCTATTTCTCTTTCTCTGTGCCAAGCCCTGATTGATTTTGTCTGCCCCCACTCCCACACTTTGCCTCCCCCAGTGTATAAATGTCCTGTTTTTAAGTTAACATTGATGGATCTGTAAGTTTGTTGCTATCAGGGAAATGCAAATTGAAACAACTTTGAGATAAAATCTTAGACCTGTCAGAATGGCTAAAATCAAAAACACAAGGTGATAAGTACCTGGATGGTGGTAATGCCCCTAAACTTACGAACACCACTCAAAGTTCATCTTCATACTACAAAATGCTCAGAACAGTTCCAAAGGGGTTAGCTAAGATGGTCCAGCATCATAGTCTACTTCAGCCAGAACTTTTTGTCTCAAGTATTTTACATTGTTATAAACTTTTGTATATTGATACAAATTTAAGGTTATTTTTGTTATGCTGACTATATGTTTTAACTCTTATGATATCCTTATATTATTATATATTGATAAAAATTTAAGGTTATTTTTGTTATACTATATATATGTTTCTATTATTATGTAAGGCATTATACCTATGTAGATTATTTGAAATTCAATGTAAAGTTCTAGTCCTTGAAAGCTATTTAGAATAAAAAAGAAAGACAGGTTAATAGTTAATCATCTATAACAATGAAGTATGCAGCTGTGTTAAGTATATTTTCTAAGTCAAATAGAAATATATTTAAATGGATGGTCTTAAAACTCTGAAGAGACCTACAGACTATGGCATTTAGGATGTCTTGATAACATAGGGCTTTTCCTGACAGTGAGACATGTTTACTCCTGGCAGCATCAATTTACTTCAAATAAAATAACTAACATATGGAGTTTACTTTCAATGTGGCAAAGCTTGTCATTTGGGCAAGGGGCTGCCCTTGCCTCGACTGCAAACATTATTCATTCCAATCTGGACAATAAGGATACAAAAGAAAGTGACTGATAAAGATAAACTTTTCCAGGACAAGGTAGGACAGCCTTTTGCAAATTTCTGCATCACAGAAGTATGTCAGATATTCTAAGCCTGAAGGCTGAAGATGGACACCCCAACATTGCCCAGGAAACATGAGGAGACTGTCCAGGCAGATAAATGTTTCTGTCATTTCTATAGTTTTGGAAGTTGCTTTCTTTGTACTTCCTGTTTACTTGTATAATATTATATATTTCTTGGGTCTCTGATGGGGTTGAACATTAGATAGTAATAGTTATAGTTTTCCTTAGTTGTGATAGAAAGTAAATTAAATATAAAACTGAGGGCCCACCAAGATATGATAGTAGTAGAGTATTTTTCCTGAAATTGACAAATACTAATGGACTGGACATTGTGAAATGTATTTCTTACTTGATAATTGTTAATATTGAATATGATTTTACTCTGTGAGAGTTAAAACCTTCCAGGGCTAGTGGTTAGAGAAAAACCATGGAGAGAGGGTCACCCAGTCAACTCTTTGCTGTTCCTTGGATTTATCATGTCTTTATCTCAATTTTTGAGATAGCAGAACAATTTAGGTAGATGCTATAACCTATTTCTAGCCTTTTTTGTTCTCTATTTACTGAATTTGGTTATATAGGGATTCAGGTATCTTTTAGATGTGAGTGACATTAGACTTTTTAAAATGATGTCTTACTTCAATTAAAAGTTGGCTCTGGAGTTTGGGTATGGTTTCTCCTCCTTAAGATCCAAGCATGGTTGTTTAAAGGTTTTCTCCAAAATCTATGTCTTATATCAGGAGAATCACCTGACCATGTGATGGATAAAGGAGAGCAAAACAAAATAAATGGATTGACTATTCACAATGGGAACTACTGTTACTCATCTCATACTCTTTTGGTGTTGATTTAACTCTAAAGTTTTTTTCTACGGTTTTGTAGGATATTTGGTCAAATTGTGATACACTGAGACTTTGTTAATAAAGTTAACCTTGAATCAGGGGGTAGTGCCAGCAACTAACTGACCAGAATTGGCCATAGATAACCCAGGAATATAGATTGAGAAGATGCACAGGAAATAACAGAGAGGGACTTAGAGATTTCATGCTCTCTTCAATCTTTGAAGTGTAGAGAAGTTAACCAGTTGTTTTTTGATCTGTCAGATTTTCATCTCAATATTTAACTCCCAAGGCTTTGTTGATAATAAAACAACTTAGGTAAATACATCACTGAGGCGTAAATCTCATCTCAAGATTTAAGTAAGACTATTATGTAAACTTTTCATGCCTTAAGTTCTGTAAGCATATTGAGTATGATTAAAACTCTGTAAAATCTGTAGCAAAAGGGTTAACACTGGGGTTGATTGTTAAAATGTGAACATATGTAACCTTAGAGAAAACATGTGGCTTGCTGCCATCTTAGCAGCTATCCTTCCATCAGGATGGAGGCATTCATATGACTAACCGCCATCTTTGCTAGCATTGGAAAGCATGCATTTTACCGCATGACCTCACTCCCATCTTGTTGAAAGTGACCCCATGACATAAACCAGCCAAGGGAAAAACACCTTCTCCTAGCTATGAAGCCCAAACCAAATGATTCCCCTTGTTATCTAGCCTCCTCCCTATTGTTCTCAATGCACAGTCCCCTCTCTTCCTATCCAGACTCTGGTTTTCCTCTCTTCCTCCTCAGCAACAGACTGCCCACCCATTCAGTGCTGAGGCAATCCCTGACTGGGACTCTGAATGGAATTACAATGCCTCAGGGAATATCCTTGCTAGGGATCAATTTATAACTTGAATCCTGACAGGTCTTCATAAGGCCACCCTTAAAATGATAAATTACAAAAAAAAATTCAAGAGTTCATTGAAGAAAAATGTGAAAATCCCTCTCATGTCCTAGACCACTTCAAAAAAAGCCCTCTTACAATATAACAGTCTGGGTCCTGAGACCCCATATGGGAAACTACTCCTTATGACTTACTTTTTCTCCCAATTTCCCTGACATTAAGGCCAAATTTAAATCCCTAGAGAGGGGATCCCTGAGTCCACATGCAGAAGTTGTAGCACTGGCCGTCAAGGTGTATCATGGGAGAGATGGAAAAGCCTGAAAACAAAAGTACTTGATGATAGCCATGGCACAGTAACTTCCCAGGTTCCCTCCCCTCTGGAATCCTGAGAACCTTCACATCCCAGTTTCAAATGTGATCAGGAGGGTCACCAGGCCCTGGACCTGCCATAAATCTCATAAACCACCTGGAGTGGTTTACGTTTCTAATGCCCAAGGTACCATCAAGAAGCGTATTGGGATGTTGACTGTCTCTGTGTCTCTCTTAGCATGGGCACTTCAAATCCAGATGGTCCTTCAGCCAACCTTTTAGGTCTGGCTGTGGATGACTGATGGGGCCTGGGATCCCGTGACCCGACCTCAGTCATCTATGACCAGGAGCCTCAGGTAGATATCACAATATCAGAGTGATCTATTTCTTTCCTTCTGGACACTGGCACCATTTACCTAGTCCTGATGGAGTTTAATGACCCACCTCTCTTTTCTTATTGTCAGGGTAGGGGACAGCTTTATCGATCTCATTAAACCCCACTAAATAAAGCACCCAGGCTCAATACCCACTCTCTCTACAGCCTCTTGCTGATTCTCATCACAGGATTTATAGTATCAGGGCATGACAAACAAGAGGTTCAGGTCATACCCTCTATAAGCAGTCCTAGGTATAACCATTTGCATTGCCGCAACAGTGGTGGAATTGACTTCTTCCCTAGCTATTTACCATTGGTTTTCTTCTCAGTTCATCCAGAATCTCTAAAGGGTGGCTCAGACCATCCTTACCCTCCAGGGCCAAATAGACTCACTGGCCACCATGGTGGTACAAAATTGGTGAGAAGGAGATTTACTAATAGCAGAGAAAGATGGTCTTTGTCTTATCCTCAGGGAGGAATGTTGTTTCTATGTTAACCAAACAGGTGTAGTAAAAGAAAAGATCCAACAACTCCAGATGGAGCTCCAAAAACATAAGAAACAGTTTGATGCTTCTGGCCAGTGGATCCTTGACAGTCCAAAATGGAGGTGGATACTGCCCTTCTTAACCTCTTTCCTCTTCCTTGTCTTCGTACTACTAATCACACCCTGCTTTGTAAGATTCTTGTCTAGATTTCTTCAACAACAGACCCAAAAGATTTCTAGCCAGACTTTTAATCAGTTGCTATTATAAGATGATCAGCCCCTAGCTACCAAGCCAGAGGCCTGGGACTCCCAATTATACCCTGATGGTGAAGGTAAAGTTTATCCCAACAACTTCGACAGCCCCATTCAACAAGGAGTAGTTTAATGATAACATCGCCCTGCTTTCCTGACCCCTGACTGTTTATCAATAATAAACAAGAAAGAGGAGTTGTAAGCCCCTCAAGGCACATGAGTGGTAAGGCACATGAGTGGTAAGGCACATGAGTG
>JABTXL010010235.1:7696222-7741455 GCA_025134845.1 Neodon shergylaensis | reverse complement strand
AAGGCACATGAGTGGTAAGGCACATGAGTGGTAAGGCACATGAGTGGTAAGGCACATGAGTGGTAAGGCACATGAGTGGTAAGGCACATGAGTGAGTGGTAAGGCACATGAGTGGCCAGGCCCCTGGGCACCTTCAACTGCCAGGTTCCATACACAAAACACTCTAACTGCTGTAATGCCCATCACAGCCAAGCACAGGACTTAACATCCTAGCAGTCTCTGAGTGATGTATGATTAATAAAAACTCAAAGTTAGAAATTGAGGTTCAATCTGAAGATCCAAAAAGCAAAACAGCCAGCCGCTGGCTCTTACCTCAACCTCAGTCTGAAATGGAGATTCTGCTTCCAGGAATCTCAGAATGAGGCTGTCTCTGAGAGCTGTCTCCCCCAGTTTTATATTCCTCTCTACAGCTGGGATTAAAGGCGTGTACCACTGGGATTAAAGGCATGTATCCCCACACCCCAATTTCTATGGCAAATAGTGTAGCTAGTGGGATTAAAAGTGCATGCCATTATGGCTACGGAAGTTAAAGATGTGTGTTAACATAATCTGGTCTGTAAGGCTGACCAGTGAGACTGTTTTACTCTTAAATCTTCAGGCAGTCTTTATTTATTAAAATACAATTGAAATGCCACTGCACCTGAGATCACCCCAAACTCTGGACTTGAAATCCCACTCATTCTCACCATGGAAAGCTCCACCCTCCAAGAAACTCTATGTAAACCCTGCCTTCTGTTCCATTCCCTGCTGCTTCACCCAAAAGCAGAGGTAGCCACCCTCCTGTTTTTTTTCCCTCCCAATAAACCTCTTGTGTGAGGTTTGTTGTATGGTGTGACTTTGTGGTAAGCTAGGATACCTTTCCATCTAAGCTGTTATACTTAAAATAAGACTAGGTACAAACCCATATCAGGACTGGATAAGGAACCCGGTAGAAAAAAAAAAGTAATTCCAAATCAGGCCAAAGAGTCAGAGACACCTCTACTCCCACTGCATGGAGTTCTCAAAAAATACCAAGCTAACAGCCATAAAATATATGCAGAAGACCTAGGACAGACCCATCAGGCTCTGTGATTGCTACTTCAGTTTTCTGTGAACCCCTATGAGCGTTGCTTAGTTGATTCTATGGGCCATGTTCTCCTGGTGCCCTTGTCCCTTCTGGCTCCTACCATTGTCTCCCCCACCAAAAAAAAAAAGGGAGAGAAGTAAGGAGGAAGGGAAGAGTAAATAAACTGATGATGATGGTTTTTATAGATCTTAGGACTCTCACTGTCACTAACTCCCATCCCTCAACATTGACTCTAAATGGTTCCTACCAAGTTCACTATCCTCCTGCTTTCTTCTTCTGTTCCAGAAGGTGGAAGGCCCCCTTTTCTTCATTTTTGGTACTCTACACATTGTAGTCCTCTTTAATGAAAATGTAGTGCTTCTTAATGAGCCCCCAGCTGTGACAGGGCTATAACAGTTGAAAAGATTTGCATACCCCAATCATTGCTGTCTTAGGCTGCTATAATAAGATATCACAAACTGTATAGATGAAAAAGTAACAGAATCTTGTTCTAGGGCCTAGTTTATCATGCCTTAAGCCCTAGGTTCAATCTCAAAAGTAGCCAAAAAGAACAACAAATTTATCCTTTCCCAGTTTAGGAGGTGGAAGAAATTTAAAATCAAGCTGTCTGTAGGACTAGTTCCTCCTAGGCATTTTAGTAGAGCAGACCCCTACGAGTTCCTATGACTTAACTGACAATCTCTGGCATCCTTTGGCTCATAAAGCATCATGCTGAGCCTTGCTTTGTCATAGGCTGTTCTGCCTCTGTGAGTCTATGTATCCAAGTTTACTCTTACTACAAAGGGGCAAGTTATCTTGGGTTAAGGGACAATCCCATTCCAAAATCTTTGACTCAACAATGACATATGTAATAATGCTGTTTTCAAAAAGGGTCACATTTCTAGTGTTAGGTAGCTCAATAGGCATGAGCAGGTTTGAAGACCATTGAGAAAGGATCTCTCCCTCATAATCTTCTTTGGACACCCCATACAGCCCGTTTTTCTGGTAACCCAAGAAAGGAAAGCATCACAGTTGTCCCTTCTGAAGATTAAGAATACACATGAAAAGGAGAACTAGAGGGCTTTGCTGGAACCCATTAAAGTAAATCTATTTTTTTTCTGTTCAAAAATGATGTCTGCATTCTACCTCTGGCCCTAAGTGAGATAAAACATTCTAAACTGCCCCCACAGTGTCCCTTTCTTCAAGAGTTAATCCAACTGGACCTGCCAGCTACCTAACCAGAAGAGCATCACCTGGGGGAAATGACACATCTGAAGATTTGCCAAGGAAATGGGAGAAATGATTAGTCCACAAATGTGATAATGTAGACACAGCAGAAGTCTCACCATCCATGCAATTGCTCGCAGATCTTCACCTCTTATCCTGCCTGCTTTCATTATTCTAATTCAGAAATCTAACTTTGTATCTTCAGACACCAGCCAAAATCTCAGACATATTTGTCTGGATTCTCCGGACTTTTTTTTTTACCGTTTCCCTCAATACCCTTCTCCCAGATCCCATAGAACTGCCTGAGATCTCCATTGCTGAGTCTGTCTACTTCCTTAGACTCTAAGTCAAAGGGAGTGACTTCCCCTTCCTCTCCACCACAGACGGAGGCTTTCCCCAGCAGCCACTCAGATTTACAGTTTGCTTGCTCTGTGTTCTCTTAGACAGTTTCTACAACTTCCCTCTGAGTCAGTTCTAATTTCTTATTTTTTTTTTAATCAATGGGACTAAGAACACTCAAAGGACCCCCTGATTTCCTGGTAACATGTACGTGCTGGGGTTAGAACTTCAACCTATCCATGTTTTTTAGAGCACACAATTCAAACCCTAACACATTTGTACCAAATATGTTTTAATAATTTTTTATAATCTGTATATCCTAAATTACAATGGGTTCCAGAAGGCCCAGAGGTCGAGATTGGAGGACATAGTTGGGAAAATTGAACAAAATGAACCTTAAGTCTCTTCCCACATGCTTCAGCTTGGACAGAACTCATTTTGTCTGTTTCTAACACTGCAGGTCTCTGCAGTGCTAAGCATCGACTTGGTTTTCTGGTTAAATAAATGCCTCTGATCTTAAGGCAAGTGCTTCCTTGAGCTCACTCTAGATGAGCACTGTGTGGGAAGAAAAGCTTTCATGGGAAAACACCAAGTCAAGTAACAATAAGCAATGTCTTTGCAACAGGGACTCTCAAAACATTTTATGCATAAATGTCTGTTTTGAGTAAAAGAACATGACTCCCACAGAAGCCTGAACCCATTTAAATGTGCAGATCTCTGAGGTCAGAATGAGAGGAAAGCTCCTTCTAGAAGAAATACACTTCCAAAAGCAAAAATTGGTGGATTCCCTAAGGAAGTGGTTCTCAACCCATGGCCTGGGACTTCTTTGGAGTCACAGTCAGATATCCTACATATCAGATATTGACATTATGATTCATAAAATTAGTAAAATTACATTTATGAAGTAGCAACAAAATAATTTTACAGTTGGGGTCACCACAACATGAGGAACTGTATTCAAGGGTCACAGATTTAGGAATATTGAGAACCACTGCTTAAGGGTTCATGCAAATACACATAGATGGTGGTGATGACCAGCAGAGCTGTTTCCTGAGAGGAAAATGGCTGAGCAGACTATTTTCCTATTAACATGTGTTACGCCCTTTCCCTTGTGATAGAGAGGTTGTAACATGTTAGCATGGCCACGGGTGGCTTTAGCATGATGTGTGTGTGTATACCAGCAGTCTACTCTTAGCTTTCGACGGATGCATACTGGGATGTGGAGAACACGGACAAAAGGCAAAGTTGAAAATAAACCAGGAAACTCAAGTCTCAAACAAACAATATGCTTTCTTCTAGTCAAATATGTAAAGCCAGTGTGAGTGCCATAGTTGAATACAGAGATTCAACTATGACCGCAACACCTTTTCTTTAGAGACTGTCAAGGAAATGCTCTGAACTCTGCAGGCTGGGTCATTCGCTGTGACTGTTTCCTGGGGCACTGAGCAGGGCCACAGCAAGGGCCAGGATGTACCGTGTTCCAATAATATTTTTTCCAGCAAGTTACCGATTTTTGAAGTTCATATCATTTTGCATGTCACAAAGTATTTGTCTTTTGAATTATTTAGGAAGGGTGATATGCCATTGTCTGGAGATGAGGTGCGTGAAAACAACCCACAGACTGGATTTTGCTCCAAGGCTTAGTTTATCAATCTCTAAACTAGAAGGTTCGTCTTAATTTTGTTCTTCATTTAATACATTTAGACACATGACATATAACTCTAAAATGTTTATAGCCATGGGATGAGAATTTATTTATTTATTCTTTTCTTCATTCTAAGGAGAGAAATGGCAGAGATTAAAAATGTGAGTTATTCAGGGCAGTAGGAGATCCAGGGTCCTTTCAACAGACTTAAAATTAAAAATTTTATAAAAAAAATTCAAAATTTTGACCAAAGAGTTTATAAGACACATATATCCCATTTGGCCTATAACTACTTTTAATGTTAAATTTTCTCATCCATTCATTTTGAATTCTATTATTTTTTTTCTGTTACACAAACAGAATAAAACAACAGAGTCTGGTATAGACATTTTCATTTTAAAAGCCAAGGCCCAAAACTTCTTATGTTGCAATCTACTTTATCTTTTCTTAAAATGCTTCCCTTTCTGCCTCTACATTTCAAAGCAAACTCATTTTACTTGAGAAACGAGATGCTTTTTAAAAACTGTTTCAAAATGTCTAAGTTTGAGGTTGTGGAAATGAATAATTATGCTATAGTCTTTGTCAGAGAGAAATACTTCCCTCTGATTTGACTTTCAGCTGGCTGCCAGCACTGACAGAATGAGGAGACTGAGGGGAGGAAAGGGGTTTGCTTACAACGAGCACCAGCTGGAGGGATGGCCTCAAATCACAGCTTCATGTTTCAAATGTGACACCAATGCTCAGGCACCCTAAATATGTTAGTAGGGAAATTGTCAGACATTCCTTTAAAAGTTGAAAACTTGTAGTCTAGCATTCCCAATCCTGGGTAGGTACACCCTGGAATAATATAAATGCAGGCCCATCCAAAAATATGCTTGCCAGAGTTGTTGGCCACGTAATTCTAAGAGCTACAGAGGAGCAACCCACAAGCCATCAACTACTCTAGAGACCAAACACATCCAGGTTTTCTCATGGTGGCTCTTCTCACTGTACCCCAATTTCATCACATGTCACTTCCCTTTGAAATATTTCTTCTTGAGGTGTCAGCCACAGGGGACCCACAAGCCCTTTTATTTCATACATCTTCAGATTCCGTACCTCTTTTCAGTTGAGTCCCGTGTCTTAAACTTCCATGTCTCTATCTTGTCCCGTTGGAACCTCAACATTTTCAAGATCAATGAAATTGCTCTTCCTCCTTGACACCATCCCCGGTGAACTCTCCTATCATTTTGTACCCACAGACTTCTTTATTACCACTGTGATTCTGTCTCTTGTTGCTTTTCCCCTTTAAACTTTCAAGTTTATGACAGTCTACCCTCTCCTAGCAAAAAAGCAGTTTAAAAGTATAGTGTCTATGAAGATGTGGAAAATGACCTATGGACATTTAACACAAATCCTCAACCAAAAATAATGCTTTACGAATGTGTTAAAGGATTAATGTTCTAGATCAATATTGCCATTCTTTCTAGAAACCAGCTTATTTTTCTGTGTGTCTGTAATATTTCTCAACACACCAGGGCCTTTGCCTTGAATATGGATCAGATGTGGGAGAGTGCTCACATAAACATGCAGATAAACCGCCAGGAAAAACAAAGGAACATGTGAGAGGTATCATCAATGTGCAGCAGGTACCACCCCTTACAGCGCGCCCCTCTGCCCCACAACTTCCCGGAAATACTACCAGATCAGTTAGACTTGAGTGTTGTGCTTTGTGATTTTCTCTTACTCAAAACTGAGAGTTAAAATCAGTATTCATGGGATTATAGACTCTCCTAACCCCTGCTTTCTTTGAAGTTTAAGAGATTTACCTGGGGTGAACAAAACTTAAATCAATTGGCTTTGAGTTTCTTAGCTAATTGTATGTCTGGATCACTACCAATGAACACAATTTTTTTGTATCATCCTTGGGAATCCAGAATAAGTCTACTACTGAGTGAAATGGTAGATTTAGGAGACAGATTCACTTCTGCGTGAAATAAAATAGAGTAAACCTCCACCCTGAGAACTCAGCTCCACCTTGGGGAAGAAGTGAAGTTTTACTTTGCTCACAGTTTGTCTAAGTCTCTTGCTCACATTGTGTTAAGGGGTGTTCTACGGCCTTCCTTTGGTTTTTCATTGCTAGAATGAACAGGTACTTTAGCATAGAACAGAGTAAGGGAGTGGAAATAGCGGAGTCTCGGGGACACTCGATTTCTTGGGAAGCTTGGGATGTCTATAGGGTCACAGCAGGAGACAGAAAAACATGCCACTGTCAAGGATGGAGTGGTAGCTTTAACCTGCAACCGACACAGCTTTATGGAAAATGGGCCTGCTGTGAAAGCTAAGTGCTTGATGTTACACCTTTGCTGTAACCACATCTGAAATTGCTGACAGAATATTCCTCCCAACTAAACAGGTCTATACAATTTCTTTGTTGTTCATGAACAGATGTGAGTTTATTAAAAGCAAGAGGATTTAGTTCAAACAATTACTTTGTAATTAGGTTTTTAACTAAAAAGGAATACTAATCATTCTTTCCTAATTTGCCCATATATTAGAATGAATTAATCTCATAGCAGATAAAATGGATCTGACAATCGCCATTCTTATTTTTCGCTCATATTTGCCTACTTGTTTGTCAGGAAAAAGAGTCCAAGACCATAAATCACATTCACATTGCACTTGCCTAAAGGACCAATGTAATGATTGAACTTAAGTCTGCCTACGACAAAAAAAAAATATCTATTTCCTATAGTAGGACGCTATTCATTTTACTTTAGGCCTCTGTGTTCAGGAAATAGGTTTACATAGATTTAAAACAAACATACTAGATAGACAGGTAACAAATCTGTACTTAGGATTCAATGGAAGGTAAAGGGCCAAATGAAGGACTCAGTTGAACTCTATACTACATGACATTTTGTATTTAGTTAGACCGTCTCCAATGTAAATGGTTTTTTGAAGTGGGGGGAAATTTCTATTACATTTTACTCTATTTCAGCAGCTCTGGGTAGGTACATAGTAGGTGCTCAATCCATGTTCGTATGATCACTTTAAATTGGATACCAGCTTACTGGCATCATGACATGGGAAAGAGAAAATACTTTTAAATTGCCTCCGTCAACATAAAAAATTCTTCATGAAAATATAGAATGGAAATGTGACACCAGAAATCTGTGAGTCAGGTTTGTTCAGCCTTTGCTTATGACACTTTCTCTCCTGTGGATTCCAGTCCCTATCCAAAGGATCATGGTCATGTTTAGCAAAGACAGACCATGCAATCGTGATCTTGTCACATTTTTGCGGGCATGAAAGTATGTGGCTTCATAATATGGCTCACTCTTGTACTTGGGAGGTTGAAGCAGGAGTATTGCTACATATTTGATGCCTTCCTGGGTTGCACAATGAATTTTGGGATAGCCTAAGATACAGAGTTAGACCTCTGTTTGTGTCAGAGGTGAGAATCAATGAACCAGGAATATTTGGTTCTTGTTCTCTCTGACAAATAAAAAGACTAAGAATAGGGGTGATATTAATTGCTTTTCCCAACTCCTTTTGAGATCAAAATTTGTGTCCTTGGGTGAGTGAAACACCTTACTTATAAAATATGCATAATAAAACTGTACAGGTTGATTTCCAATTTCTGTAATAAGTCAAAGTATAGTATTCTTAAATAAATACCCTAAGATCACATAGGTAGTAAACACTAGCACCAGAATTTGATCTTATACCCTAGTTCCCAACCTCCTGTTATGATCCATTAAATTATATTCTAGGGCTATTAATCATATGCAAAACCCACCAAAGGACATTGCTAAGAGTTGATTATAATTTTCTATCATCCATCACTTATCTACTTGACACATATATGTGTCTATATCTGCTTGCTATCCACAAGGGCCTATGCTTAAAGTTAGGAATACAAAGATGAATGCAGTTAAGGTTCTATCATCCAAGCAAAGGCAGGCCCAAATTCCAATAAATGCTACATAATCAATTCAAAATTCAATAGGGGCACAAAGAGTGGTAAATTAGTTGCTTGTCAAGCAATAATGTATTTCTCAAAGTGAATTGCAACTTTTCTAAGTCTTAAAGGAAATAAAATGCAGTGACTGGTGGTCATGTATATTGTCATTGTGATCTAAATTTCCACTGAGAAAAAAATTGCATCTCTGGTTCTCTGAAGCAGATCTATTTTTAAAAAGCCAACATTTTAGGAATGCTGGAGATGAGATAGAAATTTTTATTTCTCTCAATTCTTTTACTATATTTAAAAACCTTCAATTTTTTTATGGCATGCATACCCAAAGACTTGGCACCTGACAGCAAGTGTCTGTGTACTGACTAAACTCTAAGAGAGTGTCGATATTGCTGATGGTTTTCATAGATAGTTACTGGAAGCTCCACTGACCTCTGTGCTATTTAAACTAGCGCCTTAAATTCCTTCAGTGATACGTGTATGTTTACTCATGGCTGCGACAAAACACTTGGCAGAGGCTGAAGGGAGCAAGAGTTATGTGGCTCATGTCATAGCATGACAGCCAAGAAGTAAAGAAGGGGAAAGTCGTTGTTTTTCCATCACCCCCACCCAGCCTGTTTCTGTGTAGGAACCCAGCCTGCGGAATGGTTCTGCCCACGTTCAGGTTGGAATATATTCACTCGTGTAATCCCTCACAGACAGACTATCTGCCTTTCCCACCTTCTAGGTGATTCTAAAAGTTGAAAGCTAGGCACAGTACGTGGTGCTAGGCTATAATTATAATACATGGGAAACTAAAACAGAAGAATTTCAGTGAGCTTGAGGTCATCTTTGGCTACATGATGAGTTAACCACCAGCCTGGGCTATGTGGTGAGATCCTGTCTCAAAATAAAAACAACGAAGTTGACCAGGAAGAGGTTACCATCATAGGATAGAAGTACTCAGCTGCATCACTTGTAAAATATTTATACTACTGACAGGAAAATGTAGATGCAGTGCCAGACACCAATAAAATTCTTCAGATTTTTTAAAAAACCTGTTTGCATTTACTGCTAACTCAGAAGTATACACTGTGCCATGTTATTCCACAACTTTCCAGAGAATTGTTTTTGACAAAAGTACTCAAACATCTTTCTAGAGTTTCAGAAATCGTCTTAGATACTGATTTAGAGTTAAATCTTCAAGCTGGGTATTTATAGGTTCTGGAGCCCTTAGCAGCATCCCATTCTCCCCAGAGATTACAGAAGAGTCACAAAAGCCATAGATAACACATAGGAGTCGGAGAGCAAATTAAAGCTATAACCTTTGATTAACCCCCGAATGAGAAACCAGAAGTGAGCTACTATTGGCTAGGAAGCTCTGTATGTACTCTAAGCTATATTTCTCTGGGATTGATTTTACAATAATCTCAAAATCATTTGTATGCTTCTTCTCCACTGCCTCTCAAGTATAAGGAAAGATGTTTAAAATCATCAGATCCAGACTTTACACTAGTGAGGATAGAGTTTGGTAAAAGATCCTCACTGTCTAATATAAAGATTTACATGTCTAGTGAACTGGGTAATAAAATGAACATGAACTAAACCCCTGAACTCATGTCAATGACAGTATATAAAGAACCACTAACACTGCATTTGACACCAACCATGCTTAGTACAGATGCTGCCTAGGCTATGAAATGTTTACAAGTCCTGCCTTTGGGATAGTAGGATAATGGGGAGTAGTTATTGGTCTTTCCTCTTTTACCTACTGTAGTTAATAGTGCTGTCTAATTTTTAAAAGCCTGATGTCTCATGCTTAGTTTACCAGTTGATCCAAATAGGCAAGTTAGAGGATAAGGCCAATTTCAAGCCATGTGTTCCTAGTAGGCTTATCTACTAACTCAAAGACCAAATAACATTGTCTCAGTTAATGATGCCTTTGCTGAGATGTTAGTGTAGGCATTTAGGACCGTTGGAAGCAATATAGATTAGCAAAGGAAGAGGGACTTTATTCTTGGGAAGACCTCAGCTTCAATCACAGCTCTTCCTTTTGCAAGCTGTGTCCATTTGAACACATTACTTAACATTCCTAACTCATTATCTCCCTGTGAAACAGATTGATTAACACTTTTCTCATTTTGAAGAACACATAAGGAAAATGCCTGCCTGAGGCAGGGTCTACATATAAAACCACATGCCTGTTCTCCCGTTCCACAGTACTCTGGGGGAAAAAATACTAGCAGACTTAATTCCTAGCCCTTCCTCCATTCATACCCTTCTGTACTCTGCCAAATCCTTGCTTTGTTTTGTTTCCAATTCGTTTTCTGAATTAACACACTCAGTCCTGGTATTCCTGTGGCTTTTTCAAACAGCTCTTCTTTGTTTTAATAATCTGCCAGGTAGAGGAATTCCTCATTTTCATTACATTCTTAGGTGGTGGTCTTTGTGTGAGCTTGTATTCTAAGACAATTATAAGGTATACGACAAACTAGTGAAGAACATTATAGGAAGGGGACACAGAAGGAACGAGGGGACATTAAGAATAGGGTGATAGGATTTAAAGAGAGGGTGGTGGGGTTAAGAAGACAAAATAGCGCATGGTTTCTCCCACGTGCAAGTTTAGAGTTAATACACACACACACATGAATGGCAATAATTAAAAGGGGCTGGAAGAATGAAGAGGACTGGTAAAGAGGAGAGGGCACAACAGGATAGTGAAAGGTGCAAAACAGAGCAAAATATAATCACTTGTATATGTGCGTATATGTGAAAGTATAATGAAACCAAGTGTTTTCAAATCAATTCAAATTAATATAACTTAATTATAAATTTAATTATCAAAGTTATATAACAAGAACATTCTTGGGATCCCCAGTAGATGCATGTGGGTGCTCATGAGTTACAAGGATACCAGTAGAGGCAGGCCAGAGGTCAGACAATAAGATAAAGATGCATCACTCAGGTAACTTCAGTCATTGCTTTAGGTTCCCGATCCAGTGCCTGCAAACTATGACCTTGGCCTGAATCTTCACAACCCCTGTCTTGGTCTCCTCTCAAACAGAGCCACAGTCTTCAATTATAGCTCATCTATGACCCAAGCCAAAAAGATTTTGTTTTTATCTAGCAATTTACTGGAAAAGTTGATGCTCCGCAGCAGGGCTATGCAAAGCAATGATTTAGTATGACTTTAAATCTTAATGCTTTAGAAAATATATGTTAAATATTCGCAATCAGAAAAGTGCTAACAGCAATGTTTTAAAAATTATAATTTTGTTTTCTTATTCATCAGGATGTATGTGTTATAAAAGCCATTGGTTTAATTAGAACCTTTGCCCACTTGCAGGTCCTGTACTTTGATTACATTTGCCCATTCTTTCCCTTCCCTGGCCACATGGTCATTCTTGTCTTACTCCCCCTGCTCGTCTCATAAGCTAAGTTTGATTGGTTTGTCAAATTGATAAAGCTAGGGTCATATGGGAAGAGGGAACCTCAACTGAGAAAATGAGTCTGTCAGATTGGCCTATAGCACATCTATGGGGTATTTTCTTGAAATCTGGTTGATGTGGAGGGGGAGCCAGCTGTGGGTGATTCTACCATGGGACAGATGTCTTGGGTGGCATAAGAAAGCAGCTGAACAAGGCACGAAGAGCAACCCAGAAAGTAGCATTCTCCCACAACTTCTGTTTCAGATCTTGTCTCCAAGTTCCGGCATGAGTTCATGCCTTGATTTCCCTCAGTGATGGACTATGATCTATGTGTGTAAGCCAAATTAACCCATTCCTCTTCATGTCATTTGTAGTTATGGTTTGTTTCGCAACAATAGGAAGCAAACTAGGTTATATACAATTTTTCATTCTAGATTTGTTTTGATATTTTACTTAATCCAATGTGATGCAAACAAATGAAAAACTATTGTCTTTAGGTCTTTATTTTTATTTCAGGTAATAGGAGCTGGTGTGTGTTTTTCCTGTGTGAGTCTGAACCCACCACAGCCATGATGCTCAATTTCCACGTGTCTTCAGTTAGTAGGTAGCATAGGGCGTATCCATGACATGACAAGGGGAGACGTGGTCATGGCACCAGGTCTTGGTTAGATCAATGCTCTGAATATAAGTATATAACTTGTGGAAACTCATTAGGGGATAAATAAACTTAGAGGCTATGTGAGACAAACCAAGGAATAAAAGTCTGGTATCCAAACAAGAGGACTAGAACATGCCTGCGGACATTGGATGAAGGGACATGAGAGCCTAGAAGACGAAACTGCGCAGAGTTAAAAAAAATAGGCACACCAACTTCCTTAAAGTTTGATAAAATTAAATTTTGGTCTTCCTACCACTTAGATTTATGGTAATCATTCTATTTGTAATATATACTTTAAAGGATCATTAGCTCTTGAAAGGCTACAATTATGACTACTTCGTGTTCTCTGATCAAGGTTCCTACCAGGGTGTACAGCCTGTAGAATATGCAGAAGATATGTTCATGGAAGGTGAAATTGAGCAGTGCCCTGTCAATAAAAGGATAATGAATGCCCAAATGAATAATTCATTAAAGTTGTAATAATAAACCTCCCTCTCTCCCTCTACTCTCTCTCTCTCTTTTGTAGCTGAAAACATCTCAATTTCTAGACTGCTTGATACTTATTAAAGACCAGGGCCTGGAAGTTAAAGGAATTAAATCCCAGTGACATACATCATGTGTCATCTGTAAACTCAACACGTGACCCTTCATGCATTTTGTAGTTTGTTTTGGATAAAGAAAAGCAGAGATATGAGTTCTCAGTGTTTCTGACCACAAGTTATCCACACATATTCATTGTGACAACAGAGACAGCTTTAATAAGCAAATTTACAAATTCTTCTGAGCAAGGTCTCCATCAGAACTGTTTCTACACTCACAACATAGAGCTGGTGCAGACTGTTATGAATTTCAACCCTTAGGATCCTGATCTGCATGCACTGTATGGCAGTGTGGTTCTAACTGGATCTGAACTGAAGACCACCTAAGGCTTCAGAGGCTTCCAAGACCTCAGGATTGCAAAGGCTGTTCAGCGATTCTTAAGCCCCAGGTCTTAAAGCACACATTTCTGCCACAGCTTGTGGGTTGCCTCTTCCTCACGAATTAAAGGCAAACTTCAATTTACTCACATCACAGGCAAGAAGAATTTGGGACAATGAAGAAAGGAAATATTATTCTTAACTTTTCTTAGGTTTCAGAGCCACAAATTTACCAGTATGGGCCAGCTAAAATCCCCAGCAATGATAGAGGGAACAGGGTATCATATACTGTATGTTAATGTGCACACTGTGGTAAGCTGAGTGACAGCTTCCCACCCTCAAGGTGTCCACGTCCTGTGCCAGGAGCCTGTATGTTACCCCACACAGCAAAAGATGCTTTGCAGATGTGATTCCGTTAAGGCTCTTGAGATGGGGAGATTATCCTGGATTATCTGGGTGACCCAGTGTAATCCTGAGAGTCCTTATGAGAGGGCAGCAGGAGGGTCGGAGTCAGACAAGGAAGTCTGATAGCAGAAGCAGAGGGTAGAAGACACAGAAAGAAGCGGTAAGATGCTATATTCCTGGTGAGGAACCAAGAAATGCAGGTGGCCTCTTTTCTCTGGAACATGGCCGCGCAGATTGTCCCCTAGAGCAGCCATTTGAATGCAGCTCTCCTGATCCATTTTAGGAGATTTGACCCAGAACTGTAGAAAAACACTTTGTACTCCACGCTATTATGCCTCTAAATTGGTAGTCATTTCTTACAGTAAAAAGGGTAAATTAATATGTGTGCATGCATTATAATTACAGATATCTAGCTACTTAAGGATTTACCTAACAGATTTAACAATCAGGTTACCTATATTTTGCATTCATAGTACTTCTTTTTTCAGGTGTTGAACACAGAAGACTCCAAAGGCATGAGGTTCTCTTGCCTATGCCAAAGATGTATACTAGCTCAGAGAGCAGTGTTCAAGCGGATTCTGATGCAAGCATGTCTTACCCAAGGTAGAGGACATGGATTCTGGAGGGATCTGAGTTCCAGTCTAGCAATGGACAAGAACTAGTACTGTCCATGGGCCATCTTAACAACCTGCCAAGGTCATACTAGTGATTAATACATGATTGAACCAGAAGTCAAACAGAAACCAACAGAATTATCTTTGCTTGGTATGTCTACTGCCAGAGCATGTATCAATTTTCCTGACCCCATCTATTCTTTGATGTATAAAGAGCTCAGCGGGTAGGTCCAGTGTGAAGATACCCCTTCTCTAACTTTTTCCCTTCTTTCTTCCTGATCTACATTTAAATTTATCAATCTGCTTCCCACACCTGTGCTGTAACGAGTTAGTTCTGTAGCCCCCCTATCACACTTATAATCTAGGTCACCACATACATGACTTTCCTTCCATGAGCAGGCTCATTTTTGCTGTCTGTTCTTCCCACGTCCTTATCCAAAAGTGACCTACTCTAAGCTCCAAACTCTACAAATAAATTTAAATTGCTGCATGTAGTTAGGAAAAGACTTACCAGGCTCTTCATTTTACACTCCTGCTTCTCTAGCCAACAATGTGCATTGTCCTTACCCAAAGAGCATAGAACGAGGTAACCAGTGAACCTGGTTAAGAGGTAATATAATCTTCAAATAAAATGAGTATTCTGTCCTTTGGAAAATTATTATTTTTGACTGATACATAAAACATGAAGATGTATATGTAGAGGGGGTATTGTGTATTATTTTGAACTGTGTATGTATGTCAGTTCAGGTTAAATTCGTTGTCGTAAATACATTTACAATTTTATGGTAAAACTTATAAAACTGCTTCATTTTGGTTTTTGAAATGTCCAGCATAGTATTACCACCTATAGTCACCTCCTATGTAGTAGAACACCAGAACCTCTAACCTTATTGGCTTTTGATGAGTTTTTCCCTATCCCTCCCATGCTTGCACAAAGGTTCAGAAGGAGAAGAGCAGGTCTACATTATGCCGAAAACTCACCTTCACTGTGCATTCTATAAAAGCTACACTCTCTTATAGCCAAAAGCATACCTTTCTCTCTAGGTTCAATTTGACAAGTAAAGATTCAGTATCAAATATTCATCTTCCAGTAAACAGTAGTTTTAATTATATGTAGATATTGTCAACTGTTCGAATCTTGATGTATGCAGCTTATACAAAATTAACGGCATGCTAAGAAGGGAAGGACTCATGTTTTAGTTTTCAAAGGCATCATCTACATCAAAAACAAAACCACCATTGCCTGCACCTCCCGCGGAAGAGCTTTGATCATTTTAGAAAGTTATACAAACTCTAGGAAACTATAGACAATTGCCATCTCCCACATTAAATTGAACACAGAAGTTGATGTGAAAAAAATGTGCTTTAAATCACAGTTAAATAAATTGCAGATGTTATTATCATCAGATATTCTTACTGAGTTTGGAAATAGCCCAGTTTATAAAGACTCTCCAGACAAAAATTCAGCTGGGCCTTTAAAATATCACCCCAGGCTCCAGAATTCTCGACAGTGAAGATCAAGTCTCTTCCTTTAATTCAAGCTGAATGAAATCCTGCTGACTCACTTTCGGATTTACCAGAAGGAGCATCGTCACATTGCTGCCATCCTTTTCTTTTTATTTTCTATCCTACCAGTCGGTTACTATAGCACCAGCTGCCCCAGACTGAGCGATTTATGGCAACAATATACAGTTATTATGGAACAATCCCTATAGGTCAGGAACACCGTGCAGTATGCCTGGGCGGGGACTCACTGAAGATGTGTACTGAGGCTGCAGCCAGAGTCCTGGGGAGCTGGGGCCTTTAGAGATTGCTCACTAGCCTGTCCAGCTGACAAGGTCTGAGTTCTTTATAATATTAGAACCTCTATAGGAAGCTACAATGTCCTTACAAAATGGTGCAACTGATTTTCCTCAGAGGCAGTGAGCCTTGACAAAACAAGGCAATGCCACAGTCACCTAATTTTCAATCAGTTACAGACAGGAATACAATTCATTGTGTGAGGGAACCACATTAGGGCGGGGATAACAAGATGCAGGGGCCGCTGCTAATGCTGTCAGGGTAACGCTGCATAACATAATAGAACATTCTGAATACCCATATGTATTTTGCCCTGGCTGCCAGAACAAAGCACTAAAGATCTGGGGACTTAGACAACAGAACCCTAACCCCAGACCCCACATATACATTGATTCTGAAAACTACAAGTTCAAGACGAACTGTTGGAAGCATTAATTTCTTCTGAAGTCTCTCTGCAGAGGGATTTTTGGTTTTGTTTCACTTTCTCTTTCTGTCTTCTCCAGGTCTTTCTTATGTTTTTATCTAAGTCTCAACCTCCCTGTGATAAAATCTGTTGTACTGAGCTGAGGCCTCCCTTAATGTCATTTTAGTTTATTTTCTTTGAAGACCTCATATCATATATAGTCACATTCTGAGACACTAAAAGCTATGTCTACAACATGTGAACTGGAAGGATACATCATTCAATGCATGTTAACATAGTTTCTTCACAATGGATGTCCTCCATTCTGGGATTTGTGAAACCCAAAATTCAGACTCCTATTCAGATTCCACACATCTTTCACAAATACTAATCTAAATTGGGGAAAATAGTGCATAGCTGTCATTCCAGAATCTGGGAAGTGGAGGCAGGAGGATTACTGTGGGATAATGATCTTGTATACTTAAAGATTTGTCACTCATGTTGGTTTAATAAAATGCTGATTAGCCAGTAGTCAGATAGGAAGTACAGGTGGGACAACCAGACTAGGAGAATTCTGGGGAGAATTCTGGGAAGAGGAAAGGTAGAGTCAGTCACCAGCCAGACACAGAGAAAGCATGATGAGAATTCCTTACTGAGAGAAGGTACCAAGTCACATGGCTAAACATAGACAAGAATTATGAGTTAATTTAGGTTTAAGAGCTAGTTAATAATAAGTCTGAGATAATATATCAAATGGTTTATAATTAATATAAGCCTCTGTGTGTTTCTTTGGGACTGAATGGCTGTGGGACTAGGCAAGACACAAACTTGTTTCTACAGAAGGATGGTTCAAGGCTAGCCTCAGCTACATAAGGAATTTGAAGCTAGCCTGAGCTACATGGGATCTTGCCTCAAAAGTCAAACTAACAAAAACTAGTATAAAATAAATAAACCCTAATAGTAAACAAACAAATACTTCAAAGCAATCTATATATAGATACAACCAGCTCCAAAGAAAGTTCTGGCAAGTACTTCAGCTTCTTGAGAAAAAACTATGGTTTTTTATATGTGATCTTGCCCCTTGTGTGAACCTCAATCTTCTTCACACCATGCTGCATGCTCCCCCACTCCATTCCAGCCTACTTCTTACTCTGTAATGTTTCAGGTTTGTCTTCATGCAAGACTTACACCCTGGACGTTCTCTCTGTAGGTATTCTGGTACTGCAAGATTACCTTATTCCATGACTCTGCACTCTCCTCAAGTCTCCTTTCATCAAAGAGAGCTCTATCATTATTTTAGGACCTTCTTCCTCCACCCAGTCATTCTTTGAACCTTCACTGTGGTTTCTCACAGTACAATCTAAGCTATTATTTGAGTCCTAAATTATAGGATCCATTATTTTCCTTTGCAGTATATACCATAGTGCTGCAATATATAGCACATAATCTATATATGTATGATGAATAAGTGAGCAAATAATTACCAATTAACTTAGATTGTGTAGCCTGACCGACAGATGAGCCAGAGAAAGAGGAGTAAACGTGGAGTCTACACTTCCTGATTTAAATTTTCCAGAATTTCTGATCACTAATAGGATCAGTTTGTTTCGCTGATGATATAATTTCAGTAAATTACTTTAATTACATTGAAAATTACCAGTAAGTGTTTGTTTTCCTTAGATATGGGATACTGAGATTCAGATACACCATCTGAATATTTAATGGTGAAACATACAAAAAGGTGATACTGGATAAGTTTCCCAGAAATTCTGGATACTGAAAAATTCAGATTTCTAGAGTTGCAAAAGACTCTCCTTTTGAGGCAAACTGGTCTGGGCATCCCCACAAAGGCAAAACATAATCCTTATTAGAGTAGGACAGGACATACCCAGTTTTAAGTTTATTACACACTTCCTGACTTCCTCATGTGTTGAAAATGTATGTTTATTTTTACCAGAAAAGCATATTGTCTGTCTATGATATAAAATGGCCTCAACTAGTGACTATAAATAAATACTCCAGCAGCTTTCTATGGTGTACAAAATAGTAAGTTAACAGACATAATACAAAAATAATTCCAGTGATGCATAGAGTATCTGTCCTAATCTCAATTTGTTGATTCCTTTGTGCTTGGAAATGCCTCTTGGTTGAGAGATGGACCACCTGATTTTTAGAGTTGGATGCACAAGCATCTTAATGTGTGGACTGTGATAAAACTTTTAAATGCTCCACGTATCAATTTCTTTTTACATAAACTGAGGTGAGATGGTTCAGTTTGTACTGTTTCTTCCAACCACAATGGTCTATCATTTACCTCGTAGCTTCCCTCCTCCTTTCTACCCTAGATTTGCAGAAAGAAATGAAGAGTAGTATACAAATGATATTGTATAATAACTATATTCACTTAATAAGATGGCAAGAATGTCTACTTGTGATTCCTATATCCTAGCTTGTTTCTTTTTTTTTTTTTTTTTTAGTTTTTCGAGACAGGGTTTCTCTGTAGCTTTGGAGCCTGTCCTGGCACTAGCTCTTGTAGACCAGGCTGGCCTCGAACTCACAGAGATCCACCTGCCTCTGTCTCCCGAGTGCTGGGATTAAAGGCGTGCGCCACCACCGCCCGGCTATCCTAGCTTGTTTCTATGATCTCCAAAGACTCTTCCGAGGATAAATCATATTCACACACTCCAAGTCAGATCTAGGAGATATATACATACACATATGTATAAGTGTAGATTTTGATGCAGATAAAAAGGTTGTTCAACCTGGAAGAAATTATGCATGCTGCTAAAGAATGACACTTGATAACATTAAGATAGGTATGTACTGAAACAGCTTTGTGAACTGCATAAAAATAGGTTCTGTGGGCCTAAGAATTTCCCATCTATAGTATTGACCTATGTAAACCCTTCTTATCATTTTGGATATATAAATGTTCTTTCTTTTATCTGAATAAAGGATGGTAGTATGAAAGCAGATCTTGGGTAGTCTCAATATGATCCAAGCAATTTCCCAGATCATATCTCTTGGAAATATTTCTGTCTGGGAATTTAATAGTCATTGATTATACCAGCATTTATTTCGGAAAACTTGGGTCGCTTTCTTACAAAATGGCTGTGTGAAAATGTGTGGATAATAATAGGAAGTACACATTTTTATCTGATAGATGGTTTGGAAGATAAATTCTATACTATAAATATAGGTGTTTCTGATGAGTCTTAATACTTGTCTTTTCAATTTGACAGCATTTTGATAGAGAAATGAACATTCCCCCAAGCAAAGGACAGAAAATATTCAAAAGATGATTGGTAGGTTTTTATCCTTTATGTTCCACAAAGGAGGGGTAGGCTGTACCTCTCAAACTGCTGAATGCTCATTGCGATAAACGTTTAGCTGAAGTTCACCACATTTTGAACAGCAACTCCTTTTGTTTCCACCATGTATCTCAGTATAGTCCTATGAAATGATAAGGAGCCCGGCACTCGGGTGTTACTCATTTTACTCTCAGCCAGCCTGCTTTTAGTCTATCTCATCCACACCATAAACAATGCCTGCCAAAGATAATGCCTGAGTTTTCGGGGACTGTCTGCTTTCCTTCTCTGTATACTTCATCATCCTCCTACTGAGTCAATCACAACTTCCTCTTCCTCTCCCGGGGACTCTCATGTCCTCCTATTTTAATTTGGTAGGACTCTTGTTTAGTTGTGGCTGTCTCCTCAAATCTCACTTCTCAGGCTCCCACAGTGAAGAAAAATCAACCAACCAAATAAACAAAAACAACTCCCCTTTCTTCATCCTATTCCTAAGAACTTGTTCTTTCTGTATTCTCCGTGATTAAATATTATCAATATGAAGGGGTATATGATGCATAATTTCTTGGCAAGGGCCGTTTATTTATTAAAGGGATCTTATAAAACCAATGCATTTCTAAGTGGTAGAACACTAAACAATGAGACTGTAAAGGTGGATGTGAAAATTGAGGGATGTTTTCATGAGTATGGACGCTTCACCAATATCTTCAAATTGCCTTGCACAACCATCTTTCCTCTAGAGGAACCATTTGGGAATTTCCTTCCTCCCAATGCACTCTGAGAGTATTGACATTACTTTTGAATAACACCTTTAAAAGCATTCCAGTTCCTGTTCTAGGAATAGTCTCATCGACACAGCCTTCTGCCAACTGAATCTGTGACCACCAAAACACAATGCAATGGGATTGCAAGGTCTTGGGTTGAATTATTGAAGTGTGACTTTACCAGAGCAAACATATCTCTGCTGAAATGGGGTTTTCATCCTCCTTCCCTTGAAAACAGAAGACTAACAGCATGAAAAGACCACACCAAATATGGAATATTTAATATTTCACGCTGTGAAACTTAACTTTAATCCATTTTTTATTGACTGCACTTCCCACGGTAGAAGAACAGAACAGCTTTGTTAACATAATTATTGATAGGCTTTGCAAAGTTTTCCACAGATAAACACTTGAAAACACACGGCTCTTCCAATTTTAATATTTAGAGTACTTTTGGATGCTCATGAATATTGCTGATTTCACTATAGTTCAATATTCTACAGGAAGGTAAATAATAACATTTTCCCATGAATTTCCAATTCAGGCATTACAAAGCAAGGGCTGGAAAGATGACTCAGTCAGTAAAGTGCCTGCTGCACAAGCATCAGGATCCGAGTTCAGATCCACTGTCCCCATACAAGAAGACTGCATGGTGTTATGCTCCTATAATCCAGAGATGTAACAATTGGGTCCTCTGAGCTCACTGGATTACTAGTCTGGCCTAACTGGTGATTTAGTAAGAAATCTTGTTAGCACTGGTCTCCCACACACACTTACAGATACACAAAGTTATAAAATGAGTATTTTTTTTTCAATGTCAGCAAAACCTTTGAAGCAAAACAGGATTTCATCATCAAAAGTTATGAGTCAACAAATGATTCGAGCTGGATCTCACCTGGAAACTTCTTTCCTATGGTTCAAAAACAGTTCCAAAAACACACTATGCAAATTGGCAAGGGAGGGAAGAAATTAAACAGTCCTGCCCAGATGCAACATCTGTGAAGAATGACAATTACTAGTACGGCAATATATCCTCAAAGGTAGCACTCACATGACAGCAGCTATCTAGTTGAACCTAAGGTATGTTCAACAGAAGGGAAATTATGCATGATAATGGAAACCTAGCCAGCTTCCTGAGGCTCCTGATGTCATGAACTCTACTACAAGCAATTTTCTAGACCAGCATCACTGCTCACTACATTCTAAATCTCATCCTAAAACCCATAGACAGGTGTAGCTGTCGTCCCTTATCAAAGATGCTTCGTCACAGCAAATGAAAACCATCACAGACAACCACAACTGGACAGAACAGAACCTGGGGAGCTCCACCCCAGTGGATACATCTGCGGCAGAACGCTTGTATCTAAGGGAACATTAAAGAAAAGGGAGCAGAAGGATTGTGAGAATCAGAATACCAGGAAGCCATATGTGAGATACTCTTTCCTAGAAATGTCTGAATAAACAAGACAAGAACACAGAAAGTTTCAATGGGCATGCTAACATGAAAGGAGGGGGGGAAATTCACAGGGTCTCACCCTCAGATAAAGAATTGCAGGAAATTAATAACTGCTGAGAGAAGGAGAATTAGCATCTCCCTGGGATGAGATCCATTTTTGATTGTCCAATGCAAAGTGTTTTGCCCTGAGATCATAAATAGCAACACCAAAAATGGACTCAGCAGGTTGCATTGATATACTTCCATATATATGAAATTACATATATATATGAAATTATAAATATATATATTAATCAAAGAAAAAGAGACTATCAACTTGATAGGAGTATGGGAGTGGCTGGAGAGAGGGTATTACAGGGAGAAAAGGGGGAAAGTGATATAATTCTATTTCAATTTAATACTTAAAAATAAATGAGCAAAAACTTTGAATCAAAGTGGATTATTATAGTTACAGGAAATATCTGTCCACTTCCATAATAAAAACTAAGAATATCATGCAACAGTAGGCATACCACTCATCACCACTAATCCCTCAGAATACGTTGCATTTTTCAGAATAAGTATCTTATTGGTGAACTTTTTTCTTTTTAGTTAAATAAGAGTGTGGAAATCGTATTTCTCATTTTACCAACTTCAAATCAGTATAATATTAACAAACATAAAATCTATGCTTTAAACTCATCTGTATCAACATGATATGGTCTCATGAATTGGTGTTTTCAAAGATGGCTTTGCTGCCAGTTGTGGTGGCACACATCTTTAATCCTAGTAATTGGGAGAAAGAAGTAGAGCAGTCTCTGTGGCCAGCCTGGTTTACATGGTGAGTTTCAGACTAGCCAAGGATATATAATAATACTCCCTCAAAAAATGAATGGCTTTGCCTATTCAGGTTTTTGTCTAATTAAAAAAGGTATTTTGTTATATTTATTAAATAAAATTAACTAGAACAGCTTGTGGAATTTATTCCCAACATTTTCCACATAATAGCTTATTTGCTTGAAGGGTTTTATTCTTTTGTCAAGGATTAACTGAAGAGACCTTTATGGCATCTAAGTATAGCTCAGAGGGATAATTTCATGCATCTTGGAACTCATTACATAAATATGAAGGTTCTCTCTATGGACCAGGCTGAGCCTTAGATGTACGACTTTCTCACCTGCACCAGATTCTTTATTGATGTCGTATCTTATAAATTTCAAAATAATTTTCTACTTCATCACTAAATTAGTACTCAGACTTTGGGGGTAACTTTTATTCCTGTTAGGATTTTCAAAATGACTCTCAGGGGAAGCGAGGCTGGCCAGACTGAAGCTCCTTAAACTTTTCACTTCGTGACACCTTTTTAATCTAAGAACACTTTATGGGACCCAGGTACAGAAGGATATGAATAGGAATACAAATAAAATGGTTTTTGATGTATAAATGATTTAATTGTACATCCTATATTTTAACTAGACAACACATACATATAAAAAGGGCAGTGTCAAATTTCTTCCAAGTTCACTTTTCAATATATTTGAGGAAAGCAGGTGTCTGGAGACGTTAGAATTCAGCCTGCAATGGAAACATCCAGGCCAACTCTCCACTAAGAAGAAACCCATGAGGCACATTTCCCAGTGGCTGGATTTCCTTCCAAATGAAAAAATAAAAATAAAAAGTAGTGGTATGTATTATCTTCCGGTTCTGGTAATTATTCTGGACACTTTTGAAAATAAACTCACATTTTAACTAAATCTAAAGCTATCTGTTGCTTTATTTGTGGATAAGACTCCTACAAATGTCCACAGTTGAGCCCACAAAGCACTTTCGCCAGTCATACGAATAATTTGAAATTAAGTATATACAAATGCTCTTGTTAAGCAAAACCAAGATATTCACAGGACGCTGTAGAAAAGCTCATGCAATTAAAGAAGGCTGAGCTTTATAAATTAAAAACCATTGTCTTCTACACATGCTACTCGGACAGTCATGCACTTCAACTTGAACGCTGTATCTCATTAGCGCACGTTTTCCCAGGCAAAAGCTGCTGCACAAATATTCGCTAATGGCAAATAAATGGAATCTTCATAAATTATGTGTTAATATTTTAAACCAACACGTTGAAACTTGGTATTTCTCTCAAAGTTCTCTACGGGTGCCACCTGGAGGAAAAGCTCTATTTCTTTTGCATCTCAGTAGAGGACAGTAAAGCTGAACAAATTTTATCTTCAGACATTTTTTTGTTGTTGTTGTACATATTATATGTCTATCCAAGATGAAAGCAAGTTTACCTGTTTACGAGATCCCATCCTTGCTCATTTTCACACGGAGAATTAGATCTTTGCTGAGCACTGTTGGACGTGGATCATCTGTAGGTGGTTTTTTTTTGGGGGGGGAGGGTGTTGGTTGATATTTTGTTTTTTATCATTATCAATACTGAGGTAACAGTTTCACATAAATACAAAGTACAAAATGGCAGAAGTCTATCTGGCACATCCTTTAAGAAACTTGAATTGCTATTTTGCGGTTTATTAAGAAAGCGCTGTCAGCAACTCACACAGCAGTTTTAGAAAACTGAAGATCACCACAGAACACCACAATCTATAGATGTGCTAATCTGATACATGCAGGGGAGTGATACCAGAAAAATATGTTAAACCATTTGTTTTATAACTTAGCCACAGTATTCCCATAAGAGCAGGAAGTTTTTTTATGTACAGGAACACACTGCAATTCACAATACAGACCTGAGTCTGAACCTGAGCGGAGGTGCTCCAGGGAGCGTTCTTTACTGTTCCATGGGTACACTGCAAAATAGACATGTTGTGTGTTCAAAACCAAGGCTTTGGTGAAGTCATGTGATAACTCAATCTGTTACTGCCTGAAGTAGCTCAGAGTCATTAGGCATTTGATTATGAATTAGTTTTTGGTTACTATGCCTTTAAATAGCTTTTACTGTGGCCAAATTTTCCAAGACCCCCACATCAGTTTCACATCTTAGGAATCTCGGTGGGGGTATTGGCTCCAAGCTCCTAGATGGTAGGACTTATGATTTATTCACTTTCTATACTTGGCATGCCCTTTACTGGAATAAGTATTAGATAAGGTTGTCCTGAATCAGTGAGTTAAAATCATTCTAGCCATGACTGTTAGCCAGCCTCAGTACCATAAGACTTTACTCAGATAATCTTACCCAAGTTATTATTGTCTCCGATACAGTTTATGAAAGTGTTAACATATTAATGTTTGCATTAAACACCCCCCAGATTTAACAAGAATAAATGCACCTCCCCTCATTTGAAGCAAAGATTGGAGTTTAATATGGCAGTTTCTTCTCTTGAAGACTTTTGCAAATTAAATAAGTAAATAAATAAAAGTAAGAAGGATGGGCTCAGATAAGTGGGAGAAGTATTGATATTTGTGGGTCAAACTAAAAGAATATACAATCTACCCATCTAAGGATTGGTCTGCTGAAGGAAATTTATACAAGTGGATTCCTCCTTCCATGGACAAAATTTTAACTGAACTCTTTAGTCTTCTATCAGGACATTAAATTTTCGATGCTGAAAATTTACTAGGATGTAGACAACCCTTCATCACTTGTCAAATCATTAGACCTTTTGTGAACCTTGGATACTCTATAGATTATTTCTTTGCAAAGATAAAAGGCTTTTAAGATGTTCCCAGTTAACTTTTAATATTACCAAGGAAAGGAAAAAAAAACCAGGAAATTGCCTTCAAAGTATCACTTCTTTCCAGGAATGTAAGAAGATAAAGCTTTATATATTTCTGCTACATCGAATGGCTTGCAAGTAGACCTTGCTTTGCCCAACCCCACAGCTTTGGTTTCATGGCTTTAAATGTGAAATTTCCTCTAGTGTGTAGACCATCAAATATATAATGTTTCTTCCTGTTACCCCTGGTAGTTACTTTCAGGAGGGTCTGTAACTGTTCTTAAAAGATCCTAGCCAAAACTTCTGTCACATCAATAAATAAAAATAACTCAAATGGAGATTGTATCCAGCTGATAATTTTTCTGTTGGAGTTCTGGGAGATGACATATTGAGGCTTCGTTATCTCACTGGTTGGAAATGCCAGGACCTCTAAGCTGCTTTGGGGATAATGAAAGTGTCAGTGACGGAAGCATCCTGAGAGATGCTCAGACTCCTCTTGCATTTAAACATGTAAATGTAAGTGAGTTCGGACTTTGCATGAACTAATGTTAGTTTTAGAGATTAAAGGGAAGATGTAGCTCCCATGATTTTATCCAGGACATTTGCTTCATTAGCCATATTACAGTGCTATTTTGTGCTATTCACCATGCCAGTGGGCACAGAGTCAGAGGGACCAGTGTGTTATTGCTTTCAGAAGGAGATTTCAAGACAAAACCATAACCTGCATCGTCTAAGTGATGACTAGGGAAGTCATGGCCTTTTAAAAGTTTTAAATATTGTTAGTGCAGCAGAGGGATGTGGGAAGTGGCTTTATAGGTGTAAGTTTGGGCTTATCTTCAAAAGTACAGGGTTCTGGGCTAGGAATCAAGCACACCTTGTCTACAGATGAAATATCCCAAGACCATGAACACACACTCAGCTTAGATCACTAATGCCGCAGAAGAGAACTGTTGACTGGCCACTGGCAAACATCTCCAGGGGAACTCCCAGGTCTAGGGGCTGAGTCTGAGATAAGCAGTTGACTTAGGACATACCTAGGCTCCCGCAGCAGTCAAACATCCTGGATAAGCTCCATAGCACTCTGAAAACTCGGTCATTATGAGATTCAATGGAGAGAGGAACTTACTAATTTAGGCTTGACTTTTGTCAACAGAATGAAGTGCTAGGGAAGGTTTATGAATTTTGAAATAGGGAGGCTGTGTAAGTTGGCTCTCTGAAAATTGACTCATGCAGAATTCATTTCAGAACCTGTCAAGGAAAGATAAACCTACTGCCACCATTGCTAGTATTGCTACAATTCCTGATATGAACAGCGTGTTGCTTGTATAATTGTTAATTCTGCACCTGTTACTATGACCTTTGTGATCTGAACTGTATTTTACTTTCCACTATACATTTCAAAGATACTGTAAAGATCACTCTCAACACAAACCATTTGAACAACAGGTAATTCCATCTCTGCCAATGCCTTGGAATTCCTATTGTGGACACAGGATTCTGCTAAGTACTTCAGGCGGGTAAGGGGTAGGAAATTTAACAGAAAATGAAAGTGACACGCTGGACATTGTGGGGAGCAAAGTGAGTTAAGTAGTGTAGCCACCCGGAAGAGTATAATTGAGTCCCATAGAGCATGCATGGTTGCTTGTGGTTTTGTTAGAAGGTCAATGATGCTCAAGGGGATTGTGAAAGATGAGCAAACTCAGTTTTGGTGGGTTAACAGCCCAAGTTATGGAAAAAAAAATATGATGACCCCAACAGTGCCAGAGATTGTCAGTGTATTCATGCGTCATAGCATCAGGAGAGCAAAGAATGTTCTGGAAGAAGAGCTTGAGAAAGCTTCTTTTGCTCCAGACTAGGAAGTGTGATTGAGATGTGAAGACAATTCTCCAGCAGTAGTAGGGCACCTCACGAATGTTCCCGAGGAAATGGGAACAACGTAATCCCTGCTGTTTCAGATCACAGACGGGAATGCGAGAGTGCATCGGCTTCTTCAAGTCATCAACAGAGGATATGGGGAAAACCGGAAGAAGGAACTATGAGAAGGATATAGGTACAAGAAGGGGCTTTTGCTTGATTGGGGTCTCAGGAAGGGCCAAGAAGGATTTAAAGGCACCGAGCCTGGGTAACTAAGAGGGGCAGTGGCTCCAAAGACTCAGGAGAGAACAGACCAACACATCAAGGCCTGTTGCAGGAGACAACAGGCTGCCCAGTGGGGGGAGAGTTCCAGCAGAGAAGCAGAGTTGCTATAATTTAGCCACATTAATAAAGACTGACTTTTATTTTCTCAGTGAATCAGAACCTCATATTACCAGTAGACAGAGAAGATATAAGCATGACTCAGGTTCTGAACAATGCTTTAAGATATTAAATTACTTAATGGTACTTAATGGAGACTTGGGTAAGTGATTACTGGAAAATGTGAATTATTTGGTTGTTTGATATTCCTTAGAGCAAGTGATCTGATAATAATGGGTAGAAAAGTAATTTCTGAAACACAAGCTCTAGCACCATCAAGAATGTTTCCTGTGTGCTCAGAAGGCAGAGGTAGCTGGATCTCTGTGAGTTCGGGGCCAGCCTGGTCTATAGAGATAGTTCAAGGACAGCCAAGGCTACACAACGTCTTGTCTGGAAAAAACAAAAAACAAAACAAACAAATCAAAGAGTGTTTCCTGATCTAACCCTGGTGGCTCAATTTTTATTTTTTAATATTCAAAATATTTATATTTAAGAAAAAATAGGGGGAAAAAAGCTCAGTTGCCACATCTATAGACAACATTGGTCACATTTTGGATTAAATTTGTATTACATTTTTTATTCAAATGAAATAATTAAATAATAATACAAGAAAATTTCCATGCCTATGCATGTGTGTGTGACATGCTGCGATAGGGGTGGGGTATGTCATGGCATGCTGTTGTGGAGGCCTGATGATGCCTCTTGGGATTGGGTTCTCTCTTTCTACCAAGTGGGTCCCAGGATTTTAACTCAACTATCAGGCTTGGTAGCAAGGGCTTATTGCCTAATCAACAATCATGCTGGTCCAAAGTTTGGATTTTGAATGGAGCAAAGTCATTGAAGTGAGCGATCCATGTGAGTGGACCATTGGATACAGAGTAAAGAGCAAGTCTTAAGGTCTGGCCCCTTCGTGGGCGTGGTACGTGCACTTAAAATCGGAACTAAATGGAAATAAAAAGAAATGCAAACGATGGCTCTAACAAACAGCAACAAGAACTGCATTGTCCCCATTTAATAGCCATTTATATAAATAACCGGTTTCGCAGAATTTACTGACATTTGCGTACAATTACATCAGCCTCCTTTCAGGGTATGAACAACAATAGGATTTATTTTGCCACCTCAAAATTGGCCTCTGTAAATTCCAACAGTTCTAATTTATCTCCTTAGTAGAGAGGATTTAGCTGCGAGACACTTTAATTAGTGCTCTCTCTGCACTTGGTAGCTAGTTAGTACCATTTTAGCCTCCTTAGGTTTCCTGCGCACCACGTAATTCTAGTGTACTTAAGAGCAAATACAGGTTACAGAAAGGTTACCTCTCAGAATATTTAATAAAAGTAAAAAATAGCAAAACAGAAACCCTTCTTCAAATGCCAGACTGTTGAAAAGCCAAATTCAGGGAAAAGAGTCTGTTGGTCTCTGAGACTCTACAAGAACTTGTGTGAGACATAACAGGAGCACGGGGCGGGAGGAGATAGCTCCTGAGACAATTCACAACAGCTGGCAGCTCAGAGCACAGGGTGCCAAGGGTCAAAGACACTCTTAAGTGTCCAGCCTCTGTGCCCTGCAGAGCTGAGATGACAAGACTTGTGGAGTTTGCAGAAAAACAGCAAGAGTCAAAGATACAAGTAGTGGTTACCTTTGAAAGGGAGGAGCTGTATGCAGCCTGAAGAAAGTGGAAGGAAGCCAGGGAGACTCCAATGCTTAAGGGAAAGTCATTTGGTGGAATTCCTAGCAAGGGAACCTTGTTTTCTAAGATAAAATAGGCAATTATCCTAGGGTAAAGAGAGGGCTCCTACTGTGTTGTAGTTGGCTCTAAAATGTCCCTGAAGGCCTATCTCCAAGGGTTGTTCTCCACTTGGTGGCATTACTGGAAGATAAGGTCGCTTGAGGGCATGCATGAAAGAAGGTATCTGGATCACAGCCCCACCTTCCTCTTGTTCTCCATCTGTGTTTCCTTACCACCGTGACATAAATGCTCCCTCCATCCCATGTTCCCCATCCTGAGATGCTGCTTCCCCGCAGATGTGATCCAAAAGAACTAATTGGCCATTAGCCGAAACCTCTAAAACACTGAGCCCAAACAAAATTTTCCTCCATTTAACTTAGTTATATCAGGTACTTTATTACTGTGATGGAATATGGCCCAGTATGGAATACAGAAATCAATCACTTTCTGCTGCCTAGACTTTCATGGTATCTTGGGATCACTGTTTAACAGTTATGAAGTATGCCTCAAAGCAGGAAAGCTCAGAAGTTTAAATATTTATGTGCTAGCAAATGATTCATTTTATTAGCTAGAGGAACATTTAGAAGAGCTAAAGAGTAAGATATTTGCTGAGACACCAAGCTGACCACCCTTCTCTGGGCTGGCAGCACAGTCTCAAAGGTGGGTGTACCACTGTTCTCTGGGAATGCTGAAACTACCAAGATGCAAAGCACATTCTTGCTCTTCTGATAGCTGAATTTGTTCACATTCTTCTAAACCACCAATAAGTGTGAACAAAGTCAAGCATCCACAGTGGCCACTTGTCAAGCCCAAAGCCATTTACACTCCTTACACATTTTCCCTTGGGAAATTCTACCCTTTTCTGAGTGACTGAATGATAAACCTAAGAGTTCAAGCTTTGCTGGAAATCAAATTACCCTGCCACTGGGTGACCCAGAAATGAGTATCCAAGCAACGTCTGAGACCTGAGGGTGTTGCTTTCTGAGGCCTTTGGGTAGAGTTAGACAGTTCTATTCCTTTGAACACTCTAATATCAAAGCCTGACTTCTAGACACATAAAATGATCTTGTGACTGCCAGAAGACAAGCCAGAGGACAGAGCTGACGGATGGGAAGGTAGAAGGGAAAGTCAAAAAGATTATCCTTTAGGCTCTGAACTAACCAACCCGTGACCATCCCATGTCACCCACTCCTTTGCATTTTAATTTAGCCGAGCATTTATTTCCTTATGCTGTTGTTTATAGCTAATCCTATCTTCCCTGACTCAAGGGGCCAACCAGGGACATATCAAGCCTGTATTTCCAGCTAATCACAATTTTGTCATATACTATCATCTTGACTTTCCCGTTCAGCTACAACACTCAGAGATTCTTGTTGGGTTAGTCAGGCGTTCTGTTCAATTGCTGCTATACACTTACACAGCCTGCTGTGGTTGTGAGAGTCCCCAACATTGACATTTTGGAAGCACTCTTAAGATTTTAACAACAAGCTTTGCATGCTTTGAAAGCAGACACTTGGAAAGACTGTCTTAGCAGGAAAATACAAAGAAAAACCACTTGGGTATCGACAGAGAAAAATTTCATGCAGGAATGAATTGGGGTGGCTGGCTCACAAGGTACCCACCTCCCAGCTGTGTGACTATTTGCAGTCGGTGACTTCTGGGAAGGGAAGAGTCATTTTCCTTTGGAAGTGTGACCACTGGTAGGTGCCCCTGCCACAGTGCATGGCTCCACGCTCACCCATATACACGCAGTGCTGATTTGATCCCAGGTTAAAAAGGGGGGGGGAGGACATGAAACTGGGAGGAGGATTGGTTGGAGTGGGTCTGGGAAAGTTTGAGGGACAGAGTGGATATGATCAATACACAATGTATACATGTATAAAATTCTTAAAGAATAAATTAAAAGTTTTATATTAAAAGTCTTTCCCATAGAAGTAGACACTTAAAACCATTCATCTCTAATGGGCCTTAAGTCATCATTTATGATTTGCTGTTCCACAGTAGATGCTGAAAACAATGTGGAATGAATTCTCTGACCTGAAAAGCACTCCGAGATTGTTTGCTTCCTTCCCTGGCTGAGTGCTCCCAGGCTGACTCACCAGAGACTCTTTCTACACACTCTGCAAGAACCACACCTAGAGGTACAATCACTTAAACCTTTGCCCATCCAAAATTCTGCTAGGGTCCAATCAAGCGAATGAGGATACAAAGAAACTCAGAAAAGGTATGAGTCGCTGCAGAAACACATATAAAGCATTTGCCCGCATCATTCCAACCACCCCAAATTGTCAATTACTTTGGGGTGTTAATGTGGTTGTATTTTCCCTGAGAATTTTTAAAAGTCAGAGAAGGTTTTTGTAAACAATGAAAATATAAAAAAGTCTTATGCTTTGCTACAAGAAGTACAGATTGAAGGTCCTTAATGTGAAATTATAATATAACCCAGCAACATGATGCTACGATGAAAGCTAACTATGAAGCCTTAAAACAAAGGCATCACATGTAGCCACCCCAATAAATATATTCTTTGTTGGTATATACACAGACAATCCACTCATTGATTTTAAAGAGTACTACACAGTTTTGTTTTCTTTAAATGAAGAGTTTTCTTCTGGTTTAAAAGTATAACTTAATTAGAATAAAAAAAATAAAATCATGACTAATATCCTTCAATGAATTGGTCCAAACATCCTCTCTTTAAAAGACATTTCACGTAACTGGGGTTATTTTCAGGACCGCTGTGAGACAGTAACAACTGCAGAACAGAAAACAAAGCAGCCAGACCTAGAAGGAAACAGGGAGTCACTGTGCCCTTGAAAACAATGGAGCGATGCCATCAAGTGGCCGAAGAATGAATTTCTCTACTGAGGATGGGTTTTCTAGGACACTGCCACCTGGTGGCTACAATGGGGAATTGTTTTAGACTCCAGTGTTAACAGTGGATTGTTTTATGAGCTCATTTAATTTAAGGCCTGAAAGGTCACCATTGCCATTAACAGAGTAAAAAGTATTAAGAACTTTTATAATAAAATTAAAACTGCTAACAGAATTTTAGGAATTACTAATAATGTAATATCACTCACATTCTAAAGGAAAGAAACATTTGGAAATTAATTTAAAAAATACTTTGGTAAAATTCTTACCTAATATCAAAATAAAAAACTTATTTAACCTATACTTTATATTTTAAAAAAGTTGCAAATTTACTTTCTACATCTACTAGCAATTTTTGCTATTTTTAACCCAAATCAGAACTTATCAATCATCTAATAGATTAGGCCATTTATTTCCACCTTCAGAATGTTTTTGAATAGATCTGGGTTCTGTTCAAGTCACTTGGAAGGACCATAATGAGCAGAATAGACATAGTTCCTGTCATTATGTTCTTGCCATTGGCTGGATGTTCATGTGTAGAAGACCCGTGTAGGCCGCCAGTAAAGGCCTGCGTGAACATGTACTGCTTGACACAGGCATGGCTATGCCAATGACCCCTATAGTGATATTTTATTTATGTTTTAATAAATAAAGCTTGCCTAAAGATCAGAAGGGCAGAGCTAAGCCCCTAGAGGTTAGGCACAACCTTTAATCCCAGGACTTGGGAGACAGAGGCAGATGGATCTCTGTGAGTTCAAGGCCACTCAGGGCTACACAAGATCAATGCAGAAACAAATACTTTTAACCCTAGTATTTAGGGAGTCATACACCTTTAATCCCAGCACTAGAGGAAAATATAAAATGGGAAGACAGAGAGGCTTGAGCTGCTTAGTCTGCTTAGTCTGTAGTCGCCCAGCCTTGGTAGACGTAAGACTTCTCTAGTGGTTTGGCTGCTTTTCTTTTCTGGTTTTGGGTTGAACTCCAATATCTGTCTCTGGGTTTGTTACTGACCCCAACACCTCAGTCCTATGGTCTTCCAAAGCCTTCCCAGGTGAAGCTCAAAGGAACAGCAAAGCCTTTCTCTGGTCCAAATGTGACTGTGTGATGGTGTGTGGGCAACACGTCCACTTTAGTTTTCTCTCCCTGGTACTTATGGCATGAAGACTGCTCCTACACAGAGACTTTTCCTAATGAGATCAGCCTACCCACCTCTGTTCAGTTCAGTTGTATGCAATGATCTGGCCTTCCTGCTCAACTGTCTATAGCAAATGGAGTGAGCTTCCAGAGTTCTGAAGCATCTCCATCAGAGAGCCCAGTACACTGATTCCAGCTTTCCTTTGTACGTGTGCCTGTCATTTCTTCATTCCCTCATCACCCCAATTAGGTCAATCTTTGGAGTCATGATGGTCACAGAAGACCATCTATCACCTTGCACAAAAAAAAAAATAACTCCAAAGGGATTGAAGACCTAACTGTGAAACCTGAAAGACTAAAACTTCAGGAAGGAAACAGAGGCAGTGCCCTGCAAGATAGGTGTCAGAAGGGGTTTTCTGAATGGAACCTATTTGCACATGAATTGAAGCCAACATCTGACAAGTAAGACCTCATGAAACTGAAAAGCTTTTGCACAGTTAGAGAAACAGTTGGGTAGAGAGGAAACCCACAGAATGGGCATCCCACATGAATTCGGACTCCACACCTACCGAGTGGATGGCCTAAAGGCCTAACTGGTCCACAGCCAGAAAGTCTCCCAACCCTGCCTGCTTGGCTTGCTTTTACCTAAGTGGATTTTTGTAAAACCCCTGCCACAGCAGAGCTAACTGCGTGCAGTACTTGGAAATCTCCCAAACTCACAAACATCCCCTCCCCAACTGCTGTGTTCCTTGTCACATGGCATCTCTTGGGCAGCTTCCGGTTTGTGCTCCTTGCCCGTAAGTTCTGGGCTTCTTGCTCTGTCTATTTAATTGGTTTTAATTTGTCAAGCAAAGCATATTTATCAGTATTTAACCAGTACCAAGGCAGGAAACTAAAGCAACTCAGGACCATTCGTGTTGCCACTGGTTGTATCTCTGCTAGTCGCAACTCTGCAACCACGACACCTGCTGGACAATAAAGATTATTACACCTAAAACAATTTACCAGATCTCATAACAGGTAATTAATAAATCAATATGGCAGACTACATTAACATTGAAACTTTTAGTAACTTTTTTGCTAATACTATGGATTGTATTCTGCAAGGCTTATATGGCTATGGCGATACAACCATTTATTGGATATTGGGACTCAGGTTTTTTTTCTTCATATTATATCCTTAAGAAAGAATGAGGCACTTTTAGAAATGATACGGTCTTTACAGACTAACAATGAACAGCTAGTTGATAGGATTAATACCCTCATTCTTCCTTATATTTGTTTCAGGGTCTCTAATTTGCCCAGGGGAAAGCCTCTGTAGTTCATGAAAGTGTTCAACTTAACAACTTTGTCTCTGCCTCTTGAGTCACTAGGATAACAGCCTGTGATACACAGCCCAATAAACCTTAACCACTTGGCAGAAATGTACTGTAGAGATGCAATCTCAGAGGTGCCTAGTTAGATGGTGTCAATGGGCAAGAAATTAGGACAGAGGGACTGTGGGATCAGAAGAAAAGCATTTCTATGAGGAGACCCCCCCCAAAATCAAGTATATTAAACCACCATCAATCCAAAGTTCAAGAAAGTCAAGAATTGAACATCTTTGCACCAGAGTCCATGCCTAGGCTGGCACAGAGCAGGAAGCAAAGCAGAAGGGAACTTTGGTGGAAAATGCTCTAAACAAGATAAGCAAGCGTTCTAATGGAAGTGTGGATACAACTCAGGGATAGAGTGCTTGCCTGGCTGCTTGAGGACTGAGTTCCATCCAAAAGGAAATACAAAAATAAATAAATAAATAACAGAAAAACAAGTAAATGCATAGATTTTATCCTTCACCAAAAGAATGTCTCCATGCAAAGGATAGAGACTATTACAGAAAACCACAACTGATCAAAATGCAGAGAACAAGCGATCATGCAACACTCAACTGAAACATCTATAATACAACGTTTACACCTAAGTCTCAGGAACCATTGCAAAACGGGGGTTAAAACGATCGTAAGCTCTGGATTATGTCTCCTAGAAATATCAGGGAAGCTACATCTATGAAGTCTCATCAACATGGCTACCTAAACAAGACCTGAACAAAGACACCAATAGACAGACTAATATGAAGGGGGAAACCTCATAGGGCCTCAACCCTAGGCAAAGAACTACAGGAAACTAAGGTATTCTGAGAGCAGGAGAAATAGCTTTTCCCAGGGAAGAGCCCCCAGATTGGTTATCCAAGACCAGGTAGTCAGTCCTAAAAGCATAAGCATACAAGGAACTTTATAGACCAAGCAGGCTATATTTCTATATTTAGGAATACCCATAGAAACACACATAGACACACACACACATACAGAGGGGGGGGGGGAAGAAGAGGGAAGATGTTGAAATTATGTTTTAATTTAAGAAAATGAAAGTAAATTTTAGAAAGAAGTTTACAGTTGAGCTGGTGAAATGGCTCAGTGGTGAAAAGCACTTGATGCTCTTGCATTGGACCCATGTTCAGTTCCCAGCACCCACGTAGTGGCTCACAACATTGTGTAACCCTACCTGATGCCCTCTTCTAATGTCCATGAACACTGAACACACACGACATACTTCACTCATACATAGAACACAAGAAATAATTAATGAATATGGAAGAAGTTCACAGTCTAGTATAGGTGATCAATGCACCTGCTCACTCCTCTTAGACGCATGTGCAGATGGTACAGAGTTCCTCTGCATTGCTCAAGGAGACAGCAGTAGACAGAACTGAACCTACAAGGATTCCTACTCTTGAGAAGGCTCTGAAGTAGATGAGATTATAACAGGGGCCATTTTACAGGAAATGATGTTTATGCTTTGATATGACACAGCAGAAGAAGCCAGCAGATAGAAGGGCGAGAACCAATGGGAGAGAAGGCTACATAAGCAAAACTACTGACATACGGCAGAAAGCCAATAGCTGGTAGATAGAGAAAGGGGCAATGAGGGCAGAGGATGGGAGGCATGAGCAGGTCACTGCAGCATCTTATGGGAGGAGGACAGCAGCCTGAGCCAAGCTAAGGGCAGAGGAGACAGCTCTGAAGGAACAGTATCATAGAGCAACATTTAAGTTGCTTCAGAAACAATTGAAAGAGGCGCTGTTTGGAGGTTGAATAGATGGACAGGTGGACATAAAAGAGAGGGCCTTCCTTATGTGCATTCCTCCTATTGCTTTTATCATAGGAAAAAATAACACACTTGGTAACCATCTACTAAAGGCATGGGCCAGCTTCGGCAGGGCCACTGGCTTTTTATAATTTGTCTGATCCTCTGGCTTCTGTCACTTTCATTTATTTCTACTCTACTGTTAACCTAATGTTGATTTGGTTTCTTCCTATTTTGAAAATGATGATGGTTTGCTACAGTAGCCTCCCCAAGCCAACAAATTCCTACATTTCCTACATCACTCTTGAACAGAGCTGTGAAACTCACCCTCTAAGAATCACTTTATATAAAATGTTGTGCTACCTTTCCAAGGAGAAATTTGAGGAACTCAGATTCACAATCCTTCTGCATCTATAGGGTTAGGAGGATCTGAAAGTCCCAGAGAGAACACTGATGTGACATGGAGAAAGATTCCGGGGAATAATACAGAATCCATTATTCAGCCCCTCTGCATTCTTCACCCTGAATTTGATTATACATCCTGCAGGCTGCCAAAGCACCATGGAACTGACCTTTACAGAATTACAATCACATCCCATAGCACAATGACTTAATTCATGCAGCTGCTTTCTTTATTACAACTGAGTCTGAGGGGACAGTTTCTTACACATTCCTGCCTCTCTCATATGCAATTCACTATAAGATTTTCGATACCAGTCTCATAAAGAAAAAGCTTTATCAGCTGTAGCTTTCTAGGGTGGTGGCACATACCTGCAATACTGGAAGTAAGGAGGCTGAAGGGAGAGGGGGCTCAATGCTAACCTAGCATGGACTGAAAGTTCTTATCTTAAAAACAAAACAAACAAAACAGGAACAAACAAATCCCACAGGCTTTCTGGCTTGCTGACATAATCGTTTGTTGTTGCTTTATAGTAAGAAATGGCGCTGGCTGGTGAGACGGCCCAGCTTCTGTTTCCAAGCCTGATGACCTGACTTCATTCACTGAGACTCACATGGTAGCAGGAAAGAAGTGGCTTTCTCAAGTTGTCCTCTGACCTCCCCATGTCTGCCATCATGAGTCCCACCTCATAGATAAATACATTAATAAATAAATGTAAACATGTTTAAAGGAAACCACAAACTATGATATGAGTCAGTAATTCTCAACCAGGGGTAATTTTGCTGTCCTTCAGATTCTAGGAATAAACAGAGACACTTTTGTTGCTATAACCGTGTGTGTGTGTGTGTGTGTGTGTGTGTGTGTGTGTGCACGTGCATGCATCTGTGTGTCCATGGATCACTGTGATCTAATCATCTAATTGTTAGGGGCTAGAAATGGTTCTGGTGACCTTGCAACACAAGAACCACTCAAAACAGCATTTGATAGCCAGAAAAGGAAGTTCACTGTGCCAATGTCAGACATAGGGACTTTAGGTTTAGGCTTGCCATGCTATTCTCCACAATAACCGAGATACGGAAGGAACCCGTCCATCATCAGCTGAATGAAGAAACTGGGTAACTACACATCATGGAAACTATCTAACTCTTGAAAAGGGGACATCTGCTGGGACTTCTCAGATGAAACTGGAGGGCCCCATCTTAACTGTGGCAAGCCAGACACCAAATAACATAGTCTCCCCTGTAGCTGTGGAATTTAGAAACACCCACTCATAGAAGCTCAGAGCAGAAGGGATGGTTGTCAGGGGCCAAGGGTGGGTGGGAATGTGGAACTCTGGTCAAAGCACACATTTCAGTAATGTAACAAGGGTAGGAGATACACTGGATTAGAGGCTGAAAACACTAATAACGATAATCTGAATACTTGGAACATTTTGTCTCCAATTAAAGGAGGGATATCTCTTTTACTAAGAAATAAAGAAATTGTAGATATTCTCCTGGAAGAAGCTTAGAGATGATACATATAATAAGTAGTTTAATGTAGCCAATTTCACAAGGCTAATTCATACACAGTAAACATTGCACCTTTCGTTTAATTTAAAATATAATTGTTTGAGAGGCCTGCCTGTCTGGTGGCTGCAGTTGTGGGCGGGAGAAAGATAGTAGCCAGAGACCCACCCACCACCACCCCTGGGTCCCACTATGATGAACAAATGTCTGATGGAGAAATGGGAAGGAAGGAGAAGCAGAGCGGTTCAATGTGCCATGAAGAGAGCAGGAACTGGAGGGATGAGGGTGGTGAGGAGCGCATGTGGTGTCTGTCCCTGTGCTGACACTGAGCCATGTCTGCATTTGTGGCCCGATGGCAGTCAGGGTCACAGATGTCTGTGATGTGCTTTACCACCCCTGAAAGCCATGTTGAGGTCTGAGGGTCCTGCTGAGTTGACCCCATCCCTTGCTTTCTCTGGGAGAGCTGGCCTCAGTGAGGTAGGCACAGGAGACCTAGTCCTGCCCTCCCCTGAATGGGGAGTTCCTGGTGGAGGCCTGGATTGACCAGCTTGGTTACCACACAAGCCCACATCCAGGGCTTTGAGTTGGCCTACCTTAACATCTACCCCATCTATGACCAGTTGTAGTACCTGAGGGGACCAGTACTGTGGAGCCATAGCCCCAGTATCTCTATGGCTCAGGGTAATAGCAAGACAGCAGAGGGAAGTCCCAGTGAGGGTCAATACTGATGGTATTGGCTTGAATCAGACCAACAACCCACTGCAATGAACATTTGCAAGTAAAGTCGCTTTGGCAGAAGGGTACACTGTGCGACACATAGCAGCTCCCAATAGCACTACAATGAACGAATATGTGATGGAGAGGAAGTGGTGTTTTTTTGGGGGGAAGGGGTTGGACATAGAAGGACTGGAAAGTGAATGGGAATAAGGCACATGATGTGAAATTCCCAAAGAAGCATACAAATTGCATTAAATAAAGGAAATATATTTATTAAAGGAAACTAATTTATATTTGTCTAAAGTACAACTTAGCAAAACCACCTTTAAAGAGTGCGTGCAATTTGCAAAGCATGCTCACATCCTGTCTAGTAGATTCTGTCTAGTTTGTGAACGCTTTTCATGTACACGATAATGCCTCTCAACAAAAATGAGTCAGTAAGCCAAGAGGACTGGACATAATCCTCCCTTCTTTCCTACTCAGAATAAGAGTGGTTGAAGAGTTTCACCAACTTCTGAGTTTACTTTTATTTCTGAAAAGCTATGTTAATTTGAGACCCCATTGCTCTTGCTCCTATGCAGTCGTATCAGGCTCAAGTAATCCAACAGGCGTTGGGCCTAAGTCACGGCATTTGCCATCCATTTGCTGCTGCTCAAGATGTAAGAAACCTGGCAGAATCTTCCACAGTGGCCGTAAGCACACTGACACCTCTGATGCCTTGTGTCTAACTGTCTGGCCTCCTTGAACTTCTAAAAGGGCAAAGAGTGTTCTGATTCACTTGTGATTTCCCAAGCTTACTCTCCTGTGTTTCTTAAATGTTCTTTTAACTGTCCCTCTAGACAAGGGTAAAAACACATTGTTGCAACCTACAAAACATCAATCTCTGGCCATTGTGCACCTGAACAAGTCTTTTATCTTACCGTCCACCCATTATTTTAGGTGTAATCTAGCTCTATTTGAGCATTTTATCTGTAAGTGTACTATAAGACCGTAAGTCTGAAAAAATTCTGTGAATGTCTCTTCTCCTGGCGTGAAGCCAGCTTTGCCTCTTGCTTCTTATAGACAGCTGTTGCCACAATTATCTTGTTTTCAAAAATGAATGATCTACAGCCAATCAAGAGAGAGCAGTTCAATCAAAAAAGTTTCTCTTTACTGCATTCCTTCTGATCTCCTTCCAAGATTCGAGACATAGCATATGGCACAGGGATTTCAGATTCTCTGAAGGCTGTTCCTTTTTTACTTCCAGAGGTATGGCAGCCATGAAAGCAGAAGAGAAAGAAAGTGGTAAACAGCCTCCCATTAGAAATGCCCAGCATCTGCCTTGTGAATATATTCGTAGGCCACAGGGTCAGAATTCAGATGCAGCGTCCGTAGATGACATTTATTTCCAATGTTGAAGTCCCCATGCATTTGTGAACCTGCTGCAATTCTGACTTCCTGCACAGTCGTTCCTTCAGTCTGTTTCCGATCACAGGGGCACATATTCCTTCCACTGATGCATCACAACTCTACGGCAAGTGCTGGGCACACAGCAGTGAGCATCACTGACACCTGAAGATTCCCCTAATTAGAGCACTGTGATAAATGCTTGAAGTAACTTATAGGAGCAAGGATTTGCTTTATCTTGTGATTTCTTAGGTTTCTGTCCATTCCTGGCTATCTTCACTGCGTTGACCCAAAACAAGCAGAAGCATCATGGTAACCATACAGCAGATGTATGTGTGACATTAAGGACAAGAAACAATTTTCTCAGTCCTGCTCCCAGTGTCATCCTTTCATCAACTGCTCCTTCCATAGGCTTCTGTTGGTGTCAGCACATTGTGAATATATCAGGGGGTTGGTCCATTGATAAGGCCAAAGGTCCCATGATGAAACCACTCTCAACAACTGGGTCAACCAGTGAGGGTTCAAACTTTCATCACCAGAACCCCTTGTGAAGGGCAATATCATAACCAAACTACAAGACCTAGTTTCGTACATGAAGTGAGTTGTATGCAAATAGTTTTGGTAAAAGGTAAGTACTGGGAATATTCAAAAGGAGGACATAGTTTGCCTGGTGTGTGGGGGAAAGTCTTACCAAGGAAGCACAATTGCTGAATGAGGAATTCACCACACAGTTTGGAAAGAAAGCCATACAAATGTTGAGATATGCTGTGCCTGAGCTGGAGGTCTCCATATAACTTCCCAGGGCCCAAACAAAATGTATGTTCTGCAACCATACAGCATATAGACTGGTGAGACAGCTGGTAGGCATGTAAGGAGCTGTCTTACATACGCATCTGAGTTCTGAGTGTTTCTAGTGATGAGTGAACTGTTATTTAGTAAGAGAAAACCAGTAATCTCTGTGCTCTTCAAAAATCAATGTAAAGTTGGCCAATAAGATCATAGAGAGTTAGGTACTGTAATATTACTTGGATACTTAAAATACAAGTCTCAAATTTTGTAGAACATTTATAGTTAAGTATCTTGGCAACGTAGCACAGCAAAATGTTCAGTTGTCAATATTATATAACATTATCAGCATAGAACACCATGATTAATGCCTGGAAATGCAGACAGAGTGGAATATTAGAAGAGCTGTTTTAATGTCACCCTTCTAAATCAATGTCACAGTTGAACTGATCTCTAATGAGTTATCTGTATGTCCAATCCTAGAGGCTTCTTTTGAAGTGGGTGGTGATTAACACAGAGACCCACAACTGCTCAAGGTGCAAGAAAGGAAGATTGTAGAATGGTAATCCCTAAGTAGGACATAGATGTACTATGGACACAATTTTTACAGCTATTTTTTCTGGAAGCAATCCATGAGACAATTTCAGGAGAAGAGGATACAAAATATAGGCACAGTCTTCCTTATACTTAAATTTTACTTCTAAGATGAAGAGAAGGAAATTCCCAAGAGAGCATGCAGACATATCTTTGGTCTTCTAGTTCATTGAGCAGTAGTTTGGAGGCACTCATGAGCGATCTCAGCACTGTTGTCTGCAGGAAGCCTTCCTTTAGTAAAAGGAGTTGTGTCTTCCATACCTCCATATTGTCTATAGCACTTCAAAGTGCCCATGTGTATATACAAGGACCATAAAATCAGTCTGAGAACAGACACTGGAGGTCCCAAATCTGCAAATTTGTTTCATTCTAGATAATTCTTACCTGGTGCACTAGCCCACGGGTTTAGTGTGACTTACCCTTGATTCAGTTGTTAACATTCTCAAGTAGAAGAAGAATAGAAAAAAATAAAAAATAGGAAATGGGGAAATACTGTAAAAGAAAATATTAAAGAAATGATTCTGCCCTCTCCCTGCCATCTGGTAGACCCATGTGGTAGAAGTGCCTGATTAGAACATTATAACACACCCTTTCTACTTGTTGATCTTACCTCAATAAGGGTGTGCAAAGGAGTATTTCAATGCAGTAAGTGATCCAAAGGAGGATTCCCAAACAGTATAGGAATGCCATAGTTTTTCTATGCATCAGCCCTCACTGCAAATTCCAGTGTATGAGAAGACCCATTTCCTTCCTGGTTGGTGAGGAGGCTAAGTCTGAAAGCCAAGATCTTCTCTGAGAAGAGTCTGAGAAATATAGTCAAGTATATCTGAAAGCTGCACATAGAGGCTAGCCCACCAGTTTGCCTTCCTTTGTACTCAATTCATGCATCACAAAACGTTTCATTCCACCTCTGCATCCTAAAGCTGAGTATTTCTATCAAAATACATATTTTTAAAATTTGCTTAGCTCCAGCATTTAAAAAAAATCCTTATGAGTGGGTCAGTTGTAATCATTTCTCATTAATACTACAGAAAGAATGTTTTAATCATACCACAAGGTACTGAACAAAGAAACATATTTAATTCAGATGATTTCAAAGAAAGATACTTTTGTAAGTATGATTCTCTTAAATCTCACAGTAGGAACTTTATTATTTTAAAAGGAATTCCTGAAAAAGATCAATTAGAACTTATATAACACAAAGAAAATATGGACAATAAAGCTACTCTTCTATCTGTACTGCTTATAAAATATGTCTAGAAATTGTTAAATATCAAAATTATTTTATGATTCTTAAAATTTTTAAATAGGTGCGAAAGGGAGGAAGAAAGGGAGAGAGGGAGAGAGAGAGGGAGAGGGAAAGGGAGAGGGAGGGAGGGAGGAAGGGAGAGAGAGAGACATAGAAAGAGAGAGACACAGAGAGAGAGACAGAGAGAGTTAGAGAGAGAGAGCAGGCATCTGCAGAGACCAGAAAAGGGAGCTGGAGCATCTAGAATGGAGTTACAAGCATTTGTGAGCCACCTGACATGGGTTCTGGGATCTGTACTTAAGTACTCTGGAAGAGCAGCAACGGCCCTTAAATGCTGTGTCGTATCTTCAACTCTGATTTCTTTTTTATCTTTAAGAATTTTTGAACCATAATACTTTATATACTGTAGAATCTGGGTAGATGATCAGATGATAAGGCTACTTTCTGATGGCAACTTGAACCCTTAAGGCGCCCACTGAGATTGTTCTTTCACATCCTTTAGAAGAAGAAATTGCTTGGATAAAAGAGAGTAAGTGAACAATAAGAGCAATTTGTTAAGTTTTCAGAGGTGACTCCTTGCAATGTTAGTAGTGGCCATAGAAGCTAATATCTCGTTCCTTGTGATCCCTCCATAGAAACCAAGGTTCGAGGCACTGATTCCCAGTGCATTAACTGTGCACTGGTTTAAAGCATCTCTTCTCAGAAGAGGACTCACAGGTAACTTTTGCTCATTTTTTACGGTTTTAGTCATGCAGAATTAAAATAAACTTTTAACATTTGATAAAATATTATTCTTTTCCTTTAAAAGTTTTTATTGAAAATATTTTTATTCAATATATTCTGATCTCCGTTTACCCTCTCTCATCTCCAGGATCCTCCACTCCCATCTGATTTGATACCTTCTTCTTACTTATCTTTAGAAAACAAACAGGAAAATTAAAAAGTAACAATAATGATAGAAAAAAACAGAAAAAATAATACTTAGATGTAAACACTGGGTTTTGATCCTACTTCATGTTCTGGCTTTGTGGGAGCCTAGCCAGTATGGATGTTCACCTTCCTAGACCTGGATGGAGGGGGGAGGACCTTGGACTTTCCACAGGGCAGGGAACTCTGACTGCTCTTCGGACTGGAGAGGGAGGGGGAGAGGAGTGGGGGGAGGAGGAGAAGAGTGGGAGGAGGGGGAGGGAAATGGGAGGCTGGAAGGAGGTGGGAATTTCTTTTTTTTTTCTTTCAATAAAAAAACTGCATAGATACGATATTGGATATTAATTCCTAAGTGCACTGGATGGCATCATCTACCTGTCTCTTTACCAAGCCATGGGGAGATTTGGAAGGCACAGGGAAAGTCCTTACTCAGACCAGATCTTTCACCTCTACTGCTCAGCTCATTCTCCCCAGGATCTGACAGCCCCTAAGCCATATCTTATTTTAAGTGAAGACAATTTTTATTTTTAAGTCCAGAAATACAGAGAGTCATTTGTTTAATGTTATGTATTCTTAACTGGAATGGATGGAGCTAAGCTTCTGAGTATCATTTTGTTAATATTCTCAGGGTTAATAAATGAGGACCACATCTATCATCACACAAATACAACAAACATCAAATCTCTAAGAGTGTTCTCAGCTTCTAGAGTAGCCAACAAGGACAGGAATTTCCTGGCTTCTCTGCATCTGAAGCTCTTGTAAGCAGCCACCCTGAAGCTGTCCCTGCTCTTTGATATGGCTACAGATTGTGATGAACAGATGACCAGGGTTAACTTGCTTAGAAACTCTGAAATACTTCACATCGATAATGTGAGAATGGTTTGGGTTATGGGTTCATGCGATAATTTGTATTGAGCCTATGATGTGTGAGGCCATGGAGTGACTGATCAATCAAGCAATGCTGGTGTGTGA
>JABTXL010010235.1:7659907-7696212 GCA_025134845.1 Neodon shergylaensis | reverse complement strand
AAAGCATCTCCAATAAAAATTTAATTGATTTATTTATCTATTATTATAGATAATTCATTAAGATAAATGAATTTACATAGATAAACATTAGATTTCTATCCAGAAAGCTGGTGCGTGTTATTCAGGGCTTGGAAATAAGGTATAAATATTTCTAATCCTAAGTAAAAATGAATAAATGTAGCTTAAGTAGAGAAGAGATAAAAATGTTAAATCAAACTATTTGACATGGAAAAGGGAGTTATTTTATGTACATGGGAATGATCAGAGATCATAAATATTCTTGTCTGCTATAATCTGTTACCATTTAAATATTTTAGCAGCATGGCAGGGACCATGAAGGTATATGCTGTTTGAAAGGAAAAACAAACACATTCCTTCTCTAAGTCAATGAAGTATGACCTGTATCTCAACACATACACAGAGCAACAGAGCAGAATAATCTCATTTGAAACAAACATTTACAAGGATGAAATCTCATCATTCATTTGTGAGCTGGGAAAGCCAGAGAAGGAGCTAAAAGAACAAAGAAAAAGTCTGATGTCCAAAGTCAACTTTTTAAAGCTTAAGCTCTGCTTTTTAACAGCATGAAAAAGGAGGCAGAGAAACCAGAAAGATTTTCCAGAAAAACAGGAAGTACATAATATGTGAACAAGAACATACCACGGCCCTTGAAAGCTTTATATAGCATCCTTGGGGGTCTGCTCACCTGGAATTCTCATTAGACTTTGGTTCTTACAAATTTTCAACTGTAGAACCACTTGTATTATGATGGCAGAACAAGAGTTTGAGATATTAACATTTCACGTTTAAATCCATGGTTCACCTGATATCACTCAATGGAACAGGATAAATCTCTGTGTGTCTCACTGTATATGAGATTACATTGCATAACTGAGGAGGGTAAAAGTCAAGAGTCTGAATCACACTCATTCTGTCTAGTGTTATAATTTTAAGGGTACGGTCTAGTGTTTGTTCAGAATTAAACTTCTGTTTAAATGTGTTATGCAGTATATGTCTCTTTCTCTGCTTAAAACCTTCCAAGAATATAAACCACTCCCCTCAGAATATATCTCAGACCTTTAGAAAGTCTTACAATCTGGCCCCTTTGTGGGGGCCCACAGAAGTGGGTCTACTCCACCTTAATTGAAAGTCCTAGAGTTTAAGCTTATCTGCTTTCTCAAGGTGATTGACAAGAGGTCTGACTTAAGGTGTGCTTACAAACTAGATATCTTTTCCTAGGGCATGTTTATTTGGTGTTTTGGGTATTGGGACAGCCCATAGAGGTGAATCCATTTCACCCTGACCAAAGGTCAGAGAACTCAAGCCTATTCTTGCTCCTTCAAGGATATGACAGGAGGTTTGAACCAAGGTGTGATACTTGTCTTGATACTTGATCTTGATACAGGATGCTTGGTCTAAGGTGTAGTCACTGCATGTCCTTTCTAAACAACAGAACACTTATCTCAGGATATAATGGCCTGATGTTTTAAGTATTAAAGCAAGTAATCACTCTATTTGTTCTTTGTGTCATGTTAAAGCAGTCTTTTGCCTTCTTCCCCCTTTTTACTAAGGTATGTAAGCATATGGAAAGTAAATGCGGGAAAATTCTGTATTCACTGGATTGCCCTCCTGATTCTATCTTATGTCTCTGTATTTCTTCCATATCTCTGTTCCTATCTAATGTTTCTAATCCACATGCTCCTACCCTGGAATGTATGAACCCTGACACCTCTTAACCCTAGAGTCACCCCCATCTTACTCTTAGACTGACTGAAGCAAATGTTGGGTGCATTTCTTCATGGCACCAATCTACCCTGTTCTTAGAATCCTAGAAACATTGTTTCTCTGAACTGGAATATTCTCCCCAACTGGATGTTCACTTAACAGGCTCCTGATGTGGGATTCCCCTCTGTATGCTGTGAATATCATTGGTTAATAAAGAAACTGGTTTGGGCTGATAGGGTAGAGTAGAGCTAGATGGGGAAAACTAAACTGAATGCTGGGAGAAAGGAGGCAGAGTCAGGGAGAAGCCATGGAGCCTCCACGAGACTCGTGGTAAAATATAAAATACTGGAAATGGGTTAATACTAGATATAAGAGCTAGCTAGCAATACACTTAAGTGATTGGTCAAGCAATGATTTAAATAATATAGTTTCTGCATGATTATTTTGGGAGTCTGGGTAGCTAGGAAAACAAACAAGTGGCTTCCTACAACAGGCTCCTTATAAATCTATCCTAAAGTCGGTTCTCCTCTATTATGTTAACCAACAAGCAAAGTGGCTTCTAAGGATGCTCTCTTCCTGGTATGCACATCCTCTAACAATTATCTTTCTCCACTGTCAGCACCAATCATTGTGACCAGAAGAATATGATAAGAAGATAACATATACCCTTCAAGGGTAGATTGCCTACTGCTCCATAAACGCTCTCTTTGTTCTTTTGTTTGGGAGGAATCTGTCAATTTGTCATGTGTGTGACTCTAATGAAATGATCCATGAGGGAAGTATTGGTCCCCTGTGCTAGCAATCAACATAAGAAAACCTTGGAAGCAGAGGCTCCAGCCCTGTCAAGCCTTTACACACCAGCAACTTGCTCAGACCTTAGAAAGAGCTACACATCCAAGATATTCCTAAATTATTTCCTGGAAAACAAACAAGGAGCCTCACTGAATATTGTTTTTTAATCTGCTAGTTTGAGTAACAATTCTTACAACACAAAGAGTAGCCATTATATCTTTTCATGCTGATTTCTCCTGGTCCACAATCTAAGACTTTATGATATCATCTATTCTATTTTCTTTCTCATGCACATGCATAGACTGTTATCTTATTTTACTCGCTTCTTCATGATGCACAGGAAATCTATGAATTAAGTTTCTTCCATCAGCTCTTTGATGTCCTATCTAGCCCATATTCGACAATAGATACCGGAGACATCTGTGTCCAGCTAGACAGGGAAGCCAAGCCTCTCAGGTACATTCTAAGTAAAGCTTATGCTCTGAACTGAAGACCAGATAAAGATAAAGATGGTTTTGAGTGATTAGCATTGTTTGCAAAGATTTCAGAGAGAGGATGAGGTCTAACAGAAATGCACAGGGTGTGGCAAAGATGATATTTAGAAAACAAGAAGACACTGGGAATGATATTAGGGTATCAGAGCCAAGGAGATGAGATATTCACAATAAAACAAAGACATGGATGATGTGGGATGGTCTTCTGTTTTGTATTGATTTCATTGGTTAATAAAGAAACTGTCTTGGCCATTTGATAGGCCAGGCTTAGGTGGGTGGAGTAGACAGAACAGAATGCTGGGAGAAAGAAAGCATAGTTGATCAGACGCTATGGAGCCAGCCACCAGGTCAGACATGCTGAATCTTTCCCAGTAAGCCACCACCTCATGGTGCTACACAGATTATTAGAAATGGGTTAATCAAGATGTTAGAGTTAGCCAATAAGAGGCTAGAACTAACAGGTCAGGCAGTGTTTAAAAGAATACAGTTTGTGTGTTGTTATTTCGGGTGTAAAGCTAACCATCAGGGAGCCAGGAAGGACAAAAAGCAGGCCTGCTCGCCCCTTACTACACATGGAGAGGTACAAATCAACTTTAGTGAGAAGAAAATGCAATACAAACATTAAAGATACAGTCTCCTGATTATTAAGTCATCCTAGAAGTTTGTACCTGAGCTGGCAGAACTGCTTAAAGTACCTCATTCAGAGAGAATGGTTCTAGATATAGCCGTGATCTTTTAGTAAAGCATATGTCTTATCCTTTAACCTAGGGACCTGGCTTCCTGCTTCACAAGCATACAATAGGCATAGGATGCATGTACAGTTTCATGACCCAAACTGGCGGTGGAAGGTCAGACCACAGTCTGCCTGTCTCCTATGTCCACAGCTTGTCCTTTTATGTGACTTTGAGTTAGTGGGAGAAACTGAGTCCATCTCTACGTTTCGTTCCAGAAGACCTTTCAGCTTCTTTGGTTTGGGTCTTGCTCTTTTCAAAAAAGACACAAAGAGTCTTTTAATCAGCGTTCAAAAGAATGAAGAATTAAACCTTTACCCACCTGGTATGGTTCTCCATGGTGTGACTTTCCAGTTACGTTGCCTAAAAAAATACTGGTATCCATCGCGCACCATAAAATCGAAACATTCAGGATGCTGAAGTTGGATAACTGCGTTTGTTTAGAGACATCTTATTTTATCGGCCAAAATGATTTCTGACTCAGAATTGTCCTGCTTCAGATGGCTTAGATGTAGGTCCTAGATGTAGGCCACTATATTTGACTTCTCATCAATATTTTTAAAGAAAAGAAAATGAACTCTACTAATTTTATGTGGGGGTTCAATGCAAGTAAGCATCTTGGAAGCTACAAGCTTCTGTGAACATGTCAACTGCACAGTTTTCAACAGCTGAATAATGACATAAGTCCTAACAGGTAAACATGAAAATGGTAATATTCTCCATTTTCTCATCCTAGCATTTCAAACACACAGACAAAACTTTTCTACATTGAAAATGGCGAAGTCTGCTTCCATCCTGAGACACTGCATTCTGTAGCATCCACAGCACCACAGACGGAAGGTGTGTCATATTTTTGAATTTTATGCGTTTTGAGGAATCTTTTCCCTATGAACACAACTTAGCAGCAGTTCCCCGACCAAAGAAATAGAGTCTTTGGTGACAAGAAGAGACATATGCCCTTCTGATGGGCCTTGCTAAGCAGGAACACTAACCCTCTTCTGGAGTAAAAAAGTGTCTACATAGAGATTTAAAAGATAATAATAAAACAAAAAAAAATAAAAATTTTAAAGCCCAAATATAAAAGACCTAGAAAGGGTTCCCACTAGGGGCAGCAAACACACCTCTGTGGAATTTTTCATGGGCGGAGACACTTTCATGCCAAGCAGATGACACAGAGAGCTGAGTCGCTTTCCACCTGACAAACAGCCACAGATGCTGCCCCCTTGATTCAAAATACGTTGAAGGGACAGGGTGCCAGGACTCTGATGTGAAATGACAAAGACCTATTTACTTTCCAACTCCGAGGGTCAGAGCCCGCTCTTCTGTAGAACTGTTTGGTGGCACTCATTCACCACTGGTACCAGCTGGAGTTGGAGGGGTAACTGGAGTAACAGAGAGAATACTGTTCAACACTAGACATGAGAGTTGTGCTTCAAGGCTTCTTGGCAGATAAGCCCTGACAGTGCATTTGAACCTCAGCGACCTCCTCAAGTGGTGTCTGGCCCTGGAAAGCCTAGATGTATTTTCTCTTTTCTATCTTCAGCAACCAAGATATTAAGAAAACAGAAATAACAGAGAGATAAACTGACACTATTTTATAGATGAGTATTTGTAACTCAATTCTAAACATCAAAAAAAATTTTTTTTTGACAAGAAAGTTTGACTTTATGCTGGATGGATGGTTCAGTTCATAAACTAGAAATGTTCATAGATGGTAAGACAGGAGAGATGGGAAGATCACAGTAGCCAGCTAGTCTAGCCCCCTCAATGAATTTACAGAGCAGTGAGAGACGTGCCGTACACAAAGGGTGATAGGAGATCAAGAAACGGTACTGAAAGTTATCCTCTGACTTCCACATGCATGTACACACATGTACTCACAGACAAGCTCTCACACAGAAAGGCATAACATTTAAAATGAGAGGGGAGTAGAAATATCTATTCATCAACATATGACAAAAAAAACTCAAACAAGCCAGTATGTACTATCACTGCCTTACAAAAGTACCAGGTATGGAGATAGCCACATACTTCTGTATCAGCTTATTTATTAATACAGTCATTTATTATTAGTTCATTTTGTAAGTAGTGAGGGCGTGTAGGCTGCACAAAGATGAAAGTCTTCATAATGAAAAGACTGAACACAGCGCTAGACAAGGCTCACACACCTGTGCACACAATTCAGACTATAGAACTATATGAATTAGGACCCACATTAGGTAGCCCTATACTTAGTCCAATGATTTTATATGACCATGTAATTACAATTCATAATCACCATGTGTAAAATAGAATTTAAATATATGATTACAGTTAGAACCAATTAAGTTCTGCATGGTCTTCTCCATGACAGTCCTGAGTAATTCTATGTCTCCCAAATCCAGTTCTCAGTTCCTCTCTGATGCTCCTTGTCTCTGTGGTGCTATTTGTGGGTTACCATACCCTTAAATCCAGTGTACAGAGAGTCCAGTGTTAATATTTCTTAATCTGGTACCAATGATTTTGTATACATATTCATTTGTGCCCAGAGCTGTGAGTTAACCCTTGTCTGTGAGTTCAGTCTTCTACCTTCTGCAGGGTCATAGCCAACTTCTATTGGTCACCTTGTGCTGGACAGAGGTATTCTTTGAGTTGCTATGTCCTAGGTTTGACCTTTCAAGCCTCCAGGTAGATTTGAGCATGTCTACTATCCAGGGTGCTCTTTATGACCGGCCTCATGCTACAAAAGCTTTGGCTGTACTGTGGAACCGAGCATCTTTGCTGAAGGAAGCTGAAGATATTCGAACTTCATTAAGAGTGACCCAGCTATGCAACAGCACAGACTTCCCTTTCCATCACGTACATAGATATATTTTAGATAGGCATTCTTCATATCTTTCAAGGATTATAGAATATGGCATTTTAAATGTTTTAATAACTTAGGACTTTTCATGACAATGAGACACGTCTACTCCTGGCAGTACCAATCTACTTCAAGAAGAAGATGGGCATCGAAGAGGATCCTTATGGAGTTTGATAGCCATTTGGGCAAGAAACTGCTCTAGCCTGGACTATTGCATAAACTGGACACAGAGAACCCGCAGAGAGAGGACTACTGAACTTGCCTAAAGGTGAGATGATCTTTCAGGGTTCCTGATTCATGAAAGAGTCTGCAAGACATTCTTCAGGACAAGCAGATAGTGACTGCCTTTGAAATTTCCTGCTTTGTGGAAATGTCTGCTGGAAACTATGGGCCTGTAGGCCGAAGATGGATGCTCCAACAGTCCAGAGGAACTTTGGGTGACTGTCCAGGCAGCAAGATGTCTCTGTCATTTCTAGAGTTTGAAAGTTGCTTTTTTCTTGTTTGCTTAGGTAATATTGTATCTTTCTGGAGTTTTTGATGGAGTTAAAGAATAGTTAGTTATAGTTATAGTTTTCCTTAGTTATGATAAAGATTATTGTAATTATTACTTGATAACTGTTCTGTTATATGTAATTTTGCTATGTTAAAGTTAAAGCCTTTCCTTTTTGTTTAAACAGAAAAAGGGGAAGTGATGTGGGAGTGTCATATATCAATCTGTTGATTTCATTGGTTAAGCAATAAAGAAACTGCTTGGCCCTCATAGGTTAAAACATAGGTGGGAGGAGTAAACAGAACAGCATGCTGGGAGGAAGAGGAAGTGAACTTAGACTCGACAGCTCTGCTCTCGGGAGCAGAGAAGCCATGCTCTAGTCTCCCGGACAGACGTGAGCGATGAAGCTCCAATCCAAGATGGACGCAGGCTAGAATCTTCCTGGTAAGCGCACCTTGGGGTGCTACACAGATGATTAGAAATGGGCTAAATTAATATGTGAGAGTTAGCCAAGAAGAGGCTAGATAGAAATGGGCCAGTGTTTAAATGAATACAGTTTGTGTGTTGTTATTTCGGGGCATAAGCTAGCCAGGCGGCCGGGGTGCTGGGGACGCAGCCCCGCCACTCCTATTACAACAAATAAAGACAGAGGAAAGTGAGGCTGAATTATAAATGGTAGGTTAGCAACACAATACATTCTGATGCATTTTCCTCTGATATTCTCATTGTTTCCTCCAGAGCTGGTACAGGAAATTGCACTGTTTGCATCTCATAGCACTAAGCATTAGAAACCACTTCAACTTAGTTCAACTTCTTGGAGCGTGGGAAGCTCTTGCTCTATGAATTCAGTTCAGATAAAAAGAAAATTAACTGAGGATCTGTTACCAAAAGATCATCATTCCACATGTTGGAATCAAAGCAGTCCCAGCATAGAAGTGGATAAGGCAATCATACCTGTAGAAGGTATGTTCCAAGGGAGACACATGCTTAAGCGCCCCAAAGAAGCATAGGACATTGGCAGATAGTCAAGCCAGAGGGTTCAATAGATTTTCGAGAGGGTACAGAAGAGAGTACAAAAGTCTTAGGCTGGGAAGGCTGTAAGTTCCATAATGTATGGCAGAACCAAACACGAGATTGCAAATCCAAGGAAGTCAGACCACGGTAGAAGAATGCATTTTTAAAACCAAAGCTTGTTTCCAAAGAGCCAAATTATAAATATTACTATCTATTAGGCATATGGAAAACTCATGAAACTGGAATCTGCAGTGATAAACATTTTAGGTTTATCATCCAAGGCATAAGCTGTTTCAGTGGAGCCATATGTAATTGCTATTTTTAGTGTTTACTGCAAAGAAATAGCACCAGTGTTCAATAAGAAGAGAATACTGGACATATTTGACTAGAAGTAATCTGGAGGTGTATAATTATGCAACCATATCCATGTATAATTTGTACAGATATCTTATCTTGGAATGACAAAACTATACATCAGGTAGCAGACATGAAGAATCAATACAGATGAATGATCAATGGTCATCAATTCTAAGTAGAAATTATCTGTTGCAATTGTGACCAAAGAAATGCAGATCTAGTTTAAATTAAGCTTTTGTGTGTGTGTGTGTGCATGTTCACACATACATACACACACAACACACACACGCACAGACACACACACACATGCACACACATATACACACACACACACATACACAGAGGACAGTTTATAATTATCACTTTTTTTCCTCAGCTAAATATGTTGAATATTGCCCAATTGTGAGAAATGCAAATGAGGGATTTAGTTTCTTTAAAAGATTAGTCAACACTGCAAATATTCCTTGGAATCAGCTATTAAGTCTGAAATGCATATCCCCACACAGGAGGGCAACCTCTTCCAGGAAAAGTAGCAGCCATGTGGAGCGACAGGTGCATGCTATGGAATGGAGTCTCCAGATATGGAGACTTACACAACAGAGCAAAGGTGCCTGGCTTGCGGAGGTTCTTCCAGGCAAGAGGGGGTGTAGTTAAATATCTGTCCATCTGGCACTTTTGGAAAAAAAACAACAAAGAATTTATAAAAGAACTAAATTTAAATGAGAAAACTTTTTCATCAAAATAATAAACTTGCCACTTTTCCCCCAAGCACATGTGCCAGTGTTAAATTAGAGGCTAAACCATAAAAGCAGGGTGTGGCATAACAGGGGGACCAGCCTGGACTCCACAGCGTCAGAGGCAGGATGGCAGGTTAGAAGATGCCTCTGCATCACCTGGTGCATCACCAAAGTAGCATAATAGCCAGAGAACATGAATAGCCAAAGTAAACTAAGCCAAAGAGCAATGCTGGGGATTTTGCAATAGCTGATCTCAAACTCTACCATAGAATCATGGTAAGAACAACAGCACAAACTCTATGAAGAAGACACAGAGGACCCACACAGACTAAAACAGAATAGAGAACCCAAGAAGAAACTGTCTAGAATATATAAAGAACTATAAAATAGCAATAAACTAGAATAAACTTTTCAGTCAATGAATGAACTAATGAACTAAAGTGAGATGAATAACTATAAGTGGCAAAAATAAAGTATCTAACATCCTTAGCTGTTAAGGAAATACTAACTAAAGTTGCTTTGAGATTTCACTTCACCCCAGTCACTTTGGCTGTTATTAAGATAACAAATGACAATAAAATTGCGGGGAGACAAAATCTATGCTAGAGCAGTGATGGGAATGGAAAGCAGAACACCCTTTGTGGATATCACAGTGGACCCTCCTAAAATACAGCTACCATATGATTAGGCTTTACCAAGCCCGGTGTAGAGTTGTGGGTTCTAAGTCACTCGGGGATACCACTCATCTATGTTTATTGTTGCATGAGACACAACAGCCATGAAATGGAACCCATGTGTATGTCTATCTACAGAAGGCACAATGGAATTTTACTACATATTAAAGAAGAATGAAATCATGCGAGAAAATGAATGGAACTGGGAGACATGTTGCTAAATGAAATAAATGACTTGGAGACACAAATATCACATCAATAAATTTCATTCATGTGTAAACCTAGTTTTAAAGTCACACATATCATATCTTAATGGTGTATACATATATGTATAACATGAAAATATAAAGGGGGCTAAAAGAGAGGAGTAAGAATCTAAAGCAGGGAAATAAGAGGGGGATGGAATATATGACTTTAAAGCAGAAGTGGGAATGAGGCTCATCAGTGAGGAAGGAAAGTAGGAGAGATATCAGTGGAGTGGTAAGTGTTGTACATAAAAATGTCGCAATGACTGCTCATGCTGGTGTAGGTATGGAGCAAGGGGAACACTGCTCCAATGATGGTGGGAGTGTAAACTTACACAGCCACTATGGGAATCAATATTGCCGTTCCTTGGAAAATAGGTAATCAATCTACTTCAAGACCCTGGTATACCACTCTTGGGCATCTACCCAAAGGATGCTCCTACACACACACACACACACACACACACACACACACACACAAAACCACACAGCTTCCACTGACCATAACATCACTAAACTTACTCCTTTAAGAGAAATTGGTAAATTGGTGATTTACTTCATAAACTCAATTTTTGATGCCTTCGTAGCTATTAACAATTTTGTGCTTCAAGATTGAACCAACCTGTTTGCTAAATAGACTATGGTGCCCAGCTTTCTGATCCCCAGGCTTAGATTCTGATACAAACGTTTCTAATTGTGGATCTCACCCTTGTACAATTAACACACATGTTTCTAAACAGAACTGAAGATGCTGTTCCTAAATCGCTGTTCTCTAGCAAGTGCCAGTTACTTTTACTATTAAGATTTTATAGGTTAAAGGGTTGACAAGATGGCTCAGAGGGTAAAGGCAACTGCAGCCAAGGCTGGGGACCTGAGTTCGATCCTCAGGACCCACAGGGTGGAAGGAGAGGACTGGACAAACTCAAACCCACATCGTTACACATTGCATACATAAATAAGAAATGCAATTAAAAACATTCTATTGGTTAAACAGTACACACAGCTAAGAACTGCAAGAGAATATTCCCTCTGGGAAACTATGTAGAACAGATTAATTTATAATTGGGGAAAAAGAATTAAAAATCACATGAACTTTGTATTTACTAATTTACATTAAAATTTTGGTCAAAGTATCTTACATTGTTAATTTTTTAAATTTTCAAATGAAATTTGTTTTTTTTTCTTTGTAGACAAGGCTGGCTTCAGATTCATAAAGATCCGTTTGCCTCTGTCTCCTGGGAGCTGGAATTAAAGGCGTGTGCTGGCAGCGCCCAGCCAAACATTTATTTTGTTTTAAATACCCTTTCCTTGAGGACACTTTGTTTTAAATGAATAATAGGCAGGAGCAGATTTTCCAAGACTCATAAGGTGTTCGAGATGAGGAACCCAGAAATAGTTCCACACATCGCGTGTTTGTAAAATGGACTTAAACAGGCAGTTTGCGTTCTTTGTTTAGAATGCCCGCCCTCCTCCATGTAGAACCTTCAGGTACCAGTTCTGAGAGGCTGGGCTTTTGTCTGTTAGAAATAATCCCAGACTTGCATTCTTACAGTCAGACACGAGAGGGCGCCAGATGAATTACTTAAAGAGATGTCGCGGCCTCCTTTCCCTTTCTATTCCATTTTGCTCAGGAGTAGCAGACTCTTGCTCTTAGGGCTGAAAAGCTGCCATCGGGAGACTGGTGGAGAAGACTGATGGCTCTGCGGTCGCCAGTTTTTATTCAAGAGTAAAGCAAGGCCCAGCTTGTCCCTGTTTAACAACGTCGAATGAAAAGCCATTTCATCTCAGGGCTGTTAAGTCCAAATCAAACAAGGCCTAAGCTGTTTGGTTCAAGCCATCTCAAGTGCTCCAGCACCAGGCGAGGCTTTCTTCGCTGATGATAAGCTCCAGTCCCACTGTTCTCTCCGTGCATACGACTTGACCCTGCTGATTCCCCTAACCCACCTTCCCAGCTGGAGTTTCCAAATGAGGTCTCTCTGAGAACCATCACCTGGCTGGCTTGACAATCGCTCTGCGGGTGCAAATGAACCCATTTGCTTCCTAAATTTCAAACCGTGCCTTACTCGTTCTACAGAAGTAAAATGCTAACCACAGCAAAAATTACACGCATCTGCCTACGACGTTTTTCTAAGTCCTGTTTCCTCCCAGGCTAGAGTCACGCCAATGATCAAGCCCTGGGTATCTATGATCCTCAAGATCAAGGACGAAACACCTATTCCTGAAGAAGTCTGAAGATTTGGAATAAGTTAATTCCCTTCCTTTGGACCCTGGTAGAGGGAGGAGGGGATCTAGTAGCCACTGTAACTGTGGAAGGTATCCCCAGCCCATCCGAGGATACTGGCTTTCCAGTCTTCTAATCAACTTGTTGCTGGTAAGCATAGTATTTCAAGTTAAGCAAAGCCAAGGGAGGGCGTGTAATTTATTCAAAGCTCCAATCTGTTTGTTGCAAGAAGCCAGGATCGTGCTGTGATCTGCCCTTCATGCGCAAGCACTGCTCGCCCAGCCCATCTCCCATCCGGAGGGAAAATCTCTGTCTGCCCAGCGACTCCAAGCCATTAGCACTCTTTCTTCACTGCATTCATTCCTAACCCGTGTAGCTTTGTTTGTCATTTGTACCCAAAGGGGTGTCAATGAGAATGGAAGACCGAACTAACGAAGCAGTATTTTCTAGGGTCAGTAGTCTGGGTCCCAGAACTAGCCACAAACTTCAGAGGGGAGAGAGGAAGAGCCAGAGAGGCTGGTGTAACCGAGTCCACGCAGTGCCGCCTGGAACGCTGCTTTCTGAGAGCCTGTGTTAGATAATCCGCCCACTGCCTGCTTATCAGACTGGATCCATTCCGTTGTTTGACCCCCCTCTGTGACTCCAGCTACACAGCCTGCTTCCTGCTTCTCAGAATATCAACCTCTCTCTCTGGCTGGGTTGCTCTTCTCATGCCCCCACAGGTTTTCCTACGTTTAATTCAAAGCTCCGAACTCACCTGTTTCGGCTTCCCCTAGACCTCGTTGCCAGTCCTGTGTACATGTACTCATTACTCTTCTTATCATCTCGAAGCCAAGGCAAATTCTTTCACGTTGGGGCTTTTATCTCTTGCTCACTAATGTGCATCCAGAACCCAGAAACTATTCTTTTCTTTTTGTCGGTGTCTTTTACCAGATGCTCAAAAAATAATTGATTTATGACTGACTGCACGAGATTATTCTCAAACACTTAACTATATTAAATAATTAATATAAGAAAACCATATTGAGGTTGCCATCCTTTTTCGGGATTAGTTATGTAATATGAGAAATGTAGTGTGTGAGAGGAACAATAGGTGATTGTCCAATACAAGTGTCACACACAGGCGAATGATGGCTGGTCTGGGAAAATCAATATGCAGCCCATCCTACCTTCCTTCTAGAAGCCTCAGAACACACCCAGGAAGCCTTCAAGGCTGCCTGTCTAGTCTCCATCCAGGCATCATTGTGCCATCAATCCACAAAATCCGTATTAGCTTGGAACAGGAAAAGGAGGAAAGCACTAACCATTGGGATACACAAGATGTTATCTGAACATTTAACAGCATCAGAAAAGAAGAGGTTTGGGAGTAGAGGAGAGAGGGACCTTTGAAGGACAGCTGCTGGGCTTCAGATCACCACAGGTCACAACTTCCGAACCTTACACAGAAAAAGAAGACCTGTTACTATTTTGTACTGACCATACATAGACTGTGTACCAACCAAATGAGCTTTTTATCTCATAGCACCAACAGGAGGCCATGACATTTATGAGTCCCATTAGTCCATTGCTCAGCTGTCCAATATTGCCTCATTTCTTAAGTAATGTGGTACACCTAATCGCACACACACATTCTATACACACACACACATTAGTATATATATTAAGAGCTGAGGACTGAAATCTAGAATGAACTGCTTTGCATGCAAAGGAGCAATTCAAAGAAGTCTAAGGTAAGTTTCCAAGACGTCCACAGACACGTGTGGATATAGGTTAGTTACGTGGCTCTGAGCCTAGAAGATAGTCTTACGTTTGTCTCATTTCTGATTAATTTCATCCTAAAAGCTGTGAAAGTCAGCTGTTCTTTGTTGGATAGAGACATTTCTTAACATCTTTTGATCTCTTAATAAAAATTCCCGGTATTTCTCAAGTTAAATACCTTATAGTTTATTCAAATGATTACATCAAAACATGAGAAGTACCTCGAGGAGAGATAAAGGCATGGTACCCTAAGCCTCATAATGTGGTATACAGTGCATGCTATTTTCTGGATGTAGGTTGAGGGTAGATTTCAACAAAACTAAAACTCACTGACACTGTTTAATACTATTATTTTATATTTGCAGATAAATACATCCGTCCATGCATACAGGTACACACAGGCAAAAAATGAATCCCACAAGAGAACAGTTTTACACACAGATGCATTGGAAATACTAGAGAGCTAAAAATGGTGATTTTTTTCCCCCTTCTACTGTATTTCATTACATGGTGGACTGGTGAGAAAACAAAGAGATTTCCTTGGACACAAGTAGGATGAATGAGGAAGATGAGGAGGAGGAGGAAAACAGAAGATGAGAAAGATGAATGCAGAAGAGGAAAAACACAGAAATCAATATGTTGTATTTTTTTTAAAGGCTATGTGAGCAAACATGTAGGCGTAAACAAAAGCTTAGGACTCAACATATGGGTTGTGAAACAGCTCTTTATTTATGAGGCTGGGATCCTCGGGGATTAGCTATAAAAATCTCCTGCAGGGGGAAGCTGCAAGGTATATATTTTTCTGGTCTTGATTATAGGCAGAAATAGAAATAGTCGTTTCTTTGTGACTTTCTGACCCTAAGACCAGCTGTGCTTTTAGAGAGCGCAAATAATGCAACCTGACTTTAAAACTAGCAGTGATTGTAAAACCACAAGAAGGACCCTAAGTCCAGTTGTGCTTCTAGAGAACACAAATAATACAACCTGACTTTAAACTAGCAGTGATTGTAAAACCACAAGAAGGCAGTGGGGATCAGCAGAAAGTACATCCGGAGGATATCCATAAAACTGCCAGACGTCTAGCGTCCATAAATGCACTTAAAGAGGACAAGACGATACCAAGAGATTGTCATAGTAAAGCGACAAGACAATAAAAAATTAACTACAAAGTTTGTGGGGAGAAGCAATAATACTGCTAGAGATAAACCATAATAAAACCAGAAACTCCATGTGTGCATTTCCCAGTTCTGATACACCTGAAGAAAAATGTGGGCCCTCCAAGAGAGAGCTGAGGAAATGACCCTCAAGGCAGTGCAGAGATGAAGGCAAGGCTAAGTGGAAAAGAAGCTAAGAAGCCGGAGCACAGAATGAAAGGGCGTGCACAGATCTAATCAAAGCTCACAGAAGGCACAAAAGACAAAATGGGACTGAGGCAATTTTGAAAAACATAATGACTTTGCATTTCATATCATCATAAGACACAGTGCTATACACTTTAGACATTCAAGATGAGCTGGAAGAAAGGAGTAACTCATATGTTAATATGTCTCTGTGAAATTGCACAGCTCCAAAAGAGAAGAAAGATACTTTCAATGACCATTTAAACAAGGGACAAATGAGAGAGCTGTCTTGAGTCCTGTTTTACGTGTAATAGTTGAGACTCACATTTGGAATAACCACACATTGCATGTCCAAATAAATGAGGGTGGAGGAAAATCAGAGTTCGCAAGGGAGAGACTCTCTGAAGACTTTCCCAACGTCCTCTTTGTAATAAAAAAAAATGCCATAAAATGTCGTTAAAAATCTCCTTTAAATGACTTTTTTGTTGTTTTTTTTTAGTTGTTGAAAAAAATTTTCGCCTCCTCCCCGTTTCCCATTGCCCTCCCCTACCTCCCACACATTGCCCCCTCCCCCCACTCCCCTCCCCTTCCCCCCACTCCATTCCCCTTAAATGAACACATGACATCCAGGAAATAAAGCCTGTGAGCTCAGTAGGTAATGGTGCTTACTGCACAGCCTGGTATCAGACCTGGATCTGATCCTTCATACCCATAGTGGAAGGGGAAAAAATCAACTCCCCAAAGCACACATCACACACACACACACACACGCTCACACTAAAATGCATCTCTAAAAAGATTCAAGATTCATTTGTGGTCATGGAAATCACAAATAAATGAGTGCCTACATAGCAAAGCAATACAATATATAATTGAAGAATTAAAGCAATCAAGATGGTGACAAAATTTAAAAAAAAATCTGTGGAAATCAGGAATAAGGTCATTGAAACTGAATTGCTCCACAGCCCTCATACTGTTTGGGAGGAGATAAAATATTTACTAGAATTTGTTTGGATATATATATATATATATATATAATTCTAAAGGAATAAATATAGTGTGCATAAATACTGAAGTTATGGACAATTAGTATAAAGTCATGAAAAGAAAAAGCTGAAAACAGAAAACACAAATAATATGATAGAAATAAATACACACACACACACACACACATATATATATATCAGAAATAATTAATTTAAAATAAACCAAAGTTCATAAGTCCATAAAAACATAGAGCAGATTTGGTTGAAAGCTATAAAATTAAAACATGTGCTATTTACAAATACAATAATTTAAGAGAAAAATAATAGCATTATACAAATGTAGGAGAGACCACTGCTTTAGATGGTAGGACCCAGTGACCTATATGACAAGACCAGTCATGCAAAGTACCAAGCTACCATAGTGAAACCATAAAGTAGGAAGAACCCCACCACATACATAACACAACAGCTTTTCCCAAATCAGAAAATCTACAACCAGCAATGAAAATCCCAGCCTTCTGAGCCTCCATTAAGAAATCCCCTCCCCATTAGCCTTAAAACAAATGGATTTAATTAAGATAATGCTGAGAAGTCCACGCTCATAATTACCCTGTTTCTTTGGTCAAGCCTCCTACAAAGGCCTCTCCATTCCTTGCCCTAAATGGTTCCCTCTATTGTATAGACAGGATACTGTTCAGTTTCTCAGTTGCTAGCAGAAGCCAGTCAAGTCTTTAAATGTGCTGAATATGACTTCAATCCAGATAAAGTGATATTATAGAAAAAGTAATGATAAAAATAGGTTCCAAAGTTAACATCAGAGCCAAAAGAATACTGCTATTGATAAATTAACTGAAAATATATAATAATTTCAAGCTTATATGCTCTAATTAGTAGAGCTATAAAATGTTCAAAAGAAAATTAATAAAATAGACTAGAGATAATGACAAATCAGTCATGCGAGTGGTGGGATGTAGCACACTTCATATCAAGTATTCAAAGATAAGTTATTAGAATTAAAGTTTGAATAGCATAATTAGAAGCTTGACCTAGTAGACAAAGATCATAAAACTAATCACTGAGGAATAGACATGATGTCAGGTTCACTGTGACATCTAGGAAACTGACTACTACAATGAGGAACATAAGGCAAAGTCTAATAATCTACAACATGCAGATTGTGTTATTATTTTTTTTTTTTTGGTTTTTCGAGACAGGGTTTCTCTGTGGTTTTGGAGCCTGTCCTGGAACTAGCTCTTGTAGACCAGGCTGGTCTCGAACTCACAGAGATCCGCCTGCCTCTGCCTCCTGAGTGCTGGGATTAAAGGCGTGCGCCACCACCGCCCGGCCAGATTGTGTTTTCTTACTTTATCACATCTCAGAAATAAGTAATTAAAGTGACTAAAAAACAAAGGAGGAAGGCAGAACAGGTAAGATAAGAATCAGATTACTAATAATGATAAGCAAAACCAAACTGTGATAGAAACAAAGCAGAAATAGTAAGCCTGACATGGTGGCATGTGCCTATAACCTGAGCACTGGGAAGCTGAAGGGCCGCCTGGCTTACTCAGGGAGTTCTGGACCAGTGTACACTGCATAGAGACCCTGTCTCATAAAAGATCAAAGAAGAGAAGAAGAAAACAGAGGGAAATGCTGTGGGATAATGTTCTTATACACTTGATATATTTGTCATGTGTATTGGTTTAATAAAAAGCTGATTGATTCATAACCAGGCAGGAAGTATAGTTGTGACAACCAGACTAGGAGAATTCTGGGAAGAGGAAAGGCAGAAGCTCAGTTCATCATTCAGGCACAGAGGAAGCATGATGGGAACACCTTACTGAGAAAAGGTACCAAGCCATATGGCTAAACATAGATAAGAATTATGGGTTAATTTAAGCTGTAAGAGGTAGTTAGTAATAAGCCTGAGCTAATTGGTCAAACAGTTTATAATTAATATAAGCCTCTGTGTGTTTCTTTGGGTCTGAATGGCTGCAGGACCAGGCAGGACAAAACTTCTGTCTACAAAAAAAAAAACACTGAAACCTTTATGAATAGCAGTAAAACAGTAAGTCCAAACTCATGAATTAAGCTTAGACAGACAGTCTAACTGTCCAACTTTACATACAAGACCAACACAGAACATGGAATCAGTATTAGGGAGCCCTTTGCTGTAAAAGTTGGCAGGCAAAAGTCAATATAATTAAAAGTAGAAATAGAGTATACAAAATAGAAAACAAGGATATAAATAGAAGCAATTAAAGTCAAAATCTATGCCTAATAAAGTAATTGAGCAAGCTCTAAAAATTGCTGATTGCTTTAAAAACAAAGGGAGAAACAGAATGAAAGTAGCAATTGCAAATACAAGGGGATGTCATATACAACATAACATAACCGAATGTAAGTCAAGGATAAAAGCCTTACCAGTATATAGAATGTTAATAAAGACACTTAAGAAATAACAGAAAAATTGAGCACTACTAATAGCATGTTAAAGTAAGCAATTTGACATGTGGTTCTACCCCTAAATGAGGAATTAGAGACATCCAATAGCTGCAAAGAGAGGGAGAGTCAGCCTTTCCCATGGATGAGGTCCTTAATTGGTGATCCAACTAATATAAAGTGGTGAGCACTGAAACCATCTGTACAGAAGTAACAAAAATGAACATAGAAGGTTGTATTTATATATTTGTACATGTGCACGCACACACATACATTTATGTGCATACACACACATAAAAATGCACACAAATGCCTGTGCATGCATGTAACAATAACAATCATGGAAGAAGCTATCAATTTGAGAATGAGGCAGGACATAGAAAGATTTGGAGGGAGGGAACATGAGAGGGCCTTGAAGGAGGAAACTTGGGAGGAACTGAAGGGAGAATATTGACTTAATTATATTTTAATTAAAATTTAAGATAAATTTAAGATAGATAAAACTGAGTTGCTTAAAATCTTTCAAAGAAAACCTTATATCTAGGGCAGCATTTTATAAGCAAGTACTTAGGAATTGACCTGTTAGGAATCAACAACCTTAAAAACATCTTTAGGGGCCAGGTGGTGGTGGCACACGCCTTTAATCCCAGAACTTGGGAGGCAGAGGCAGGGGGAATCTCTGTGAGTTTGAGGCCAGCTTGGTCTACAGAGGAAATTCCCTGATGCTTTTTTCCCCCAAAGACAGGGTTTCTCTGTAGCTTTGGAGCCTGTCCTGGGACTAGCTCTTGTAGACCAGGCTGGACTCTAACTCACAGAAAAAGCCATACCAGAGAATTACTGTGTGCAGGAATGATCCAATACTGCCAATATTAGCCCTCACCTAAAATTCAGTCATGTTTTCAGTACGATTGCAGTAAAACCCTGAAGGATGTTTCACAGAACTCGCAGGATGATTCCAAATACTCTCATGTAGAAGTGAAGGATTAATATGATCAAAGGAATTGCTCTCCACATTATTAACATTATAGCAATTTTAAAACCTTGATATTGCACCCATGGTGTGGCAAATACTATGATGAAATGAGTCTCCACAAAGAGAATCATATATCTATGGAAATGCTGCATTTGTAAGAATTAATATTAGACGTTTTCCAGGAATGGGTGGGTTTTTAAAAAAAATAGATTCCCCGGAACTACTGAAATCCATATAGAAAACAATAGAGATTCAATTCTTTTCTTAGAATACACATGGCAATTTATTTTAAGATTTCAATGAGTAGATTAAGATTGGTTAAAAAAATGTATGAGAATCTCTTAATGACATTAAAAGTGTTTAAGCCCATATTAGATACCAGAGGATAACAAATAAAAAGTCCAGTGCTAAGAATGGGTTTTTTTTTAAGTTGCTGACCAATAAGATCCTATTGGCCTTTAAATATTAGAGGCTGTTGCCATTGCTTCTTATTATTCTCCAGAAATTGGTGGTAAGACCCTACTGCTGATGACACTCATAAATTTGCGTAATCATATTGGTACTGACCTGGTGCTGCAGCTCTACTGGCTAGCTTTCATAGTGTTGCAGGCTACCAGAGGAAAATAATAATAGTCAATCATACCCAGATGTAGATGGTGACAACTGCAATAATGGGCTGGAAAGACATGTCCACTGGTGTAAGAATGACATAAATGACAAACCAGCCACTTTCTGATCGAATTTAAGGTCTGCTCCATAGATGAAACCCATTCGTAGCACCATTATGGAGGCCAAGAACCCGTAGCTAGACAGGCCATAGACCCTGAAAGCCTACTTCTATCATTCTGCTGGATAAACATGGTATTAGGTTGATTCCTAATGACTTTTATTATAGCCATAGACTCATTAATACATCTCTCAACCCTCATCAGAGAAGCTTAAGCTTCTATTTGCAGTAAATGATGACAACATGAAGACAACCCACAATTGGTCAAAGTACAGAGAATAAGAGACTGCCAAATGTTCAGCTGTAGGTGGGCATCTATAGTACACCCTCTTCTCTCAAGGCTTAAATATCATGGTGGAGGAGTAGGCACAAAGATTGTAAGAGCCTGAGGAGTGGATGACTACAAGGAATCAGTGTTCTCAAGGCAGAGCAAGGCAGCTGCACATATGAACTCATAGCAGTTGTGACTGCATGCACAAAACCTGTCCAAGTTCAAACCAGACAAATCCCCAGGATGGAGCGTGAGGTCAGTGTGAAGTCCCACCTCTAGCTAAGGAGTCACTTGCTTGGAGAGGGAGTCCTCATTAAGGGTATGGTTCACCATGCCAGTGAAAGACCACACATCTGAGAGCAGGTGAACAGGACAAATTGGACTTGATTGGTGTAAGAAAAAAAGGAAAAGGAGAGAGAGACAGACAGATAGAGAGACACAGAGAGAGAGAGAGAGAGATAAGGAGGGAGGGAGGGACACAGTTGAATAGAGTAGATAGTAAAGGGGGTAGATCTAGGGTTGGGAGGAGTTGGAGAAGGGGATAATTATGATCAAAATACCTTCTATGGTATTCTCAAAGAACTCATTTTTAAAATAGCACATGGGGGATTTTATCTATCATTTAAAAAAATGTTACCAATAAATGCAACTATATTCAAAATGGAAATGCCTGGGTTTTCAGAGAAACCATTTACTGTAAGTCCAGGAATGAGAAGAAAATTAGTTGCTAGACTTGTGGCACTCAAAATGCATGCAAACTGTGTAATAAGAAATCCTGTACATCAAGAAGATAAAACCTAACCACCCAACAGAAAATAAAATGAACAGGTATTTCCCAGAAGAGGAAACTGGGAAGCCAAGTCAACAAATGAAAAACCTCGGTCTCTATAGTAAGCAAAGAAATGCAGATAGAAATCTCAAGAAGCTATCATTTCGCACCTGCCAGAACGGCAAGACTTTAAAAGGCTGACAATCTCCCTGACGTGTGCAAGGAGATTTAAAGCCCCATGAATTTTCATGTGCCATTGGAGGGGGATATAATTTGATATCACTTTGGAAAACAAGCTGGTGTCACAGAGTAGGACTGAATAGGAGAATAATTTATGGCCAACCAAAACCAACTGTCAAGTGTAAACCTTAGAAAAAAAATCTTGCAAGCATTTCCAGGAAACATGGGGAGGTGTCTGCAGCATCATCATTCGTAAGAGCAGCATCCTCTGAGCCACTCAAGCATTCATCTGCTGGATGGAGAACTAAAACGGTTATTTGCTCACGCAGTGGGGTTGCTTTCCAGTGTGAGCCGGCCTGACTCGGTCCTATTCATCGGCACAAAGGAGTCTCAAACACACAAACTGAAAAAAACATATCAGGGACAATGCATACACATAAGGTTCCATTGATATGCAATGGAGAGAAGCAGACAGAATTAAACCTACAATTCAAGGATGCCAAGGAAACACGGTGGCTATCACTAATGTACCTGCAGTCACCTCTGCAAGAGTGAGAGAGTACACAGGGGCTATCAAAGATACTTCCATGTTCTATTTTCATTGATGTTAAAATGAAGATGCTCACTCCATGGTTATTCTTTAACCATATTCTGATTACCCATCCCTCTGTGCGTATAATATATCTTATAACATAGTTTTCATTGCACAGAGTTGTGTCAAGCAATATGGGTCCCTGTTGTCAGGGTTTCTGTCCTGCTCAGTTCGCACAGTCATTAAGTCCCAAAGAAATCACACAGAAGTCTACATTAGGGGTAAACTAATTGGCCCAGTATCTCAGGCTTCTTATTAACTCTTACAACTTACATTAGCCCATTATTCTTATCTGTGTTAGCCACATGGCTCGGTATCTTATTAGGCAGGGAAGTCACATTTTGCTTCTTCTGTGGCTGGGCCAGGACTGCAGAGGAATCGGCTTTCCTCTTCCCAGAATTCTGTTCTCATTGACCCGCCTCTACTTCCTGTCTGATTGTCCCACCTATAGTTCCTGCCTGGCTACTGGCAAAGCAGCATTTATTTAAAATATAATTGACAGAATACCAGACCATTGTCCCACACCAGGTCCCAGAATTTGACTCTTGCTAATTAACTAGGCAGATAACATGAAAATGAGCATGACAGGAAAGAAAGCTAATTATTCAGACAAACTGAGGATAGTAAATACTTCTAAGGTTTGTAAAGAAAAGAATTAAATTGGGGATTTGAAGAAAACAGAGCACAGAGCACAGCAGTTTAGAATGAGAACTCACTGCTTACTCTGAGGTCAACTGCCGTGAATTCATGACCAGACAGTTAGGCCATGCTCAGAAACATCCTTCTGCACATCTCATACACTGCACTTCTTCAATGCTTCTTGAGCCTTGAAGGGGAGGCAGGTAATATAGATGTCTCATGTAGGCCTAAGCACTAGTGGAGACTTTGAAGGTCATGATTAAATATTCTGACATTTTTCTAATGTGCTGAAGACCTTGCTACAATATCTGGTATGTTTTAAACTAGTACTCTAATTGATAATGATAAAAGAACAATGGGAAACCAAATGCCATTCAAAGATGACTGCAGGATACCAGGGAAGAAATAATGGTGGTTCCCCCTGGGATGGCCATGGCAATAAATACCTTAAGAGAGCTTATTTGGTCCATATTTCAAATGTTAACCATATAGAGTTTAGGTGACCAAGAATTTATGATAGCACATAATAGAGACAAACGGCATAGTCAAAAAGAGATTTAATGAAATTTGATTAAGTTTGAGTAACACATGAAAAAATCATGGGATAAGCCATTTTCTGTTACTTTCTCAATATCTTCAGGAGGAGTCAGTAGCTGACTTGAGCAATCGTCGTAGTTATATAACACGGCAAAGACATTATAAAAGCCCTTCACCCTTGAATGGACGTGTCAGTGTAAGGCTCACTTACTTGATGACAGAAAACAAAATATCAAGTTTCTAAAAGTATTCTCAGTCTCATGACTGGGAGAAGAAGTTACCCAGGCAACTTGACTCCACATTCTTCACTGTTGGTGGTGCATACCACTGGACAATGCCCTGACTCCCTTAGCTGACCTGAAATGTAACTGGCTCTCATATGTGATAAAAGGTGAATGGAAATGCTTACCACACCTCAACCAATCTTCTAGGCTCTTATATTTGTTTTTGGAAATAAAGCATCAAATTGTATGCAGACAGAACTGAGGGATACTTTAGAATCCGAGGGACAGACAATCTGCCATGAATTAGTAAACTGTCTTCAGAAACAAAGCTGAAGTTCTTTCAGTAAACAGGATCACATAATTAAATGTTATTATCTAAATTTCCGGTGGTGGTAATCATGTGTTTTTTGAAGCTAGGACTCACTGTGGAGCTCAGTCTTTGAATACTATCATCCTGCCTCCATCTCTTGAGTGTTGACATTACAGGCATATGCCTTCACACTCAGTCTAAATATGGTTCTTACTACAGAAAATCTAGATTCTTTTCTGCACTAACACACATATGGAATGTCTAAAAGAAGTGCAGAATACTTTGTATCCTACTTGATATTGAAATCTGGACGGTTTATTTGTTTGCTCCTTTGATGCTATGCCACCATGAGGCATATCCCATTGACTCATCTTAACCAATCTATCACATCCTTGGTATACAGACATGGAAGCTGGCACAGTAAAATAAGGGACTTGTTTAAGCTTCAGGAACAGAATTAAGTCTGTGGTCCTACCCATTGTAAAACTGATCCCCCACACAATGAAATAAGAAAGGACTTGAATAATATCTCGGCCAGAACTGGAGATGGTTCAGCAGTTAAGAGCACATCTGCTATTCCAGAGAACCCAAGTTCGATTCCCAGCACTCACATGATGGCTCACAACATCTGTCACTGCAGTCCCAGAGGATCCAATGGCCTCTTCTAAGCTGTGAAGGCAAAGCCTTCATGTGGTGTACAGAAAACAACCCATGTGCATAAAAATTAATATAATTTTAAAATAACAATATGGTCACCAATTTCCTTAAAGAATTGAGGATATAAGGGGTAGTGACTTTAAGTTAATTCAGTAACATAGAATTTAGAATTCTGTATATACATCATCAATAGAAACTTTATTAAGGCTATATACTATTGAGGATCAGACTACTTTTTGTCATGTCTGCTTCTCCCAATAATAGGAATTTATATCCAGCCAGGTGCTCCACCATGGTTTGGACATGGCCCAGGAGCAAACTGCAGGTAGCAACACATGAAAGACCTTCCTGTGTGACCGCTATAATCTCTCTGCAGCTCTCGTCTGCCCAGCACAGGCCTCCTTCAGAGAACTTGCGTCCCTGGGCAAATATCCTCTCACCTGCAGCCTAAATCCAAGACTCTTTGTGGAGCCCTTTATCTTTAGGGGAGAAAAGGAAAGAATCAAAAAGAAAGTAGATAGAAGAATGAATTCAGCCAATCAGAGTCCTACTTTCCTAGGTTAAACAAGCAACCCAATGGTCAAATCTTCCAATTTCTACAAAGGTTATTACCAGAAAGATCTTTGCCCTGGAAAAAAAAAAGAAAAAAATTTTAAAACTGAGTAGCTGAATTTGACTCGCTAATAGTCTTTTTGAACTCTGAATACTTTTTTCTAGCCAAGCCTAGAGATTTCTAATACTGTACTGACTGATGGGAACCAGTGGTTTGTTTTTTTTTTCCTACAGAGTGGAGGAACAGCCGATGAGATGGGATGCAAGAGGTATGGCTCTGAATGCTTTCTTTGTACTAACAAGTCGAGCCACGTGAAAACAAGTCAAATGACCCAGCTGTGCCGCCCTGTGGATACTTTCAGCAGAGTCTAAGTCAGAACACTGCAATCTGTGGTTACTGCAGCATTATTCAATATGTGCCAAGGCATATCCGCCTAGACGCCCATCAACTGATGAAAGTGTACAGAATATGTTGTACAGGCACAGAATGAAACTTTCTTAAGCCGTACAAAGGACAAAATTGTGTCATTTGTAAGAAAATGGGTGGATCTAAAGATCATATTCAATGTCTTAACCCAAACCGAGAAAGACATGTGTCACGTGTTTCATTGTCTGTGAAATTTGGATTCTCAAATATGTGGCATGCAGTTTAAAGGAGGGATGTTTGCGATGAGAAGGGGCAGCACAAGCCAGGGCAGTGAGGGTGGATATGGGCAGATTATATGATGTCGTTGTGTCGAAAGTCAGGATGAAACCCGTGACTTTGTCAATGATTACACACCAAACAAGCTCAAGAGCTCTGGGTTTTGACGGAGATAATGTTAACCTTAAGATGAAAGAAGCTTGCTCGCGTGGTAATCACCCACAGTTGCTGTGTGTCTGGCACGGTGTGTGCTCATCTTTTCTCTTTAACAACCTGATATTCCCCAAAGCTTAGCAACCAGTACGGAAAAACCAGTACTTCTTGCCTGGATGGCACAGCTCCTTTGTTACGAAGATCTGACTCAGGAAATGCCCTAAGAAAGTGTTCGCTATGAGGCTCAGGCTCTTCCGTCAGCTACAAAACCACACATTTTTCTTGTTGTCCTCTGCGCTCCAGTGCTTTCACTGAGGTGTCGTGCCCAGTGAAATGTGTTCTTCTTCACTGTGTCCTCAGAGGCACAGAGGGCACCAAAATTTATATCTTACAAACCTAGTGCCCATTCAAAATCATGAACTGATAGAAGTAAAAAGAAAAGACTTAATTTTGAAAAGTCACACAGCTGACTCCTGGATGTGGACAGGCTGGGGACTGTCCACATCCCTAGAGTCAGATGGAAGCCATCACTCTCCTGTTTTGCTTCCCTTTGTGTTAAAGCCTGTGTACCTCACGTTACAGCAACTATGGAGACCTAGTTTTGTAAAACAAGACTGTGAAATAAACTTACCCAGCCTCATGTTGAAAATAGATTACCTGGAGCCAGAGCACAGTGCTCAGTGGATAGAATCTGCTGTCTTCTTTCCCTCAAACATTTGAAACTTTCCATGTTCCTGCATGCTCCCTGCAGTGCTGAGCATTAGCATGGTCCAGGGACCACAACTACTGAGCAAGAACACATGGAAAGACTGATAGAATCAGACACATCATCTGAAAAGATAGTCCTGGCAGCCTCCTGGGATAATGGGGGTGGCATGACTTGGGCTGTCTAGGAGGAAATTTGGGTTATAAATGTCCGTGAGGGTCTGAAATCAGTGTCTTTAGATAGATTAGTATATAGTAGCAGAATTTTGTTTTCTAAGTCTTTCAAATACATCATGGGAGAATAAATAGCGGTGAGGGGTAGAGAGAAAATTACAGGGAATGCGTGCTGTAGTTACTTCACTGTGCCTTCATAGTGTCACCTGTTCAAAGAGATCTTAGAGTTCAGTACAGCTTCAAAGGTGGATTAGAGGCCTGGGACAGATGAAAGTTACAAAAGAAAGCATTTTGATAAATGTGCCATATAGTATAAGATATTTTACTGTGGAAGAAAGTAGATGAATGGAAATATCCATTTTAACTATCTTAACTCTATTTTTAAAATGTAGGGCTGGGGAAATGGCTCACCAAGTAAAGCCTTTGCCACGCAAGCAACACAACTGGAGGATCACCCAAACCCATATGCTTGCCAGCTGGGCGTGGCTGCCTAGAATCCCAGTGAGCAGGAGGCAGAGAAAGGGGCTAGACACACTTGAAACAGCCAGTTCTGCCGTAAGCAAGCAACCTCATCTCAATACATAAGGCAGAGGGAAATCCAAGAAGGCATCCAATGCCAGCTTCAAGCCTCCACATAGGTGGTTATGAATATTTGCAAATATATACTAGACAGACAGACAGACAGACAGACAGACACACACACACACACACACACACACACACACACACACTGGGTTTAAAAGGTAAATGCAACAGAATGGAAGAGAAAGGAAATATGGTCTACAAAATTACAGGGGAAGAATGAAAGAAAAAATAAGAGGCAGAGGGCCAGGAAAGGGAATGCAAGAAGAGGAGAAGTTGGTAAAGTCGGATAAACTATTCTATGTTGTCACCTGTACTACTGCTCACCTGTCATCTGAAATCTGTCTTCTCAGTTCTTAACCTCAGCCAATACCTCCCATCTGGAAAGCTGTTGGGGTTGGTAAACATCTCCTCATATGTTGTTTTCAATCAATGAGTGACTAATATTGTATACTTTCCCTTAAAGTTATCTCATATCTCATATACATACAAGAACTGAAAACTTACGACAAAATATGGCTATTAAAGAACAGACTTCAAATAAGGACAAGAAGGTTCTCCGAGCTAAAACAGATACATCTGAGTGCCAGGAGTGGGGAGAGTAGGTGGGAGAAATCCAGGAGGAAAGTACACCAAGTGACAGCCTCTTCATAATGGATCATGTACACAAAAGGGAAACAGAGATTCTAGCTCAAAATTATCTCCTGGGGCTTAAAACTTAAAAGACTCAAAGCCTACTAGGACTGTGCTTCATTTCCTGGTTCTTAAACATCCAAAGAACTCTATAATATGGGAATATTAATCATAAAATAGCTAAAGAAACAGTGACTTCAACATTAACTTTATGCAAGCTTAAATATATTCTTCCTGATGGGCAGACTATCCTTTTGAAGTTCATGTAGTTGTGATCAGGATTAAGTAGTTTTATCACAGAAATCCATGACTGAGTTGTTTGTCTCTTAATAGGCAAGTAAATTATTTAATTGGATCAATTTTCCATCCAGTTGTAAAATGGATATATTTCTTAGCTTACAGTAGATCTCTCAGTGAGTGTTGCTTCCCAAGAACTGTCTTTTGTCAAAATCTCTAGTCAAACACTTAACCACAGCTTTCAAACCCAAGCACTTTCAGCTCAGCATAGTTCTGTCTGAGAGGCAAACAAAAGCTTTTGCCAGTGTGTTTGTAAGGATAATATTGGTTTGAAGTTTAAATAAGATTATAAATCACTAACTTTCTTGCATTTCCCAGTTGAGGATCCTTAAGTCTTTATAATGCAGCTCTTAATTTGAAAAAGAAATGCCCAACATCTTCAGAATATATCATCAATTCCTAGATGGTCCCTTTGATTATAAGGAGGAAATAAGGAAGCAAAAGACAATGAGGAAATTTGACAAGACATTATTTAATATTTAGGACAATAACTGATACTGCTATTGACCATATTCTCAGGACCACATGGGACCTTAAACCAAGTCTTCAGTAGAACTTTGAAATTGAATTGAATGCAAGGAATCACAGCATGGCCTTAACAAACAGAATTAATGTGTATCAATACATACCCAACAGCTGATGGATGCTAGATTCCATGCTACCAAACTAAATCTGTGTTTGTATTCCATCTGCATCCTAGGAATATGTCTCCAGCATTTCCTGTGGGCACACCATTTCTAAATATAAAAGGCAACACAGGAAAGCAGAATGCATGCCCAGGGGAATTTGGTCTCCTGACAGCATATGTCCAAGTATTTTAAATTTTATGTTAGCCTCCAATTAGATGCCAAGGGTCATGTCTTCCTCATCTTTGGCTTCTGAACAAGAATACAGAACTCTACACAGAAGCACCCATGGGGCATCTGAGGATCTCAGAGGGACTATGAGTGAAGTTTCACTTTATAGGGTGAGCACAGAAATCCAATCTTTTTATTTATTTATCAGGGGTGGACTCTGCATGACTGCATGCTGATTATGCACCTGATGGTGATGTGTAGAGAGCTGCGTGGAGCCGCACCTGATGGTGCTGGCTCCCACCCTCCGCGATCCCGAAAGCGAGTGCTCTCTGTGATAATCAGCTCCGAATATGGCTAAGGCCTGACTCATGCTATTATCACGCAATGATCATCAGCTGCTTGCATATGCGTGGACCTATGGGCAGAGCCCACCTGGCAATCTGGGGTTGGCGGCCCGTGCCTTTTTAAGGGCTGGGAGAGGTTTGCCCAGAGAGAGAGAAAAAAAGAGAACAAGGTCCTGAATAAACTGCTTGCAAGAAGAGCTCCGGTGTTGCGTCTTCCTTGCTGGTCGAGGCGGGCGCGAGAGATTATGATTATTCTTGACTCCCAATAGTTCCTGGCTTAGAACCCAAGTATGTATTCAATGGCGTTCACAATCACAGGTTGTTAAATTCTAACACCCATTCACGGAAATAGTACACAAGAAAAATCAGATTAAACTTTCATGTTTTATGGTAAAATATTTTGCTATAAATTGTAATTAATCAGTAAGTTTCTTTAACCACCCCAAATTGCCATATTCAGAAATGCTATTGCTACTTCTCAGATGAGTTGTGTTGTCAGTAGGTTAAAGGTGAAAAAACTCTGATATGATAATGTACCAGTTGCCTCACTGTGACATGCTCTCTTGTAAAAATTATCCGCTTCAAAGGGACAAAATATAGCGCACACATATGAGAACATCTAATGCAGGTCTGGTTTTAGTAGCTACTTCATAAATGTTGATTCCATTTATTCTTCTGTGGAAACACGGATTTATCCTCAAAGGATTTTCTTGATATTTAAAAAAGCTTATCAGTTATTCCCCTTACCAATTCTGCAGCAAATGCAGTAGCTCTTCCTTATGTGTTCCCTCTATTCTGAGCAATGCGAGATAATTGCCACAGCTTTGGGGATAATGGAACAAACTCTAAATGTCTACCTAAAACAAAAACATGTACAATTTAATGTCATAAATCAACTCCTACACTGTGCATCTCAAATCTCTTCCTAGATAACTGTAGTTTTAAAATTCTGTGCAGTTGGAAAATCACCTGCGGTTACTTTAATCACAGATGATCATATCTCGGATATGGACAGACTCATAAACATTTATCAATAAACATTAGTAAATATTTATCTAGCCTCATTACTTCCTGTTTTGTGAACATACTGGAAAGCCCATAGTCTATTTGATTATAGAATGCTATTTGCTCAATTGATACAAAAGTCCCAAACCACCAAAATACTCTAGGGAACAATTCAGAACCAAACCAATAAGATCTGCAGCTCTCAAGCGTTTTGGAATCTGAAACACTGTGCAGTATAACTTCATTGCCCTTAGTTTAGCTCCTGAAATTGCCATATTCATTGGTTTAGGAAAAAAGCAAATCCAGCAAAGAAGGATAAAATCATACTAGACTTTGAATTTCAAAATGGCCTCAATACTGACATCATAGACAACATCCACAAGAGCAACAGCCTTTATTAGCGAGAACTGGGCTTTGTTGAGAGGGTGGGTGTAGAAGGTCCCATAGATAAGGCAGGAAAACTCAGCATAGACAATGCTAATATCAAGAACAGATTATGAAGTACAGTATTGATGGAGGAAGGTCATTGGTTAATTAATAAAGAAACTGCTTGGCCTCATAGGTTAGAACATAGGTGGGTGGAGTAAACAGAACAGAATGCTCGAAGAAGTGAGCTCAGATGCAAGGCTGCTGCTCTCTGGGGCAGACACGATGAAGCTCTGACCCAGGATGGACGTAGGCTAGAATCTTCCCCGTAAGCACACCTCAGTGCTACACACATTAATAGAAATGGACCAGGCAGTGTTTAAATGAATACAGTTTGTGTGTTGTTATTTCGGGGTATAAGCTAGCCAGGCGGCTGGGAGCAGGGCGGCAGGAATGCAGCCCACAGCTCCTTCAACACAGTATTTCAAACTGGAAAAGGTAGTGAAAATGAAGGGAAAAGAAACAAAGGAGGGCACAGGAATGGTTATTTGAGCCCTTTGTAAGTTATATTGGAACTGAAGAAATTAGAAAGTAAAAGTCAAGAATTCATTAAGAAACATGATTTTTGTGTCAATCTGGGGTAAGGCAAAAGACCAGGCAGAAATTGTATAGACTCTAGCTTGATTGACAAGAGGCTGAAGGGCAGATGCTCTATCCCAGCTCACACATGGAGCTCTGGGATAGAGATTGAAGGTGGCTGCAGGGGAGTGGAAACTCAGGACATCACACACTCAGGTCACTCATTTTTGCTTACCATGCTCGGGGCTAAGTCACCAAGAATCTTAAGGAACCCTGAGGAAATATATATCCCATTCTATCTCATTAGTGTGCACAAGTATTCCTTACTTCCTCTAGAAAATTACTTTAAGAGTCACTGACTTCTTAAGAAAAATGTCAGACTGTTCAAAAGGGATAAGTGTACTGGGAAAGACGAGTTTATTTTCCCCTTACCAATGGCCAAAATAGGAGCGCACGATCCAGTTGAGTTTAATAATAGAAAAGAAAGCTATTTTTCTAAATATTTATCACCTACAGTATAAATGTGAGGTGTCCCTAGTGCTTTTCTAATTGCAGGCTCATGAGCCATGGTGGATAGAGAAGCGGAAATGCCCTGTGAGGATGTCATAGCCGAGAGCTAGAGATAGGGAAGCCATCACAGAGAGCTAAAAGATGCGGGGTCATTCTCACCACAGCAGGTTTAACCCTGAGTGTTTCCAGATGACTCACTGCTTTTACATTTTTAGCTCATCAGTAACAAGAGATGTGCTCCTTAAGAGGGAGAGCGGGGGAAAGAGGGGGCCCTGTGGCATAGCATGGCAAAATGAAACCTAATTACCTAGCTTGTTGCGCAAGCTTATTAAAATACAAAGACACAGAAAACACAATTCTATTATCAGAACCTCAAGAGAAAGGGGAGACTATGTTATGTTATCTAATGGGTTTTTAATGGGAATACTAAAGAAAAGTAAACTATATTTTATGTTTATTATAATGCAATCATTTTTCAAAAACCTGGGGGTGGGTGAGGCTGGGGAGACTCTAGAGTGATGATACGTAAGCAGGAGGACCTAAGTTCCAGTCCCTAGCACCCAGGCGTGACAGTGCATATCTGTAACCACAGTGCTGGGGGAGGAGAGACAGGTAGAACTCTGGAGCTACTACCGGAAGCCTGCCTGACCAAATCAGTGAGCTTCAGGTTTACTGAGAGACCCTGGCTCAAATTAAAAATAAGAGGGAAGTGTTAGAGGAAAACATCTAACATCAACTTCTCTACCCTCCATAGGCACACATGCGTGTGCACATGCACCTGCACACACAAATCCAGACACACATTAACATGCAAAAATAAAGCCTAGGGAGATAACTTACCGTGTAAATCACTGGTCACGTAAGTGTGATGGCCTGGGTTCAAATCCCAGACTGTGGCATTTCATTTGTACTTTAATAAATAAAGCTTGCCTGAAGACCAGAATGTAAAACAGGCATACTGGCCAGCCTTACGGACCCAGAAACAATGGCACACACCTTTAATCCCAGTAGCCACACTAGCTTGCCATAGAAACCAGAAGGTAATGGTGCATGCCCTTGATCCCAGAACTAGAGAGGTTTATAAAACGGGAAGAGATAGCTCTCAATCTCAGTTTCATTCTGAGGTTTCCTGGAGGCAGGATCATCATTTTCTGACTGATGTCGAGGCTGGCCAGTGTAGCTGTTTCACTTTCTGGGCTTCAGGCAAGCTTTATTCATTAAAATACAAATGAAAGGGCACCACACCAGCCCACACATACAGCTGGGTGCATGTCTGTAAGTCCAGTGGTCCTGTGGTGAGCAGGAGGCAAAAGCAAGAGAATGCCCAAAGCTCACAGTCCAGCTAGGCTCAAACACACATCAGTGAACAACCAAAAAGAGACTGTGTCTCAAGGAGGAAGGAGAAGACAACCTAAGTCAGTAATGACCTCTACAGAGAGAGTTTCTATTCCAAAGAAAGAGTGCGATAGGCAATGCCCTCTCTGGAGGTGCACTTGAATGCTTAATACTTCAGAACATAAGTCATGTCCTGTGGCATCGTGTGTTGAAGGGACCAAGCTAAAGCTACTGACATCCAGTGTTAGTTTGGGTATGTGATTTCGGCAAATGCCTCATTTTTGTTCAGTGCCTCCTCTTCCTACCTAGTTCAGGGCTTCTTAGCCACTTCCATCAACACTGAGAATCTTTCCACTTACTGAGCAAAGCTCTGCCAAAGTGAAGACATGGTCTTCCTTACTGCAACTGTTCTTTATGCTCCTCAGAGGCGGGGCTTGTTCTTTCAGCTTGCAGATTGAAAAAAATGAGGCTGGGAATGATCCAGAGACCTGTCTTCAGCTCTAGTCAGTCACGAGAATTCACCTGTCAGTGTGACTACAAGCCATGCTCTCTGTGTTATAGCGAAATGCATGTATCATAACCACATGGGCATTTCTTTTCAACCTAAAATTATTGTCTACTTCTGTTTTTAAATTTTAATTACCATCAATATGCCTCAGAAGCAGAGGAAGACCAATATTCAAGGTTTAAAAATGATCCTTAGACATCCTAGTCAGAATAACCTGTCCAAGAGCGACGCGCCTTGGAAAAGGATTTTTTATCATTTCAGGAGCATGACATAGAGAACCATCTATGCATATGTGACTTAAGAGTCCTGATGTCAGCTGGGCGGTGGTGGCACACACCTTTAATCCCATAATTTGAGAGGCAGAGGCAGGTGAATCTCTGAGTTTGAGGCTGGCCTGGTCTACAGAGTGTGATCCAGGATATCCAGGGCTACACAACACAGAGCAACCCAGTCTCAAGAAAGAAAACAAAACAAAACAACAAGAACAACAAGAACAACAACAACAACATGCCACTGATGGCGTTTATTCTTTAACTGAAGGGGCTAGCAAATACATTTTCATGAAAATAGTTAGATAGACCTCTCAGAAGGTGATTGATATAGCTAAAATTAGCTAAGCTAATAAATTTTGAGACAAAAATTCCAATTTGGTTTAGATAAAATTCAATTGTCGGATTGTTAAATGGGCCCCAAGGTAACTCGAAGCATGATTTCATAATTCCAAGATAATCCTTGTTTATAACAGAAGCTTCATCATGGATTTAAGGATAAGATTTTAGCCTGGTAACTAAGCTTGATATTTAATACGGCACCAACAGCAGAACTTAGAAAAGAGGTGGCCTCTGTTGGGGAGACAGTGATGCCTGTGGCTCACAGCAGAGTTTCCAAAATCAATGCCCCTGCACTGCAATGACGACTGCACTGTCACTAGCAGTAACAGCACAGACTGTGCTAAAGACGTAACACCCCACCCCAGGCCTGCTCAATTATAAATCCTAGAACTTGGGGCCAGTATTCCACATCCTACTAAGCTCTCTAGGTGTGCCTCCTGCAAATTTGAGAGCCAATGATTTCGTGGGGGTAGGGGGTATAAAATAGCAATGTCAGGTTCATTCTGGGAACATCAGGTATAATGAATCAGGGTGACATCAGGCCTCCTGGCCCCCAAGAAGTTGCCTAGGAGACCTGTCTCGGGCAAGGTTGAGACAAACTGGCTTGTTCGAACAATGTTCTAAGGAGTACACACACACACAGCACACAGTGTATCCTCCCTGGAAAACAAGATAAACACATAAAAACAATCTGGCTGAACTGAACACACTAATGCTTTTCCTCTCCAAGTAACTCTGACCTCCAGAGAGTTCAATTACTGGGTCCATTCCATCCTGACAAATGGGGCTGCACTAGCTAACATCATAATAACAAGGAAATCATAAATAGCTTCCAGGATGCGCCTCACTGATCCAACTGTCTTAGAAAACATCACCAGATACATGAAGCCCTAAGAGAAAGAAAGAGGCTCAGTTTTCAACCAGGCAATACAAACACATGCGAGGCCCTTGTGTCTCACAGGTCGCCACCATCCCTGCCAGCATGCCAGGCAATTAACAAGTGTAGAATCACCACCCGTTGATTGTTACCCAGCAATAATTTACATATTATAATATGTGTGTAAGAAGATCACGTGGTTCCTAAAATGGTCAGCTTATAAAATCCAATTGTCAGCATCAACCTATGGGATAATAGTGCACTCCCCTTACCCTTTAGGGACCCAGGGGACACCTGAAAGAGCAGAGCACCACACCATGTCCTTAATGTCTTTTTCAACCTAACTAAGCACTTATGCAGAAATGGTTACTGGGTTTTTGTTTTGTTTTGTTTTGGTTTGGTTTGGTTTTTTTTGCAGTTGAAAGTGACATCAAAATTAGCATGTGAAAGGAATCTAGCCAGCCCTAGCAAGGCAAATATGGCTCTGGCAGGCCTTGCCCTTCTCCCCCATGACCTCTGCCTTGCTACAAGTCATTCGATTACCCTCCTGAAGTTAGTCATCAAAGTCTATTCTTTTCTTTGGCCACTTTCTCCTCCTGAGACTGACTACCGAGGTCCAGTTATCAAAATATTGAAATCCGGCACTCAAAAGCCCCCTTTTGGCTACTATAAGTAACATGCCCAATTAAAATTAACCACTTCATTCTAGCATGGGTTTTCTGCTTTTACCTTCATAACCCTCCATTGGCCTAGGGGCCTCTTCTTCTCTATCCAGAGGCAGTTCCCTGTATCCTCTGGGACAAATATTTATGCTCCCTTCCTGTACTCCTTTTTTCTTCTCCCTCATCCTCTATCTCCTGTTTTTTATTTATTTATTTATTTATTTATTTATTTATTTATTTATTTATTT
>JABTXL010010235.1:7601779-7656570 GCA_025134845.1 Neodon shergylaensis | reverse complement strand
AGAGAGAGAGAGAGAGAGAGAGAGAGAGAGAGAGAGAGAGAGAGAGAAAGAAAGAGAGAGAAAGTTTAGCACATATTAATAGCTATATATTTTTTTTTCAGATGGACTCTGTTTGCTGGCAGCAAGCAGGGATGCCGTGGCTCCTTTAAGAGAAGTCTTTGTGACTCAGCACTGGCAATGAAGGCCATGCAGCTTCTATAGGGGAGGGCTTACTGGTTTGTGTTTGTTGAATGAACAGCTCTGGTTCTTTCAGGAAGCCAAGCACTTAAAAGGGGTCTATGAGCAGCATGTTACAAATTGTTTAATGGTGACACAGACCTGCTGTGACCCTGGAGCTAGGGAAATGTGTGTGGCTCTCAGAGGCAATGAACATGCCTCCTCCATGTTGGACTGAGTGGAGTTGGTCCTAGCCACGCCTGTTTAGCATTAAGAAAAAAAATGCTCCTGGTCAGATATACAATAAAGACAGATTCAGACAAAAATAAACCTCTCAAGAGGTCACAGTGTGTTTTAAAAATGTATGTAGGCTTGAGAGAGAAATTTTAAAACATTTAAAAAAGTCTTTAAAGAGACAAAATACAGACAGTCCTAGAATAAAGGAGTAAAAAAAATAACCCACATAAAGATTGAATATACACAGAAAGTCTGGATTGTGTATATTATTGTGCTTTCTTTGAATATTGACTGTGAATGAGCTAAGTACAGAGAGACATTTCATTGTATGGGCTACTAAGCTAAACTAACATATATACTTTAAGAAATACAGGTTAATGGGTAGTCATCTATAACAGTCAAGCATGTAGTCATGTTAGTTAGGTTTTTTAGATATACAGAGACATATTTCAGATGGATAGTTATTCTTCAAACCTTTCAAAGACTAACAGAATGTGGCATTTAAAATGTTTTAAGAACTTAGGACTTTTCATGACAGTGAGACACATCTGTTCTGGCAGCACCAATCTACTTCAAGAGGATGATGGGCATTGAAAAGGCTCCTTATGGAGTTTGTTAGCCATTTGGGCAAGAAAGTGCTCTTGCCTGGACTGCTTGATGTTATACTGTATGAACTGGACATGCAGGACCCACAGAAAAATGACTGCTGAAATTGCCTAAAGGTGAGATGGTCCTTGGGGGTTCCTACTTCATGAAATAGTCCACCAGACGTTCTGCAGAACACAGAAGAAAGTGACAGACTGAAAAACTGCCAATATCGGTGGAACTGTCTTTAAAATTTCCTGCTTCATGGAAAACTCTGGCAGAAACTATGGGCCTGTAGGCTGAAGATGAATGCCACAATGTTGCAGAAGAACTTTGGGTGACTGTCCAGGCAGCGAGATGAATCTGTCAATTCTATAGTTTTAAAAGTTGCTTACAATGTTCTTCCTATTAACTTAGGTAATTGTATATTCTTTTGGAGTCTTTGATAGAGTTGAAGAAAGATAGTTATAATTATAAAAGACAGATTAGTTATAAAACTTTAGATTCACAAATATAGGATAGATGATACAGTATTTTCATTAATTTGTTAAATGTAAATAGACTAAATATAACTATAATTCTTGCTTGCTTGTTTTGTTATATGTAATTTTGCTATGTTAAAGTTAAAACCTTCCTTTTTATTTAGACAGAAAAGGGGAGGTGATGTGAGATTTGCCTCTGTATGCTGTGAATACCATTGGTTAATAAATAAAGCTTTGGCCTACAGCAGGGCAGAATTGAGTAAGGTGGGAATTCCAAGCAGATAGAGGAGAAAAGAAGTAGAAGAAAGATGCCTGTGTGCTGGTATTAGTAAACCACGAGCCTCATGCCAAAATATAAAATAATAGAAATTGGTTAATTTAAGATGTAAGAGTTAGCTAGAAATATGCATAAGCTATTAGCTAAGAAGTGTTTTAATTAATACAGTTTCTGAGTGATTATTCAGGTCTGGGCTGTTAGGAACGAACAAGCGGCCTCTGCCTATACTTATTGATACTTGAATTCAAACCCCAGAGGTTTTATTTTAACAAGGCTGTCATGGCCCAGGTATTTTTTCAGCAACCAAAGTTGGTGCTAAAGCATAGGCAGGGATAATTTACTTGAAGGAAGTGAGTTCTCCCATAGCTTTAGAAGTTTTTTTAGAACTAGCACTGTCTCTTCCTTTTCCAATCTGTTGCCTTAAAGGATCAGTTGATATGGGTTTAAGCTTTCAATTCTAGCTGCAAGGAGGGTAGTAAAAGAGGAGTCCTACACACATACAATTCCTCATTCTGCAATTCAAGTTGGCAGCCATACTCTCCTACAGTCTGCCTATGAGGCTCACATACAAGCATATTGTTTTATTGGTGTAGTATCTCAAGCAGAAATGCAGAGGGTACATGGTTTTGTCACTTAGTAACTCTTGACACAGATTATGTGACTGATTACAGGATAGCAAATGGGGACACAGCATCTAAGTTACTGGGATCCTACAAAATACTACAGATAAATTCTGGACTGAACAGGAAATCCCTACAGAATGATAACATATTTTCTTTCTTTCCTTTTTTTGTAATATGACTGAACCAGCCCTTCTTTCTTACACAGATCTTTGATGGGCTGTGGATGAATGACTTGAATCTTTTATAAAGTGTCCATTTATGGCCAGGCTTTCCAGAGAACCCTGCCTCGAGTGAGGGAAGATATTCATGCAATCTTTTATTTTTTTTCCTTCTCATCCTACTATCTCCTATTATTAGTAAATTCGAGATACAGAGAGTACAAAAAGTTTTCCTGCACTGGTGAGTTTAATTTAGAGAGTCTTTTAAAAGTCAAATAAATTAAGAAAACAGAATACGAACAACCACCCTATTCTATAGTCTCAGTTAATGTCTCTTCTCAAATAAAATCCTTTTCAGAAATCCTTGAAATGCCTGTTCAAGGCTGTTTCCATATTATTCCTCGCACAACACTGTTCAGTCTGTAAATCTCTTTGACAATATTATGAAACACAATTTCATGTATTATTAACTGATTAGATTCCTTCTACTTTTTTGCTATAATAAATACTGTGCTGAGTATTTTATCACTGAGACTAATTATATTTTCTTAACTTCTATTTAGGTTACTTATTGATGTGCAAGATAGAATGGAGCTAAAGAGTCCATTTCAGGGTACCTTCTCCAGGGTTAGTTTTGTATGGGTCAACATCCAGGGCTACTGGCTTCTCAGTCGCCTCTGTGGTGGTGTGCTCAATCTCTCCTTATTTCATCTCCCTTTTCTCTTTCCTTCCTAGTCTTTCCTAACACATTAGGTGCCACCATCTTTTCCTATTTGCTTCTTTATTTATCTACTCTATAATCAAATTTCTTCCTCTTTTTTCTGATTCCTTTGGGCATTTTCTATTTCAGATTTTTTAAATCTAAAGGCTAATAAACACTTGATTACATTTTGTTTTTATTTTTACTATGTGCTGTAAATTCTGAAGGTTATTGTGGCAAGATATATAAAAATATGTATCTAACTTAATTTGTCCCCAGATAGCTGTGAAACATTTTATCACTCCTATGTTTTCTCTTTTCCTAGAGGGAAAAGACTGTGTTCCATAACTGTTTATTCCGTGGCTGTATACTGTTTCCATCACACATCTTTTAGGAAAATCTTTATTCTGAAGATCTATTTTGAATATATGGACTTATTTATAAATTTGAATTTTCAAATAAGAAGTATATTTGTTTATTCTTATTTGTTTTTTATTATTTCAGTGAAATTTTATAAGAAGCAGGTACTACTGTTGCTGATCTTGGGGTAAGTCATCCATATTTGCTACTATGATAAATTAGTATTCATATTATAATTTTCATCTCACTCCTAAGAAGGCATTTATTTTACTTGCTTTCAAAAATTCTTGTAATTACTAATTTTGCTCTGGGTTTTTCTTGTGTGTGTGTGTGTGTGTGCCAGTATGTACTGAGCCCATGTGTGTCTTACAGAGGCCAAAAGAAGATGTGGAGTGTCCTGTTTTTCTCTCTGTGCCCTGTGTCACTGTCTGCTTTACTTCCACAGACAAGGTTTCTTGCTGAATCTGAGTTTGCTATCTTAGCTAGGCTGGTTGACCATTGCTGTGCCTGTCTATAGTCTCGCAATTCTAGAGTTATAGGCATCTACAATTAGGCCTGGATTACTTTATGTGGGATCTGGGGACTTGAACTTAGGTCTTCGTGCTTGTGCAGTAGGTACTTTTTCCTACTGAGGTATCTCTCCATCTCGTCTTATGTTAAATTGTGTGTGTCTGTATGTGTATGTGTGTGTTTGTGTGTAAGTGTATGTATGTGTGTATGTGTGCATGTATGTGTGCTAAGGTTTGAACTTCAGGCCTTGTATGTGTCAAACATATACTCTGCCACAGAACTATAACCATATTATTATAACCCTGGCCTAAGAGCTTCTTGTAAAACTTATCTTTAGCTGATTACAATGACTTGTCCTAGTTATTCTAATGCTGATATTTTGGGAGTTGAAAATACATCCCATTCAACAAATCTCCCTGCTATTAAATTAAAAATGTTTTTGCTAAAGTGATCAGACCTAACGTGTTCTACATTTCATAGAAATGGAAATGTTTTAGCTTGGCATAGTTCAATATTGGTTTTAAAAATATATTGGCCATGTTAATCACATATTTTAAGTGCTTTAATAATTGTGCTAATGTTTATTAAATGTTTCCCCCTTCTATATGTGTAACGATATAAGTCTTCTGCAGTTTTATCTGAGGCATTTGTATTCTGATAGCCAATTATTTAACTTTCACCTGAGCTCCAATATATTTTAACACCGCGTGTAGCAAGGAGAGGCCTGCTTGTTCAACCTTGCAGCCCAGCTACCTTAGCCCCAAAATAATCACACAGAGATTGTATTAATTAAATTACTGCTTGGCCCATTTGCTCTAGCTTCTCACATCTTGATTTTACCCATTTCTATTAATCTGTATATCGCCATATGGCAGTGGCTTACGGGAGATCCTAACCAGCCTCCGTCTCAGGCGGAGGACCCATGGCTTCTCTCTGACTTTGCTTTCTTGCTTCCAGCCCCCAGTTGTGTTTTCCCCGCCTACCTAAGTTCTACCCTATCAAAAGGCCAAGACAGTTTCTTTTTTTTTTTGTTTTTTTTTTTAGTTGTTGCAAAAAAAAATTTCCCATTTTCCTCCCCCTCCTCGCACACATCACCCCTTCCACCCACTCCCCTCCCCTCTCCCCCTTCCCCCCACTCCATTCCCCCTCCCTCTCGAGAATGAAGAGCAGTCCAGATTCCCTGCCCTGCGGGAAGTCCAAGGTCCTCCCACTTCTATCCAGGACCAGGAAGGTGAGCATTGGATGCTCACCTTCCAAGACAGTTTCTTGATTCATTAACCAACACACAAACAAACAGAAGAACCTCCTCCACCAACCCCAGGTATCCCAAAGGCAAGTGATGTATGTTGATGGCTTGTATAAAACTATTATGATCACCAAGAAATAGTTTTTCAGTTAAAATATGACTATGGCAATTGGGGAGACAGTTCACTTTACTGAAGTCCTCACCATGCAAGCATGAGGACCTGAGTTCAATTCCCAGAACCCATATAAAATGTCTATCTAGTGTAGTGAGAGATGCTTATAACCCTACTGCCAAAAGATAGACCAGAGAATCTCTTGGGTCATCTAGCTTAGCACAGTTTTTAAGATCAAATTCCAATGTGATTTTCTCTCAAAAACAAAACAAAACAAAAAAACCAAGGTGGATGGCTCCTGAAAATTGACATCTGGCCTCCACATGGTTCATACAGACACACACATTCACACAGATAACACTCACACTTTTCTCCAACAAAGACAGTTTAAAACAATAACAGCAGCAGCTAGAGCCTAGCTCATCTGCATACACTGTCATTGCCTAAGTATAAGGGTTATTTGAGCATGGATCCAGGAGAACCAAGGAGAAGGCTAGTAGGAGTGTTTATACGTCTAATTTAATCCCCAGTTTCTGACTACTACATTTATCTGGTCTTGTTAGTAATTCCAGCAGAATCTAGTTGTGATAACTACTTAATGATCTGTTATCACTTCATTACAGAGTCCATCCTAGGGGAGGTATTTAACACCCTTAAATTAAAGGAACTGATCATTTTCTTTCTGCAGTACCTAATGGAGGTTAGGTTGGTCTTGTTCTGATACCAAATGAGAGCAATTTTACACCTCAGCAAACAAAGTAATGGGGGGTTTGGTATAAGCAGTACTGCTGCGCTCTGTAATTGAAGCTCAGAGTTGGATGTGAAGTCAAGGCAGAAAGAAAAGTAAACACATAAAACTAAAAGTCATCTGTGTTCCTGCTTAAGGTTGATGCTCGGCCTTCAGAGCATGTGATCATGAAGCCGGTTCTGATGTCCTGAGATCTTGTACTGGGAATAAGTCATGTGCCTCCCTATGTCACTCTCCAAGGATGCCTGGGAGCATATTCTTCCAACAACAAGGGATATCGTGACATAAAAGTGATTGAGTCTTTAATAGATTGTCAGGGTTTTCCATTGGCCAGAATCTGTTTGTCTCCTCAATAGCTGAAGGTGTCAGCATATGTCCCATAGTTTCTTCAGAGCCACCAAAGAATCAGGTCACATGTGATATATACACCTACCACCAATTAAATTGTACATTTAATATTTTAATGTGTTAAGTATAAATTCTCCAGATGTTTTATCCTTTACCAAAAAAGAGAAAGAAAGTGAGAAAGAAAGAAAGAAAGAAAGAAAGAAAGAAAGAAAGAAAGAAAGAAAGAAAGAAAGGACAAACAAATCAAGATTAGTCAGTTGTCCCATTTCCTTACAGCTATAAAATGTGTTGAATTTGTGGTAAATGTTCCACTGCTTTATTGAATCTGATACAAATAAATTCAATGTCTCCTACAAATGTCTTATACTTTTAGAAGAGATATCATTTATTACTGCTAGGAAAATGGACAAGTGCAAATGTTACAACTGAAACAAATGTGGGGCTTAAAAATCAATGCCAGGTTTTTCAGTCCTTGTGGGTGTGTGTGGGGGCGGGGTGAAAGCACATAGGAGAGGCATTAGATACAAGGTAACTGGGGGAAACACAGCTGTATCTTGGCAGCTGTGCCTCCGGTTGGTCAGATGTCCCTGTGTCCACAATATCCCCTTAATTGTCGCTAAATTGTTTCCACTGTACCAAAATGAATGCCTCAGGGCATTTCCCCACAGGAGTGCTGACCAAGGGTTTCTATTCTCAGAGACTGAAGGTCATTATAACTATCACTTGCAGTGTCTTTTGACAGGACTCCCCTTTTGTAGGGACCTGAAAAGAAACATTCTAAAAGGGAGATCAGGTTCACCATAAATTGGAATGAAAAAGGGGTCATCTTATACCATGTTTATATCATACACATCATAATATTCCTAGAATCTTTTATTTTAACTTGGCAATTCAGAACCGATTAAGCTGCTCCCCACACTGGAGTAAAATAAATCACACTCACCTCTCTTCAGAGTGTTTGCTCTGTTTAGCCTTGCTGAGTAAACTTTTGCTCAAACCATCTATGTCTGTTTCAGGTGAATTATTTCTTTTTAAAAGACAAGAGTCAAGAGAACCCTCTACGCACACCACCACTGCCACTAACAGAAATTAAAGGTGAAATATATTTAGTTATTTAGTAGACATATACAAAAGACTCAAGCCACTATTACAGCCACATGTCACCCCAAAATAAAGTAGAATGTTGGCAAGAAACACCACAATTTGAATTCCTAATGCCGGTTCCTTAGCTATTTTCTTGTACTTACAATTTTGGTGTAATTCTGAGATAATGGGCTCATGAACAATACACTGCACTTACTAAACATTTTGGAGGAACACATAACTTGAATACCAAGTTCATTGTTTCCATTTTCTCAGAATTACAGCCTGCCTGCAGCCAATGTGCTGACATGTTAATTTGTAACTGAAAGGCAAACACATTCATTTTCATCAAAATACCATGAAAAAAAAAATTGTGGTAGAGTTGACAAAGATGACAGCAGAGAGAAAGGACTCCCTCAGCATGATAGCTGCTTTTTTACTTTCTGATAGTGACTCGTGGACTAAAAGCTGAATAAAAGATTTATATCATCATTCAGACCAAGAACAACAACTTCATAGCAGAAATCAAACTGTTAAGAAAAGTTTTTTTTTTTTATAACAGAAACAGGCACAACTTATTAGGAGAGATGCAAAAATACTAAACTATTAATATTTGTACGTGATCCAAATAAAATAATATATAATTTCAAGGCTGACATTAGTACATACAACCTGGATGAATATCAAACTCTGAACTTGAAGAGGCAAAAACCATTGCAAAATGTTGGAATTCAATGTAAGCTGTCATGTTAATATATTTAGATTTTCCAAGGTGTTCCTTTTAGCAGAAACAAAACATAACAAACCATGAAATTAGTCTTCAGTCTACCAAAATATTCAAATCTGAAATCAATATTTCATTGCACTTTTTATTAATAATACATTGCATTAATCAACCCAGAGAAAGGCGTGGAAGTCTTGAGAAAAATATTTAGACTACACATCTGATTATTATAATAGAAAATCCCCTTGAGGGTCAAAGGGCAAAATATCCTTGAAAGAAGTACCTGCTAAAATTTAATTCCCATTGCTCTAATTTCACGGCCTCCAAGATCATTTTCTATTAATGTAATCTGGTCACCGGGGTACATGTATTTGCTCAAAGGGAGTGGCTGACTAACTCCTATATGAAGTACAACTTATACTGTGAGTTGAAGAGTGGGCAAGATTTACAAAGTTGTGTCTGGTGATTTGGCTACTGTGAGCAAACAGTGGGCAGGAATTACAAAGTTGTGTCTGATGACTGGGTTACTGTGAATCAGTCTTTGAGGATGTGTTACCTCCAGCTGACCAGAGTTTCTCTCATGTTTGAGGATGCAATATCCTCAAAAGTCCTATCAACATACACCCATGAAATTAGGCTTAAACTGAAATAGTTTTTTTTTCTTTTTTATCACAAAACAGAAGATTACCACACAGCAAAAGATGAAAGAAGCATAGTAATACCTAATATTTTTATCTACCGATTTCTTACTCTGTTCCTTAACTCAGTTTTCTTTTTAACAGAACTCCAAAAAGTACTGGGGAGACTATTCTACTGGAATAATCTATCCCAAGAATATTTCTTTATCTGTCTTCATCACAAAGTAATGAGAGGATGACTTTAAAGAAAATACACAACACTGCATATCTAATATTACCTAATAAAAAACTCATTGAATACTATCATCATAGAAATGTGTGATTTAAAAACTTATACATATAGCTAATAAGATGGTGCAATAGATAAGAGCACTTGCTACCAAGCCTAGCAACCCAAGGTCGATCCCTGAGATCTGTGTGGTAAAAGGAGAAAACCAACTCCAGCAAGATGTCCACTGACCTCCATAAACATGCCATGCTTGTTACACACAATATATAAATAAATACGTGTAATTAAAGCAAACACAAATACGTATACATGCAGAGATTACACTGAAACAAAATTGTTACTGAGAAAAATATTTTTGTGAATTAATCTTTCTTATTTTAAATTCTCCGAACACTAGCACTGATTTTAGGATAAGAAAAACATATTCTACAAAACTTCAACTATTTTTTAGACAATTTTAGTAAAGCACGAGGAGGAGGATTTCTAGTTCGCATGACTTTGATAGCATGAATCACTTCACATCATTGTAATATTTTCAAAGAAATAGATAATTTGATCAGTGTAATAATAAACATTCCGGAAACAGACATCTATAAATATAGCCAACTGATCTTTGACTAAAAGCACAGACAGTGCAATGGAGAAAACAGATATTTTACTAGACAATATTGGAATATCTAAACAGCCACATACTAAGCAAACCAAAGAATAGGGCAGGGTATGGACAGAGGAGAGAAAATCTAGAGACAGATTTACACTACTTCCAAAGGTGAACTCAGTATATCATAGTCCTAAATGCAAAAGACAAAACTATAAGACTCCTAGAAAATACCCTCTGCAGAAACTCTATACCTGCCCAGACTTTGGTATTCAAATAGAATACCAAAAGTGCTAACCATGAAAGAAATAGCTGGTTAACTGGCATTCACCTTAAAACTAAAATGCCCTGCCCTTCTTCAGCCCCTCTGCCCTCTGTGGGCATATAACATCACCCAGCTCAGCCTGTCTGGGCGATGGGTTCGAATCCTCAGGGCACCCAGGTGTGCTGGAGTTCCTTTGTTTCAATAGCCTGCCTGCACCAAGCAAGGTAGGCGCTTTGTTTACGAGCTACCCAACCAGCATGGAGACCTGATCTCGGCGCCAGGAGAGCCAGCACTGGGCACAGAGACCTGATCTCGGTGCCAGGAGAGCCAGCATTGTGGAGAGCCATCATTGGGCACGTTGATCTGATCTCGGCACCAGGAGAGCTATCACTGAGGAGAGCCATCACTGAGAAGGTACATCAGTAGGCAAGAAGACCTGATCCTGTAAAAGAAGATCCATAGGGGAGCATTCGGAGGAAGAGATGGGCAGGCGCCAATGCAAGAATTCACCCAACAATCTGAAAAGCAACATGAATCCACCAGAAACCAGCGACCTCACAACAGGAGGACATGAACACCTTAACCAAGAAGAAGTAGAAAAAATCGACTTTATGAAAGTGATTGATGCCCTTAAACAGCATGTAAAGAACACCCTTATAGAAATGGATGAGAAATATAACAGAAAGTTTGAAGAATTGAATAAATCAGTGAATGACACCCTAGAAAACCAAGGAAAAACAATCAAACAGATAATGGAAACAGTTCAAGACTTGAAACTGAATTGGAGGCAAAGAAGAAAACACAAACAGAGGTTCGGCTGGGCATGGAAAATTTAAGTAAACAAACAGAGACTACAGAAACAAGCATAACCAACAGAATACAAGAGATAGAAGAAAGAATCTCAGATTCTGAAGATACCATAGAGAAAATAAACACACTGATCAAAGAAAACAGCAAGTCCAACAAACTTTCATCACAAAACATTCAGGAAATCTGGGACACAATAAAAAGACCAAACCTAAGAATAATAGGTGTAGAAGAAGGGGAAGAAGTGCAGCTCAACGGTCCAGAAAATATATTTAATAAAATTATAGAAGAAAACTTTCCCAACCTAAAGAAAGATATACCTATGAAGGTTCAAGAAGCATACAGAACACCAAATAGGCTGGATCAAAAAAAAATCCCCTCACCATATAATAATCAAAACACTAAGCATACAGAATAAAGAAAGAATATTAAGAGCTGCAAAGGAAAAAGGCCAAGTTACTTACAAAGGTAAACCTATCAGACTTACACTTGACTTCTCCATGGAAACCATGAAAGCCAGAAGGTCCTGGATAGATGTATTGCAGAAACTAAGAGACTATGGATACAAGCCCAGACTACTATACCCAGCCAAGCTTTCGTTCACTATAAATGGAGAAAATAAAACTTTCCAGGATAAAAACAAATTTAAACAATACGTAGCCACAAATCCAGCCTTACAGAAAGTAATAGAAGGAAAAGCACTAACCAAGGAGTCCAACAATGACCACAATAACTCAGACATCTAGAGACCCTTCACCAGCACAACTCAAGGAAGGGAAACACACAAACTCTACGACTAAAAAAGTGACCGGAGTTAACAACCACTGGTCATTAATATCACTTAATGTCAATGGACTCAACTCACCTATAAAAAGGCACAGGCTAAGAGATTGGATAAGAAAACAGGATCCAACATTCTGCTGTTTACAAGAAACACACCTCAACCACAAAGACAGGCACCTACTCAGAGTAAAGGACTGGGAAAAGGCTTATCAAGCAAATGGACCTAAGAAACAAGCAGGTGTGGCCATACTAATCTCTAACAAAGTTGAATTCAAACTTAAATCAATCAGAAGAGATGGAGAGGGGCATTTTTATACTCATAACAGGAACAGTTCATTAGGATGAAGTCTCAATCCTGAATATCTATGCCCCTAATATAAAAGCACCCACGTACATAAAAGAAACATTGCTAAAACTCAAGGCAGCCATAAAATCGCACACACTAATAGTAGGAGACTTCAACACTCCTCTCTCACCAATGGACAGGTCAATCAGACAGAAACCTAACAGAGAAACAAGAGAATTAATAGAGGTAATGAAGCAAATGGACTTAACAGACATCTATAGAACATTCCACCCAAATAGGAAAGAATATACCTTCTTCTCTACAGCTCATGGAACCTTCTCGAAAATTGACCACATAGTCGGTAACAAAGCAAACATCCACAATTACAAAAAAATATTAGTAACCACCTGTGTCTTATCAGATCACCATGGATTAAAGTTAGAATTCAACAACAAGGCTATCCCCAGAAAGCCTACAAATTCATGGAAACTGAACAGTCAACTACTGAACCACAGCTGGATTAAGGAAGAAATAAAGAAAGAAATTAAAGTCTTCCTGGAATTCAATGAAAATAAAGAAACAACATATTCAAACTTATGGGACACAATGAAAGCAGTCCTAAGAGGAAAGTTCATAGCACTAAGTGCCCACTTAAAGAAAACAGAGAAAGCACACATTGGAGACTTAACAGCCCACCTGAAAGCTCTAGAAAAAAAAGAAGCAGACTCACCTAGGAGGAGTAGAAAACTGGAAATAATCAAACTGAGGGCCAAAATCAACAAAATAGAAACACAGAAAACAATCCAAAGAATCAATGAAACAAAAAGCTGGTTCCTGGAGAAAATCAACAAGATTGATAAACCCCTATCCAAACTAATCAAATGGCAGAGAGAGAATTTGCAAATTAATAAGATCAGAAATGAAAAGGGGGACATAACCACAGACACAGAGGAAATTCAGAGAATCATTAGATCTTACTACAAAAGCCTGTATGCCACAAAACTAGAAAATCTAAAAGAAATGGACACTTTTTTAGATAAATACCATATACCAAAGTTAAACCAGGAACAGGTGAACAATCTGAATAGACCTGTTAGTCACAAAGAATTAGAAGTGGTTATCAAAAGCCTCCCTACCAAAAAAAGCCCAGGACCAGATGGTTTCAATGCGGAATTCTACCAGAACTTCCAAGAAGACCTAACACCTATACTCCTTAATGTATTTCACAACATAGAAACAGAAGAGTCATTGCCAAATTCCTTTTATGAGGCTACAGTTACTCTGATACCAAAACCACACAAAGACTCAACCAAGAAAGAGAATTATAGGCCAATCTCACTCATGAACATCGATGCAAAAATCCTCAACAAAATACTGGCAAACCGAATCCAAGAACACATTAGAAAAATTATCCATTATGATCAAGTAGGCTTCATCCCAGAGATGCAGGGCTGGTTCAACATACGAAAATCTATCAATGTAATCCATCATATAAATAAACTGAAAGAAAAAAACCATATGATCATTTCATTAGATGCTGAAAAGGCATTTGACAAAATTCAACATCCCTTTATGATAAAAGTCTTGGAGAGATTAGGGATACAAGGGTCATACCTAAATATAATAAAAGCTATTTACAGCAAGCCGACAGCTAACATCAAATTAAACGGAGAGAAACTCAAAGCCATCCCACTAAAATCAGGAACACGACAAGGCTGTCCACTCTCTCCATACTTCTTCAATATTGTGCTTGAAGTTTTAGCAATAGCAATAAGACAACATAAGGAGATCAAGGGGATTCGAATCGGAAAGGAAGAAGTTAAACTTTCGTTATTTGCAGATGATATGATAGGGTACATAAGTGACCCCAAAAACTCCACCAAAGAACTCCTACAGCTGATAAACACCTTTAGTAATGTGGCTGGATACAAGATCAACTCCAAAAAATCAGTCGCCCTCTTATACACAAATGATATGGAAGCTGAGAGGGCAATCAGAGAATCATCACCTTTCACGATAGCCACAAACAGCATAAAATATCTTGGGGTAACTCTAACCAAGGAAGTGAAAGATCTATTTGAGAAGAACTTTAAGGCATTGAAGAAAGAAATTGAAGAGGATACCAGAAAATGGAAGGATCTCCCTTGCTCTTGGATTGGGAGGATCAACATAGTAAAAATGGCAATTCTACCAAAGGCTATTTATAGATTCAATGCAATCCCCATCAAGGTCCCATCAAAATTCTTCACAGATCTTGAGAGGACAATAATCAACTTTATATGGAAAAACAAAAAACCCAGGATAGCCAAAACAATCCTATACAATAAAGGAACTTCTGGAGGCATTACAATCCCTGACTTCAAACTCTATTACAGAGCTACAGTAATGAAAACAGCTTGGTACTGGCATAAAAACAGAGAAGTCAACCAATGGAATCATATAGAAGACCCGGTTTTTAGCCCACAAACCTATGAACACCTCATTTTTGATAAAGGAGCTAAAAGTATACAATGGAATAAAGAAAGCATCTTCAACAAATGGTGCTGGCACAACTGGATGTCAACCTGTAGAAAAATGAAAATAGACCCATATCTATCACCAAGCACAAAACTCAAGTCCAAATGGATCAAAGACCTCAATATCAGTCCGAACACACTGAACCTGATAGGAGAGAAAGTGGGAAGTACCCTACAACAGATGGGCACAGGAGATCGCTTCCTAAGTATAACCCCAGCAGCACAGACATTAAGGGCAACATTGAATAAATGGGACCTACTGAAACTGAGAAGCTTCTGTAAAGCAAAGGACACTGTCACTAAGACAAAAAGGCAACCTACTGACTGGGAGAAGATCTTCACCAACCCTGCAACAGACAAAGGTCTGATCTCCAAAATATATAAAGTACTCAAGAAACTAGACTTTAAAATGCTAATTAACCCAATTAAAAAATGGGGCACTGAACTGAACAGAGAATTCTTAACAGAAGAAGTTCAAATGGCCAAAAGATACTTAAGGTCATGCTCAACCTCCTTAGTGATCAGGGAAATGCAAATCAAAACAACTTTGAGATATCATCTTACACCTGTCAGAATGGCTATAATCAAAAACACCAATGATAGCCTTTGCTAGAGAGGTTGTGGAGAAAGGGGTACCCTCATCCATTGCTGGTGGGAATGCAAACTTGTGCAACCACTTTGGAAATCAGTGTGGCGGTTTCTCAGGAAATTTGGGATCAACCTACCCCTGGACCCAGCAATACCACTCTTAGGAAAATACCCAAGAGATGCCCTATCATATGACAAAAGCATTTGTTCAACTATGTTCATAGCGGCATTATTTGTAATTGCCAGAACCTGGAAACAACCTAGATGTCCTTCAATGGAAGAATAGGTGAAGAAAGTGTGGAATATATACACATTAGAGTACTACTCTGCCATAAAAAAACAATGACTTCTTGAATTTTGCATGTAAATGGATGGAAATAGAAAACACTATCCGTAGTGAGGTAACCCAGACGCAAAAAGAGGATCATGGGATGTACTCACTCATAATTGGTTTCTAGCCATAAATATAGGTCACTGAGTCTATACTTTGTGATCCTAAAGAAGCTAAATAAGAAGGTGAACCCAAAGAAAAACATACAGTTATTATCCCTGCTATGGGAAATAGACAAGATTGCTGGGCAAAAAATTGGGACCTTGGGGGTGGGGTAGGATAGGGGTAAGGGGAGATGGGGAGAGAAAAGTGAGAAGGGGAGGATGGGGGGAACTTGGGGAAAAGGGGTTAATTGGGGATAAAACAAGGTTGGATAGAGGAGCAGGGAATCACATAACTTAATTAAGGGAACCACCTTAGGGTTGGTAAGAGACATGAACCTAGAGTGGCGCCCAGGTGCCCAGGGCAATGTCCCCAGTTAGTTCCTTGGGCAGCTGAGGATAGGGAACCTGAAATGACCCTATCCTATAGCCACACTGATGAATATCTTGCATATCACCATAGAACCTTCATCTAGCGATGGATGGAGATAGAGACAGAGACCCACACTGGAGCATCGGACTAAGCTCCCAAAGTCCCAACGAGGAGCAGAAAAGAGGGAGAACATGAGCATGGAAGTCAGGACCATTCCTGTTTCCTTTATCTCTGATGGAGCATGTGTCTTGATGTTCCTGCTCTAGAATTGTTCCTGTGGAAGTGACCCTTTCATTCTATTCATCTTTTCCTCCCTTCTCTTTTTAAAGCTATTAATCTGTGAGCCAGAGATTAGCACGAAACATACGGAAGAGTAAAACTGAGTAACTAACTAGCATTTAATGAAAGGAAACTGCTCCATGGCCAGAGGAAATTTGCTAAATGAATATGTGAGATCTATGTTTCTCAAGAATTTTCTTATAAACTCTTTGAACAGCCTGTCCTTGTATCTGCAGGCCATTACTTAGGGAAGATAATGGTCTCATGTTCTTGTGCCTTGTATGCTGGCTAAGTGGTGCTCTTTGGCTGACCCGCTATCATCACTGTAGTGGTGAGGCTCTGGAAAATGTGACTCCCTAGGTGTCTTTCCTGGAATTGAAGGGATGGTTATGGTGAGAGCCTTTATTTGCTACTCAGACAGAGGAGCTGTTTCGACAGGGCAGGAACTGGGAAATTCTCGAGAGGGACATGTTTAAACTGTACTAACAAAACAGAGAAGGATCCTGGGTAGAAGTCCCCTGACTTCTTCTTCATCTTTCTGATACTTACTGTATTTGCAATTGACCAAATCCACTCAATCGGCCAGAGCAATGACCTCTAGAGGCACAGGGTAAGACCAGTGCAGTGATTGTAGTTGAAGAGTCATTGGGACTCTTTAGTGTTGCCTACATTGTATGCTGTCAACTTGGCATTTCCAAGACTTCCTTCTGAGCACAGGGAGCATTATTTGCCAGAACCCCACCATCACCACAGTGATGAGAGGCAAGGTCAGCCAATGGGCAGCGTTTGAATGGTCTAAAAGGCAGAAGATCGGCATCTTCCCTCAACTATGGCATGAACATGCATCGACAAGCTGTTCAAAGAGTTCCTAGGAAACTTCTTGAGAAATGTAGATTTCATCTATCCATTTAGCAAATTCCTTTTCTTTCTGAGCATCACAAGTTGTAATTAACAGAAAAAATTTAGTAAAGCCAAATCCCACTGTGATTGTGAATCAGGTAAAAGTCTGTGTCCATACACTTGCAGTGTGTATATGTGTTTTATTGCACACGCTTGTATGTGGAGGTCAGAAGTCAACCCTTTCTGCCTTCCTCAAACACTGTCTGCCTTGGGTTTTTGATTCAGTGTCTCTCCCTGGTCTGGAACTCCCCGATGAAGGAAGGAAGGCTGAGTAGCCATCAAGTCTCAGGGATATGCCTGTGTTATCTCTCCAGCGCACGCCTTCACACCCAGATTCTTTCTACATGGTTCTGTGGTATCGAACGTGCCATCTCATTTATGCAATGCGAATAGTTTATGGACTGAGCTATTTATTCCCCCAAGCCCAGTTCCCACATCCCTTTACATTATTAAAATTCTATAGTTTGTAAAATTTCAAAGAATGTAGACATTTCCTGACTCTTGCCTATGTCTAGCATGTACTTACTGTCTCACCATGAATTTTATTTGATATATATAATTATGAATGACCTGCTAGGCAGTTTTCAGCCCCATATATATACCTCTTTTCAATTATTTGTTGTACATCTGAACCAGAATCAATAAAAAGAATTCTGCCTTATTGGATCAGTGATTGTAAGAGATATACATTTATTGTGGAGAATATATATGTATACTTAATGACTATACATATACAAATATAATATGTGTGTTGTAGCTACTATATATATTTTGTATGTATATATAAAACATACGTCATACAGACATATATAATGGATGATCACACTATTTAACAGTTACAACTTTCTTAACATTCGTCTCTGAGAGTCTCCCTTTTTTAACTGCCCTATACCAGGGCTAAAATATATTTGAATTTTTCTATCTTTATTCTTTTCCCTGGAAAATAATAGTTTTATATGTGTGTGTATATGTACATGCTGTGTGTGTATCCTTATATATTGAATTGTGCAGCTTAACTGTGCAGCTTCACTGATTCTAAGCTTGAAAAAGTCACAATTTAATCATTTTTAAATTGCTTTTGTCATTTAAGATTATTTTTTGAGATTCACCAATGTTATGTGTAGCTTTATTTCATTTATCTTTCATTGTTTCGTGATGTTCCTTTATCACAATTGATATGCTTTGAATATTCTCACACAGGTTTTCTGCTGCATTATATGAGAAAGTGTCTAGATGGGTGATGGTCTTTGGAATCTGACCGATAGGTCAGGATCTGTGACTCTCCTACAGAGTCCTGAAGGGCAGTGACTGAGTTATATTTCTACTAGCAACTTCAAAGACTTGTCTAAAACAATCTTTATTAAGTGCCTGGTGAGATGGTTCCATGGGTAAGGTAGCCAAGTGTGACAGCCTAAGTTTGATCCCAAGAACCTACATGGTGGAAGGAGAAAACTGATTTTCTCAACTTGTCCTCTGACCTCTATCTAGGTACCATGGCACGTACCTCACTCCCACTGATAAATAAATAAATGTAAAAAAATAAACTTTAGAAATATGTTTTGCTAGCATAGTGACTACAAAATTAAATCTCATTGATCTTATTTTGTATCCTTCTGGTCACAAATAAGTATGGGTGATATCTTATATATGTATTTTTTTGTTGTTTTTTTTTATTATTAAAGATTTCTGTCTCTTCCCCACCTCCGCCTCCCCTTTCCCTCCCCCTCCCCCAATCAATTGCCCCGTCCCTCGTAAGCCCAAAGAGCAGTCAGGGTTGCCTGCCCTGTGGTATGTCCAAGGACCACCCACCTCCATCCAGGTCTAGTAAGGTGATCATCCAAACTGCCTAGGCTCCCGCAAAGCCAATAGGTGCAGTAGGATCAAAAACCCATTGCCATTGTTCTTGAGGTCTCAGTAGTCCTCATTGTCCACTATGTTCAGCGAGACCGTATTTTTTTATTGGAAAAAAATTCCTGCTTCCTCCCAGCCTCCCATTTCCCTCCCCCTCCTCCTGCCCCTCTCCCCCTCCCCGCACTCTTCTCCCCCTCCCTCTCCAGTCCGAAGAGCAGTCAGGGTTCCCTGCCATGTGGAAAGTCCAGGGTCTTCTCCCCTCCATCCAGGTCTAGGAAGGTGAACATCCAAACTGGCTAGGCTCCCACAAAGCCAGACATGAACCTAGAGTGGCTCCCAGGTGCCCAGGGCAATGTCCCCAGTTAGTTCCTTGGGCAGCTGAGGATAGGGAACCTGAAATGACCCTATCCTATAGCCATACTGATGAATATCTTGCATATCACCATAGAACCTTCATCTAGCAATGGATGGAGATAGAGACAGAGACCCACACTGGAGCATCGGACTAAGCTCCCAAAGTCCCAATGAGGAGCAGAAGGAGGGAGAACATGAGCATGGAAGTCAGGACCACGAGAGGTGCACCCATCCACTGAGACAGTGGGGCTGATCTATTGGGAGCTAACCAAGGCCAGCTGGACTGTGACTGAAAAAGCATGGGATAAAACCGGACTCTCTGAACATGGCGGACAATGAGGGTTGATGAGAAGCCAAGGACAATGGCATGGGGTTTTGTTCCTACTTCATGTTCTGGCTTTGTTGGAGTCTAGCCAGATTGGATGTTCACCTTCCTAGAACTGGATGGAGGGGAGAAGACCCTGGACTTTCCACAGGGCAGGGAACCCTGACTGCTCTTCAGATTGGAGAGGGAGGGGGGAGGGGCGGGAGGAGGGGGAGGGAAATGGGAGGCTGGGAGGAAGCAGGGATTTTTTTTTCAATAAAAAAAAAAAAACTAAAATACCCTGTGTGAAGCATACAGTCAAGAAAATGAGAAAATAGCCTACAGACTTGCATAAAAGTGGTGTGGGAAGTCTTTCTGTACATATGTTGCTTTTATTGGTTAATGAATAAAGAAGCTGCTTTTAGCCAATGGCTTAACATATTATAGCCAGGCTGAAATATATACATATATATACATATACATGGGGGGGGGGAGAGAGAGTGGGCAGAGTCAGAGAGATGGCATGTAGCTGCCCACAGGAGAGAGATGACCAAAACCTTGCCAGTAAGCCACAGCCACATGGCAATACACAGATGAATAGAAATGGGTTAATTTAAGATGTAAGAGCTAGCCAATAAGAAGCTAGGGCTAATAGGTCAAACAGTGATTAATTAATCCAATTTCTGTGTGTTTATTTTGGGTCTGAGGGGCAGGGAATGAATGAGCAGCCTCTTGTCAACATAAAAGTACATGCAAACCAAACACCAATACAAAATAGACAAAGACCTCCCAAAACTTAACTGTTAAAAAAAAATACAATTTAAAACTGTCAAAACACATTAATAGTCAACTCTCCATACAACAATGGGAATGCACAAACAAAAAGTTGCTCCATATCACATGCCAGGAGGAACACATCATAGGATTGAAATGTCCTCCATTCCCATTGCAATGGCACACGCTCCAAACATGACACCACCCAATCCTGACAAGAACATAAGAGGACCCCTCATTCATTGGTAGGGGTGCACAAAATACAGAGCCACCTCAGAAGATAGACTGGCATCCCACTTCCTCTTCCTTCCTTTTATTTTCTTTTACCACATAGGTAATTATTCTATCACTGAGCTTCATCTGTATCTAGTAGTTGCTTCCAGAATCATCTCCAGATTGTGCTTCTTGGTTGTGATGCCTTACCCTGAGCGCCTTCTTTACTGGACTGGGAAACACCTAGCACATGAGTGAAGCAAGTGTCAGGAGTGCTGATGATGTGTCTCCCAGAGGCTATTAGTTCACAGGTATTCTGAGATAATCAATGGTTTATTCACTGGACAGACTTAATATTTGAGGTGAGTACTGGGAGGTAATGGAAGCTCCCGAATGTGGTTCTAGTGGGAGGAACTATTTAACTTGGTTGAGTGTCTTGGATGGATGAATCTCATCCTGGCCCCTCCCTATCTTTGTCCAGTTTCCAGGTTGCTTGGAGTTGATGTTCACTGCTCAGCATTGGAACCTGTGAGCTCAAATGAATCTTTCCTCCCTGAAGTTGCTCTTGTATTTGTCAGAGTACATTGGCATGTACCCAAATCACCTGAAAAGCTGTGTCCACACAAAACCCTGCACAGATGTTTACAGTAACTTTATTCAAGTGGCTGCAACTTGTGTTCTCTCCCTCTTCCGATGACATAAATCTTTCATGTCTTTAAATTGCCATCTTAGAAACATACAACATGCTGTGTTCTGCCATGGGTGGGTGGGTATTATGATATGGTGTGAGTGAGACCTGGGTGGGTCCCATGGTGGGTGAGGACAGTGCCAAGTGGGGACAGATCAATATGCCATACAGACAGAGTTTGAGTGTAGAGTTTATTTGAGATAAAGAGAATGAGAAGGGAAGAGAGATGGGGGAGGGCAGAGGAAGAGAGACAGAGACCTCCCCACTTCCTCAGAAGAAATAAAGGAAAAGAGAGAGAGATAGGGAGTGGGAGAAGCTTCTCTCTTAAAGGGACCTTTGCACCTGCGTACAGTCATGGAACTGCTTGCCATACATGAAGGGGTGACTGCGCCAGGTTCCCAAGGGGCACCAGGATACTAACATTGGGTAACAACAGTGCTGTGTCTGGACAGTGGCTCTCATTCAGTGCTGATAAATGACTTATCAAAACACAAAAGGACAGTAAGGAAAGGAAGCCCATAGTAATAAAGAATAAACCAGTCTGAAGAGTCTACACACTGCGTGGTTGCAATTCTATCATATTCTGAGAAGTCAAACCTATGAAAATAACACATTTTATCTCAGCCAGGAAGTGAAGCAATCAAACAAAACAGTATGGAGATAGTAAAAGGACAATGACCCCTGAGACTCTGAGGAGGGACAGATCAATGGGCAGAGAACAGGAGGTTTTGTATCCTAGCAAAACTCCCTGTCTTCTCGCATGATGGTTGATACATGCCGTTATTCATATTTCAAAATGCACATCATGTTCAATCCTCAAAGCAGATCCTCCTGGAAACTGCATGTAGATTTCTGTGAGGAGGATGTGTCAATCAATGTGGGCTTGTCAGTTGTTACCAGTATAAGCCTCTGGAAGGGAATGCTGGCATTTAGAGGGGCTGTGCTTTGGAGATGTGCATTAGGGAATGGAAAGTCTCTGCATTTACAGGTAATAATGCTGTAAATCTAAATCTTCTCTAAAAAATATATTCAAAATCAATACTACAAACCTAAAATGTTGTATTTTTAGGAACTTACACAACCTAAATCATTGCTCGCTGATGTGTATACTCAGACCTTATACTTTCAGTTTTAAAAATAGTTGGTACTTCATATATGGTTTCTAGGTTTTTGGATGACCTATTTCTACAAAGTTAATCATATTTTATAGAAAATTTTAAAATGACACCAAAAGTATTAAGATGCATTCATATTTCATATAAGATGCTTCATTACCATGTACTTTAGGTCACAAGTACACCATGCTATATTTTAATGTGTAAAGCACATGTCTCCTATGACCCCTGGTACTCCTTTATTCATCTCAAAGAACTTTTGCTTCATAACTTTACAAATACTTTCCCTTTTGCTAAGATAATTCTCGAGGCTGTGGTCAATATTCAAGTTCATGAAGCTTCAATCTCAGAAAAGAACAGAATTCATCTAACTCTCAGCAGTGAGAGCCTCTGGCCAAGGGGCATGAGCTTTCTTTTGTTCCCTTGGAAGCACTTGGAAATTCTTCTGCTTCCTCACACCTATTTATTTTTTTTCTAGTTGCAAAATCAGGGTAAGATGATGCAGAGACTAACTCAAAAGTAAGAAAGAACTCACCCATCAAAACCTTAGTATTTTAGCTGTGTTTCGATTCTTCCTGGTTTTCTGTAATTACAAATATGCCATGTTCCTAACTTTCAAGCTTGTTTTTAAGCATTATTCTATTTAGTCATATTATAATTATAAATCATAAATCATTTGTAATCACTATAAATACTTAATCACCCTATTGAAGGACAGGGGTGTCAGCTCTGAAGTCGGATACTTGAACCATTTTCCCACTGCTAGGAGCTATAATGTAATGTAGCAGGTTTCAACAGTGACATTTGAGAACAAGTGTTTTTTTTTTTCAAAGTCATGTTAGCCAGTCTTTGAAGCACTCCTGACAGGAAATTTTCAAAATCATTCTATATTTGCCATAAAGATAACTCATGTGTAAGTATAACAAATATACTATGAATATCATTTTCATAACCTATTTGTCAAAGAAAAATCACACAGCTCTCCATTTACCATTTTCAAGTACATTTTTTTCCTGATTCCTACCGTCTTCATTCTTCACCAAACAGGAGTGTTTCCATGCTTTGAAATCCTGTGTGACTAACTCTTTTTGTCCTCTCAGTTCATCCCTGATCCATATTAGTTAAGAGGCTGTTTTGAAATAAGGACAAATCTATTTCAGCCACATCTACCCCAGAAACGCTTGATGAGTCTAAGGAATCACAGGAACGTTGTATGCATGTTGACATGGCAGGCACAGTTTGAACCCAAGTACATCTACACTGACCCCATGACACGCCACATGCACCGTGTTCCCAGAGAAGAGTCTAACTCAGGACGGAAGTCGACAGACTGGTCACCCTAATGACCATGCCTCTGGGAGAGCAAGAAGATTCAGTAGCTGAAGGCGTTTCTGATTTGTGCATCTGAGCTGCTTTGTGGTATCCTAGAAACATGCCAGGGTCAAGGTTTTAAGAGATTCTGCTTCCTTGATCTTCTCAACTGACAGTTCAATTTGAGAAGAAACAAACAACAACAACAACAACAAAAAAAAAAAAACAGAAAAGGAAAAGGCCTCAAGGGTTCAGGTTGGCAGCATGAGCAGATGGAGAAAACAAAGCCGCGGAGTCAAGCCTCCACGAGTTCATCTGTGCCACCCCACCGTGCCACTGGCATGGGTGGACTGGAGTGAGCAGCCATTCTCGTCCCTGAGCTCACATGCCGCCCCCTCCTGCATGCTTCCCTGCTGAGATTCAAGGCAGAACACACTCACCTGCACTGGAAAAACTGGACAAGGCAACACAGTGTTGATTCACACATTAGAAAAGGGGGATCGATCACCTCCCCTGTCCAGACAGCTCAGATATTCACCATATGTAAAACCAAGTGTTGCTTTACAGACATCAGTGGAAACACTCACAGTCTGCACACATTTGGGTTTAAAGATTTCCCATGGCATTCACAGTTGTCTCCCTGGTCGGGACCTCGACTTCATCAGCCATGACTGATTTGACAGCTTGAGCTGTACGTTTCAAACTGTAATTAATTTTAAGACCATGGCCTCCGGCAATATTTGTAGCTGGCTGTTATATTAAAATGAATATTAATCTTACCAAGCTCATTTATTAAAATCAATTTCACTAAAATATAGTTTAAAAGGACTGTGTAGGATATTAAAGACATTTAATTAGAACAAAAGAGAGATGGCACAGGGTGTACACACACACACACACATATATATATATATATATTGAGATTTCTAAGCATAATCTGCCTTTTCCTCATCACTTATGTTTTCTGAAAACTGAACTTTACTATGCTAGTTTACAAAGTAAATCTAAATCTTGTCCTTCATTTGATGTCCATAATCATAGCTTTATTTTTTATTTTATTTTATTTATTTATTGGGGTTTTTTTTCTTTTTTTTATTTATTTTTATTAAAGATTTCTGTCTCTTCCCCACCTCCGCCTCCCCTTTCCCTCCCCCTCCCCCAATCCAGTCCCCCGTCCCTCGTAAGCCCAAAGAGCAGTCAGGGTTGCCTGCCCTGTGGTAAGTCCAAGGACCACCCACCTCCATCCAGGTCTAGTAAGGTGATCATCCAAACTGCCTAGGCTCCCACAAAGCCAATAGGTGCAGTAGGAACAAAAACCCATTGCCATTGTTCTTGAGGTCTCAGTAGTCCTCATTGTCCACTATGTTCAGCAAGACCGGTTTTATCCCAGGCTCTTTCAGACCCAGGCCAGCTGGCCTTGGTGAGTTCCCAATAGAACATCCCCATTGTCTTATTGTGTGGGTGTACCTCTCGCGGTCATGAGTTCCTTGCTCGTGCTCTCTCTCCTTCTGCTCCTGATTTGGACCTTGTTTGTAATAGCCAGAACCTGGAAACAACCTAGATGCCCTTCAATTGAAGAATGGATGAAGAAAGTATGGAATATATACATATTGGAGTATTACTCCGCAGTAAAAAACAAGGACTTCTTGAAGTTTGCAGGCAAATGGATGGAAATAGAAAACACTATCCTGAGTGAGGTAAGCCAGACCCAAAAAGAGGAACATGGGATGTACTCACTCATATTTGGTTTCTAGCCATAAATAAAGGACATTGAGCCTATAACTCAGGTTCTAAGAGAAGCTAAATAAGAAGGAGAACCCAAAGAAAAACATATAGGCATCCTCCTGAATATTAACCTTTATCAGGCGATGAAAGGAGACAGAGTCAGAGACAGAGACCCTCATTGGAGCACCGGACTGAAATCTCAAGGTCCAAATCAGGAGCAGAAGGAGAGAGAGCACGAGCAAGGAACTCAGGACCGCGAGAGGTTTTTTTTTTTTTTTTTTTTTTTTTTTTTTTTTTTTTTTTTTTTTTTTGAGACAGGGTTTCTCTGTAGCTTTGGAGTCTGTTGTCCTAGAACTAGCTCTTGCAGACCAGGCTGGCCTTGAACTCACAGAGATTCACCTGCCTCTGCCTCCTGAGTGCTGGGCGGTTGTGGGGCATGCTTTATAGTATATATCTGTTCACTATTACTCTTTCGCGCATCTTGGATAGACTTTAGGCAAGAACTCTGGGTTTACAAACCATCCACTTATATTTCTGTTGTCATGATTTTCAACTATTTCACTCCAATGCTTTAAAACGTCAAGTACCTAATGATGGGGCTCCATCTGCCACCCTGATTGAGAAGCCACTGTCAGGCAGGCCCACAAGAGAACTGCTTGATTTGGCAACTGAATAAGCAGAAAGGGTTGCCCTGTGTGCAAGGTGGGGATGCTGGTAACTTGGGAGCCTTGCCTTCACAACTGTGGCTCTGTCTGCTGTTGACTTCCTTCTCTAGAGGACCCTTTCCTGTAAATCACACCAGTAAACTGCTGTGAGGTGTTTCCTTTGTGTTCTGACAAACAAAGCTTGCCTGGAGATCAGAGGGTGGAGCTAACTGCTAGTTAACCACAGAAGCTGGGCTGTTGGGGTTTGGGCCTTTAATCCCAGCACTTAGGAGGAGGAGACAGGAAGTGATATAGTGGGGTGGAGACAGGATGATGGGAAGGAGAGAAGAAGGGAGGAACTGGCAGCAGCTGCTCCCAGTTCTTTGATCTTCCAGGTTTTTACCTTAATATTAGACTCCTGGTTTTTACTGATAAGACTAATTAGGGTCACACTCCAGAAAACAGCTCTCTAAAACACACCCCTTCAGCCTCTTTCTGTGTCTTCGTCTCCTTCCCCAAATGTTCTGATATCTTACTCAAATGGTACTTAGAACAATGGCTTCCTAAGATGCCCAGACAGTGATCTCTGGGACTTGTGAATGCATATCTTTACAAGGCATGTAGATGGCCCAGTATAACTAAGACTCTGAGATTGGCTTTGCAGCTGTACCCAACTTTATCACATGGACTTATAAAAGATAATAAAAGAATTCTGAGTCTAGGACAGTGGTGGGTCATGATGCCCTTGAGAGTGAAATAGCCTTTTCACAGGGGTTACCTAAGATCAAAGGAAATATCAGATATTTACATTATGATTCATAACAGTAGCAAAATTACAACTATGAAGGTGCAACAAAAATAATTTTATGGCTAGGGGTCATCATGACATGAGGACCTATATTAAAAGGGCTGCAGCATTAGGAAGGTTGAGAACCAGTAGTCTATGGGGAGCCTAAGACCACTCCCAACTCCCAACTCAAAGTAAACATGGAAATGTTCTCTGTTCCTACAGCTAAACGTGTATTTTCTAAAATCTTATATAAACACCATCATATAAACTCTTTTTGACTGAATCTCTTCACTTAAAACCACCATTTTGAAATTCTTCCATTTTGCTGCATTTGCTAAATTGTTGTATTATTTCTTAGAGTTTTAAAAACTAAATTAAAAAATTCATCCAAGATCCCACAATGGAAAAATGAATGTTCTTCATTCCCAGGAATCTCCACAGCAGGACAGTCTTTGCTTTTATTTGTCCATGTTCCCTAGAAAAGAAGAAGCAGATGCAACGGGATAGAAGCAGACACATAGAAAGTGATTTTGTAAGCAGAAGTGACTGAAGTAGTGGTGGGGACAGAAAGGTCCCTTGATCAACTGTCCAGAAAGCCAGTATTGTCGTTTCTATAAAAATCCAAAGACCCCAGGGCCAGTAGAGTGAAGGCCTAGATCAAAGTGAAAGGTCCAAGGACCAGAGGCATCTACATCCAAAGACAGAAGAACACGGATGCCTCAACTCACCAAGAATGAATTCATCGTGACTCTACTATTTTATCCTAGTTAGGGGCCTAGATAGACTGGATGACACCTGTTTACAACAGTAAGACACTCCCTTCCTCCCAGCATCCAACACTAACTTTCTCCAGATGTCTTTATAGATATACATAGAAGTTACATTTTACCATCTTCTCTAACTCTCGGTATACACTTTACAAAGTAATATTAAATCACTATTATTATTTTAACAGTCACTCACCTCGGTCCCAGCAAGCTCACTGCTTCGTTAACAGATAGGCAGAAGAGCAGGAGTATGACTGCATCCCACGGGAAAGACAGTTTGAGAGGGGGAAGCAGAAACTCCCTGACCATTATTTTTAGCTTTTAAAATGTCTGAAAAGTTGAAATTACAGAATCCTAAAGTGAGACAATGCTAGATTTTTGCACCTCATTATTTTAAGGATTGGGCCACCATAAGTGGCTCATGTGAATAATTAGCTGGAAACAGTTTCTGATAAAGGTTCAGAAAGATGCAGAGGAATTGATTAAGTAGTGGTAAAAGGCATTACCTTTAGGGCCACAATCCTAGCACGTGTATTTTTTCTAATGTATGAAACATAGAGAAAAATTGTTTCTATAGCTTTCCTCTCTAAACTTCTAGTGCTGCAATATATTAGCAATTTCTAATAAAAAAGAAACAGAGAGAGAGAGAGAGAGAGAGAGGGCTCCTTTTGAGAAGCAATTACTTCCTATGTGTCTGTTTTATACCTTATTGGTTCTGTTTTCCTGGAAAAACCTAAGGAATGATAGAATAGAATATCTGGTTATGGAGATGCCTGTGAATTTCTGTGAATCACGGTTTATCAAAAGCATCTCCTGGAAGGGATGTGACCAACAACAATTAATATGGAAATAAGTATCAATGCTGGTCAGAGACAAGACAGGAAAAATACAAGCCTGACTTTTGTTCTTGTCCTTTCATTGTTACTGCTTTGTAGACTCTAGCCTCTCCCCTTTACCTCCATAGCGTTAGCTTCCTTCATCCAGCGCACAAATGTGAAAGTCAATTTGTCTTCCCCCCTCCTTATCCTTTTATCTTTGCCCCACCCCCAAAGAACCCAATTCACATAATAAAGACATTCACAATTTAGAACTTCATGTCTCAGAATACGAACAGCCACTCATCTGCTTGAAAACTCTTTGGAAGATTCTAGTGTATCTTAAAGAGCATATGCCAAAAGGCTGCTTTTAATCTAACTCCCACATAAAATCCTTTCCTACATTTCCCTCTCCTAGTCAACAATTCACTTTCTGACCCACATGTATCAGGTCATTCCTGGTAGCTCTATATCTTTCATTCCTTTCTATACCCAGGCTAGCAGCACATCTTGTCTTCACTCTGTGCGCACACTGTTTCTCAAACTGGCTCACTTCTCTCCTCGCTGCTTTCCTAGTCTAAGCTACTGTCATGAGCTGCAATTCATCCCTAATAAGTCAGCGCATATCCTTTTCAGTTTCTTTATTCTCTGAAATAAAATAAGGAATCTTAAAAGAGATGTCATTCCTCCTACTCTTCAGAATGTTTGAAATTAATTTTTATAATAATAGGGTATTGAAGATGGTCAACATATATAGGTATATATATATATATATATGAAATATAAATTAAACCCCTAGTTCATATAAAAATAGTAAATTCGAACTAAGAAGGAAAGAACTCATAAAAACACCTATTCAATTCCTGATGGATATGTCAACCTTCATCCAATCCAGTGTCAGTAAATGAGATATTGACATCATAATCATCTTCATCCTCTTGCTTAGAAACCAACCAGTCTGAAATCACTCTCCTTATTACTTGAACTTGCTTTTCTTGTCTGGTTAACATCTGGTGTCACCAAAGTGATTGTTCTAAAACAGAAGATTACATTCTTCCTTTGTTTAAATTATTAAATGTTACAATGTGAATTATTATTTATTTATTTATTTATTTATTTATTTATTTATTAAAGATTTCTGCCTCCTCCCCGCCACTGCCTCCCATTTCCATCCCCCTTCCCCAATCAACTTCCCCTCCCTCATCAGCCTGAAGAGCAGTCAGGGTTTCCTGCCCTGTGAGAAGTCCAAGGACCTCCCACCTCCTTCCAGGTCTAGTAAGGTGAGCATCCAAACAGCCTAGGCTCCCACAAACCCAGTATGTGCAGTAGGATCAAAACCCAGTGCCATTGTTCTTGACTTCTCAGCAGTCCTCATTGTCCACTATGTTCAGCGAGTCCGGTTTTATCCCATGCTTTTTCAGACCCGGACCAGCTAGCCTTGGTGAGGTCCCAATAGAACATCCCCACATCCCCATTGATTGTAACTTTTAGGACCAATTCTATAGCTTTTATCGGGTCACATCTTCCTGCAGTTCTGTCTAGGACCAAGTTAAGAAGTTGTTTGTGATGTGGCCTCATAGTAGCTCGTGATTTGTGTCTCTAATCTAGTACTTGGCCCTTCTGTGCTTTTTGTCACGAGTCTCCCTAGTAATGGTTACTACAACACATATCTTGGAATTTTGGTATGATGAGGAGGATAGAGGCATACAATATACTATTTAATATGATTTCGTATTCCATCATGTGCTTATTAGGCTCTCAAGTCTCCGGAGAGCTTAGATTATTAAAATCGATTATTCATTTGAGCACAAAACATCTTGAGAATCCAAGAAGCTGTCATGGCTACATTACTTGAACTTTAGCTTGAAGAAATAGCAGATACTTCATTGATGGACAAATCTCTCAAATGGCTCATCCAAACAGATGATGATAACATAAAATGTCAGTAATATTCATAGAAGTAGTCATAGAAGACATCAGAAAGTGCTCTGAAGTAAAAACTCTTTAAATACTTTTGTATGTAGCTTACACTCTCACCTGATGTTTTACGCCCAAAATGGCATCAGCAGTCATATTGCCTCAGGTAACAGCTAAGTTAGACTGTGCCAGAATGCTCTACGTGACTGAGAAAGTTGTGATAAAAATGTCAAATCTTGTCTCATTAACAGCATTGTGGTAGCAGAATGAGTCAGTAGCCTTTTTTCTAATTTATATTTTATGGTGTCAATAGAGACCATTAAAAGTCATATTGGATAAAACTTTAGTTCAGAACTTCACAAAAAAGAACATTGTGTGAAAAAAGAATTTTTTTATATGATTCACTGCACACCTAAAACAATCTTCCCCAGATTGCATTTGCAAAGCTAAAGTTGAGGTTTTTAATGCAAATGAAACGCACTGGCTATATTAAAAAGTAGATCAGGTAATAATTAGTCAAGGCTAAGAGATCAACTGTGGAGTATGTTTGCTCATAAAAGATCAGCCACTTTCACCTTTTTGCAATATTTCTAAGTCATTTTGCCCTTTGTAATAAAAAAGGTGATACACTGTAAATGTCAAGATCTGGTGGTATATTAAATAGTTCAACAATTGGGGAGATAAAACAACTCCATCCTTTCTCCAGTACAGTTCTTATCAATTCAGACTGGTTTTGTTCCCTAATAATTTAAATCCAGTGTTTTCTGTTCATCCAGGCTTCTGGTCAACAGTATGCTTGGAATGAGTCTTACAACTTAGATTGGACTTTTAAAGGAACCAGCTCTAACCTCGAATGTATCAATTGACTTTTTAAAGGAACCAGCACTAAACTCAAAGGTATCAGTCACTAAGTGTATCCAATTGCTGATTGGTGACACCAGTAGTCCAACTCTTGTCCTTCCTTGCTTCCACACCTCACACTTCATCCTACCGCCTCCTGTATGGTCTTTTATGTGATTCCCTCCGCTGTCCTGTGGAGGATTTGTCATTTACTTTTTTTTTCAAGTGAGTATGTTAGGCACATTTGCCAGTGAATAGGAGTTATCCTATACAGATATAGTGTTTGCAAGCACCTTACCCACCCAAACTACCAAGGGATCAGGAGCCAACAGCTGACACAGCCTCCATCCACCAATGGAATAACTGGAATTGTCTTGAGAATTTAAACCAAAATTGCAGATGGGAGTAGGTATCAGAAGTAAAAAGGCTACTTTAGAGTTTGAAAGATTAAGAAAAGCTGTCGCTAAATCATCACCTATGTGACCAAAACAATGGACATCAGTTTAGGACAGGAAAAGAAGCTGACACACCAAAGTCAGAGAGAAGATAAAATAAAGGGAACCAAAGGGATTAAAAGAGGAGGATAAAGGATGGAGGAAGGAGGGCAGGCAAGGGAGGAGGAGAAGGGGAGGGGAGGGGAAGAGAGAAGAGAAGGGTAGGAGAAAGGCAGAAAGAGGAAGGGAGGAAAAACGTTAAGGGAGGAAAAAGCAAACAGACCTCATTCCTGAAGAGTGCTAGGTCTGACTGGACTTCCCTTCTTATTCTGGCAAGACAGCAAACTTGACTATTGAAGGCTCATTCTACATCACCTTGGCTTATGCTAGCCCTAATGAACAGGGTCACAGCAAACCCGCCTTATCTATGACACCACAGAAAAGAGGTCACTGAGTCCAGTGCTTACAGACAAGTGGAAATATTCAGCTCTCTTTCTTAGGGACAGAATGTGCCCACCTGCACTAGGTCTTAATCTACAAGACATCTGTTATTGGTATGCCAGTATATGTACTATTGTAATTAATTAGGAAAAATCTTTGGAAACTACAATAAATGAAAACAGTAAAAAAAAAATCAGAGACTCTTGAATAAATAGTCAAAAATTCTCAGTATTGTTTGCAACCAAAACCAAAATGTAGAACTTCTCTAGAAGAAAATATTAAAACAAATGACCACATAACTGTGAAGCAGGATCAACTCTACAGAAGCTAAATTCTATGTTTTGAGTCAATGTGTTAAGCAAGAAAAGGTGCTGACGTGTCTTTAAGCACCTTCAGTTTATTATTGTATATCATCTCGGACATGGGCTATGAAACGTGATATTTTCTTACACAGGTGCTTAACAAAGTGCTCACACATGTCTTGTAAAAATCACATCACCCCCTTTCACAGGTGGGAACATAGGAGGCTTAAGTATCAAGTCTAGGGACACAGAGATGTTGGATTATAAATCTATTTTCCCCCAAGACCAGAGAGGATAGAATGCCTTTTCAAACTGCATTTTATGTTAGAAATAAATAAATGTTAGAGAGTGGGAATTTCTTGGGCAATGGAAAACAAGCAGGGTACTAAATGAATCTGCAAATCTTTCCTGTTTTCACATTTTTCTCTTCCCAAATGTTCAAACATTCAGACACACACACACACACAGAGTGAGTGAGTGAGTGAGAGAGAGAGAGAGAGAGAGAGAGAGAGAGAAAGAGAGAGAGAGAGAGATGTTAGATTTGCCATGAACTTTGTTAAAGTGGAATTACAATTTGATAATGATTTTTCTGGTGGTGCTATACTCCTCTTGTGAAAACTACTTTATTAGGTATTACTAGACTTCAGCTGGAGATTTTTCATGCCTGTGCGGCATTGTGCATAACTTTGAGATTTTTTTCAGGATCTGTTTCACTATAGCATAACTCCCATCTCAAGAGTGGACTCCAGGAACACCACAGCATTGCAATGCACCTTACCTGCATATTTCCTCCAGCATCAATTTTCCCCACCAGGAAAAATACTGACTTCATATACTAGAAGTTTTTCTTTTTTTTTTCTTTTCTTTTCTTTTCATTTTACAAGACAGGGTTTCTCTGGGTAGCCTTAACTGTCACTGTAGAAAGGACTGGCCTCAAACTCTTAGAGATCTGCATGACTTTCCCTCCTGAGTGCTGGGATTAGGAATTGAGTCTAATATCCTTAGACTGTTGGTCAAGGGTTTGGTGACTGCAGCAAAGACCTTATATGGTAATGAATTAACAATTTCTTCATATTTTATGACCCAAATCCAATATTTATTACTGAGAACCATGACAATTCATTGAGAACTATTCAGAAGAAACCAAGAATCATGAGACTCCAAAAAAAAAATTAGAGACAATTGCATGTAATACCTCCATTTACATATGAGGGAACTGATTGGTTCAAGTGTCTGAGAGATGGGTCAGCACTGCATAGCAGGTGCTCTTTGCACTGCATGGTATTGATTCAGCACATGGTGAGCCATGGGGCAGTGGAGAACATGTATTTCACTAGTTACATCTGTAATGCCAACAACATGTCTGACTCTGTGAGTGTGTTATTTAGTGTTGGTTCCAACAACATTTTCATAAGATGAAACAGATTAATCATGTGTCATCACAAAGTTGGGAAAACCGATTATTGATGTTTTGATAATGTAGTCTTTTCTTTATTGATAGACAGTTAGTTGTCCCCATACTCTTAAAAAGGATTCTAGACTCAAGAACAATGGCAATGGGTTTTTGATCCTACTGCACGTACTGGGTTTGTGGGACCCTAGGCAGTTTGGATGCTCACCTTACTAGACCTGGATGGAGGTGGGTGGTCCTTGGACTTCCCACAGGGCAGGGAACCCTGATTGCTCTTTGGGCTGACAAGGGAGGGGGAGTTGATCAGGGGAGGGGGAGGGAAATGGGAGGCGGTGGCGGGGAAGAGATAGAAATCTTTAATAAATAAAATTTAAAAAAAAAAGAAAAAAAAGATCCTAGAAACTTCTTCAATGGTAGGGAAAACACAAGGGGAGATAGGAGGCAGCTGGAGCTTCCCTAGGTCCAGAAGAACCCTTGGCCTCATAACTCCAGTACCATGGTGATGAAAATGTCCCCTCTCAACCTTTCTTCTGACTCAGATGAGAGGCAAGGTAAGTAACACTTCACTCTTTCCTGCAGAGTATACATAGATAATAGCCCAACTGTCCAGATGCCAGTAAGATACTGTTTCTAGATAAAACTACATGTAATGTCCTATCATGCATGCTATTTACATGGTCTCACCTCTTCTATAAAATTCTTCCCAGTTATAGATCCAGATTGGTAGATAGGCTACACCTTATTCTAGCTGGAGGACTTGCTCTTTGGAGGCCTGCTGTTTCTCCACTCTCCTTGAGCCACAGCATCTGTCTTCCTAGGATCAAAGACTTAATGTCTTAGTTTTAGTAGAAAGTTACTAAAGATTTTATGTCAATTTAAGATCTTGTTCAGAAGACAACCAAAAAAAAATCACAAAGAACAGAGATGTGGAGGACAATGGACACTTGGCCAATGCCTTTAGGCTAACATTTGTGATGATGTTTAGGAAACATGATCCTGCAAGCCACTGGAGAGATTCTTTGAATGCTCTGACACTTGGCATATCTCAGGAAACTCAGCTTACCCTGCTTGATCATCACATGTCCTCCTATTCTCCTTTAGTCTTTTCCCCTCATCCTCTCTTCACTGTCCCTCTTCTCTTCAGGCGACTTTACAAAGACCTAGCTAGCATGTGAATGAAGCTTGGTTTCTGAAACTCTGGTCCAAGGAGGCAAATGTTTGAACCAATTAACTAACATACAAGTTCTGCAAGCCACCTGTCACTGTTACTAAGTGACTGTCACATTATGCCATGCAAGCAGATTTGAGTTCTTCCACAGATATTATTGGAGCAGTTTATGACTGACTAATTAAAGGCATTTAAAATAGCATGAAAAAATTAAAAACATGTAAGCCAAGTTATTGATGTACAATCAATTCACATTCAACACTTCTTTGAAAAGCATTGTTATAGACTATAGAGTATTAAATTACTAAAATTATTATTAACAAATTATCCAAAAAGCACACAAAAGTCCCTCTCTTCTTTTATTTTAAAAATGTCTCTTAATTCTAAAGAAATAAAACAAAAACCTTGGTGGACAGGGGCCTAGAATTCTGAATTCTATTCCAAAATCTGTCCCTTACCCCTGTGCTTCACACAAATTGTCTGGTAGCTTTTGGCACACTTCCACATCCTATCTGATATAACAATAAATATAAAAGCGCTACAATTCATAATAAATATATATTTATGATGACCTACTGTGTTGCTTTTGAAACAAAAATGGTCATCAATCTGATTTGTTCCTTTTATTGCCCCTTTGCTGCACTATAGGTCTAACTTGTTTTTAACTAATATCTTCAATGCTATCACAGAAAGGAATATATATATATATATATATATATATATATATATATATATATATATACCTATGACCCAGAGATGAAGGCCCTTCCACTCGCATACTGACAGACTCAATATCAGTGAAGTATAATAAACAAGAATGACTAAAAACTCAGTTGTGTTCTCAGTCAGGTAAGTTCACTTCTGAGCCTGATTTTCTATTTACATAAAAGAGGGATGACAACAGAACTGTTGCAATCACAAAATGAATGGGGTTGGGCAATAGAAAACTTGGCATTAACGGTAATCCCTATCATTCTTAGTTTCAAATATCTATGGTTGATAAGGTAGTTTGAGAGAAAGTAATACCACAGTTATATAACTTCATTTATGATGTTTTGTTAACCAAACAGGAACTAAGTTTTTAGGAGGACCAAGGAGATATTAGTGTTCAGAATGAAGACATAGAAAAATCTGCAAGCCACTGGAGAGATTCTTTGACTGATTCACACTATTTTGTCAATGCTTGTTAATACTTAAGAGTGTCTAATATCACGTCACATCAATTACCTGGAGGCTTCAGAATACATCCAGTTGTGTGTGTGTGTGTGTGTATGTGTATACATATATAATCTAGCAACTTTATGTGCGTTTTGCATGTTTGGGAAAATGAGAGTATCAAGGTTCTCATTATCTGTGTGTATTACTTTTCTTGTCACTTAGGAGAAACACCTGACCAGAAACAGCTTTAGGGAAGGCTAATTTATTTATTCTGGTTTACAGTTGAGAAGCTACAACCCGTCGTGGCAGAGGAGACAGGAATGCAAGTGTGGCTTCTCACTGTGGCAAAAGAAGTGAGACAGTTAATGCCATAGCACTAGACAGGAAACAGCTAGATCAAGTGAGAGCTGAAACCACACCTCAACTCTCAAAGGTCCCTCTACATCTCCTTTACTGCATTTTCAAATGCATGAGCCTTGGGGGACACGTCACATCAATTACCTGGAGGCTTCAGAATACATCCAGTTGTACAATGGCTGTCATGGATCGAACACAGACTAAATTGGTCAGCTTTGAAGCACACAAACACACAGAATAGCAACAATCCCAGAGCATCATTGTGATTCTATTTAATTGCCAACCATATTGATAGCTCCTTCTTGTTTTGTATTTATTTTGTCTCTCAAATTAGCACCTAGAGGGAAGTGATTAGATATTGTAATTGTCTGTAATTTGCAGTGCATCTAATGTAATGCCAAGAATTCAACAGATACCAGAATAAGACAGTTTTAATTATATAATTTTTTTCTTGATATTTCAATTGATCAATAAGAATTGAGTATGGAGTATCTCAAAGTCACAGAGCTGAGCTAAGCCTCTGGGGGTACAACAGTATCAAAGGGGTCACTTAAGGAATGCCACTTTATATAGCTTACAAGTTAGAGAACTTGAGTAAGGCGGGGATGGCTGAAAAGATGGGGTGAAAACAATTGTTAAGGGTAAGTAAAACAAGTAATGATGACGGTGAGTCAACACATCCCTCCAAACCCTTGATTCTATATGGGTCTTCTCTAATTGTCCTGAATTCTTTCTTCCAAGAAAAACAGCTGTGCACCTAGTTCCTAAATTTTGGGCTACTGTGCACCTAGTTCCTAAATTTTGTAACTACTGTTACAGGGTGAAAATATGTGTTTATGATTTCTTTGTGTGTGTGTGTGTTTACGATTTCTAAATTCTATTAAGGGAGCATTCTCGTTTATTTGCGATGTAAAGAGCATCCAGTAACTCAAACACAAGCCTACATGAGCCTCCACATAAATAAATGCAGAAAATTCCTTGGAAATAACATCTGTTTTGAAGAAACTGTGGGATGTAACCAGACAGATGAGAAAACATAAGAGAGGAGAAGAGGGCCAAATTTAGCAAGACAATGGAAAAAGGCAACACACTAGGAATCTCAGTCTGGTACCAGCTGGATTGTGTTCCCGACACAGTACCCACAACCATCCTCCACATGCGTGGGCCTGCTGCCTCTTTATGTAGGTAGCTCATGTGTGTCAGTCATTCAGAGGAACAGCTCATCCATTGCTCAGAGCCTGAACTCACAGAAAACTAACTGGAGATGTTGTCTGGTTATAGAGTTTATTCACTTTCAGGGACACACAGAAATGCAATTAGATTAACAAAAAAATTTTGTTCTTTGGAGACCTGTGTCAGTGAGAGGAAAACATTTGTATAATCTTTGTATAGATGTACTCATAAGTGGCAATGCTAAAATTTAAATTTTTGTACTGATTATTTACATGAAATGAAGGATAATGAGTGTGTTCGCTAAATGCAGTCTTCTAGTTATTATGCTGCTGATGGCCACAGTATCTCTGAATGTGAGAATTTGTGTCTTTCAATACTTCTCTAATGGCAGAAAATTAGATTCTCAGTGTTTTATAATGGGAAAATCACAGAATAGCTTTCTGAATTTTCTTTCTCAGAGAATCCGGGACAAAGCAATGGGCATCTTGAAGACTATAGGACCATGTCTGAAAGCACACAGTTGAGACTTGGACTTAGAGAGAAAGAGAGCCACCCCAACCATAGATGATTCCAACAGCCTTAAAAACATGCCGTTGGGCAGGTTGTAAACAGTGCACCAGAGTTGCATGGTAGGCACATCCTTCACATTGTGGCATTTGTGTAATGTCCTGTAAGAAATCAAAGGCATATCTTATAGGTATCTTTCCTGGAAGAGGAAGTTGGGATTTAAATACAAGGCAACAGTAGAATAAGCCACAAGGATACCATATGACCAAGGGATTGATGCAGACAGATACTGGGTGGAAAGCCCCAGTCTATTGTAGAATAATAGCCTTGGGGCTCAAGAAAAGATCTAAGGTAGTTTTAAAGCAACCAAAGTAGATGAATGTTTTCCAGGTCACTGCACAGTCATATTGTCTACAAAATGAATTCTGTGTAGCATAGCATGCTCATGGGATAGACAACCCTGGTGCTTAAATAAACTGGTCAAGTAACATATGACCTCTACCCACACAATAACCTCTTTTACAAACATCTTACATCTTCTAATCTTGGATAGTTAAACAGATAACTTCAGAGCCTTACTACTCTTGAGAGAACAGAAAAGTAGCCTTTACTCTAACAGACTCTTCTATGACATTTTTTTTATTAGGGACAATAAAACTTCAATTGAGATATCTGTTGATAAAGTCTATTTAACTCAAAGGAGAACAATTGATCTAACTGAAGGTCAGTCTTTGCTCAAGCCACAAACACAGTGAAATCATATACAAGGTGACAGCTAAAATCAGCAGCTTGTTAGTATAATAAGTTCACAGTTTTTAAAGTTACTGAGTACTCAGTCTGTCTATGAGAATGTAATTTGAACTATGAGATGTGAGATCCTAGTCTTCTCTAATGAGAGACAGAAAAGAGCAGATCTGGAGGGTGGGAAGGGAGGTAGGGAGGGACTGTGAGGGAAAACTGTAAATAGGATACATTGTATGAGAAAAGAAAATTTTCAATTTTAAAAAGTTAGTTGTACCTGCTTTATTCCCAGTCTCATCACACATTTCATTTTAGTTGAATAATTCCACAACATTTTCACATCACGCTGAGCATTCATATACAATTTTATAATTTTTTAAAAGTCCACTGCAGTGCTTTCAAGTCCTTAATTAATGACCATTTGAAAAAATTCAAATACCCATGAGCTTTGCCCAGAGAATTAAGCCTTGTCACCATCTAAGTATAACAAGGTTTCTACAATATACTCTAGTAAATTGTCTTCAAGAGTGGGGGATTTTTCAAAGAAAAACATATAGGCATCCTCCTGAATATTAACCTTCAGCAGGCGATGAAATGAGACAGAGACAGAGACCCACATTAGAGCAACGGACAGAAATCTCAAGGTCCAAATCAGGAGCAGAAGGAGAGAAAGCATGAGCAAGGAACTCAGGACCGCGAGGGGTGCACCCACACACTGAGACAATGGGAATGTTCTATTGGGAACTCACCAAGACCAGCTGGCCTGGGTATGAAAAAGCCTGGGATAAAACTGGTCTCGCTGAATATAGCGGACAGTGAGGACTACTGAGAACTCAAGAACATTGGCAATGGGTTTTTGATCCTACTGCACGTACTGGCTTTGTGGGAGCCTAGGCAGTTTGGATGCTTACCTTGCTAGACCTGGATAGAGGTGGGAGGTCCTTGGACTTCCCACAGGGCAGGGAACCCTGATTGCTCTTTGGGCTGACGAGGGAGGGGGACTTGATTGGGAGAGGAGGAGGGAAATGGGAGGCGGTGGCAGGGAAGAGACAGAAATCTTTTATAAATAAATAAAAAATAAATAAATTAAAAAAAAGAGTGGGGGATTTTTTGAAGTATTTATTTAATCAATTCTGAATCAAGATTTGGAGGAGTCCTGGGGAACTCCATCCAAAGAGAATTGGTTAATCACTGGTCTGTCTTAAATCCTGCTTAGTCTAGATCCATGCAGACTACATGGGCAAAGGAAGGCAAGAATTTGGGACATTGAATCAAATATTTCTAGTGACAATGCCATTAAATAAAAATTGCAAATTCAATTACACCTATAATTCCAGCAGAGAACATAAACCTACCAAGGGGACTGGACAAGGTTAGATTTGAACCAGGGACTTCATGACTTCCTCACAGGGACCCTGTTAGAATTCAGAGCCAGCAAATGTCTGTACTGTGATGGTTCAGCAAAGGGAACCTTGGGGTAATTTCCAAACTTGCACTGAAAAACTAACAAGGGAAATGTCAGAGGTGATGGCCAAAGGGGTGTGTCCCTTATAAACACATAAGTTGAGAAAAATAATCTTCTTGAAAACTTCAAGCAAAATTATTTCTTCCTCTAGTTTATTTAAAATATAAATCTTGGCCCACTGAGAGATAAGAAGCTTGTGTTCCAAATATAACAATGGGTAAAATATAATTCAAAAACAAAATATAACTAATTGGGTAAATCACTGAAGACTGAATAAATAAATCAGAGCTCTTGTATTAAACCTGCTTCACACATTTCTTGTGTGCTTCTACAGAAATATAATAAGAAAGCAGGACAGAAAAATCCAAGAAATTCATATGCTTTTGAAATTTCAAAGGCTACACTATGGTTAATATACATGAGCTACAAACTGCTTGGGGAAAGAGGCCAACTTCTAATACAGAAAGGCACTGGGGAATAAGTCACAACAAAACATTTCAAGACAAAATGTTTCTATAAATTATGCCACAGAATTACCATAGCATCATCTGCTCTCTTATGGATGATGGTGAGCCCTGCCTCATACACTCTGAATACTCTGTTTATCACTTCCATGAGAATGAATCCCAAATAGCCATTTCTATGCTCTGCTACATCCCTAAACTCTAATCCTTTATCTCAAATTGTATTTTCTCTTTTCTATGCTATTTCTTATTCAACAATCATTTTCTTCTCCCCAAATTGTCTCATCTTTTGCTATTCCCATATGGTTATCAAATCTGATTAGATATTCTTTAACGTTATTTCTTCAATTCTCTTAACTATTATTTCTTCTATATTTCTTTAAGAATGAGCTTTAAGTCTGATACCCAGCTACTGTGTTTGTTTCAGCATCTTTTCCCTTCCAACTATTTATCCCAATTACTGATTTAGTTTTTATACTCTAATATTGAGTTTCTTAAAATATTACTCGATAAAATATCAATTACTTAGCCTATGATAGAATTTAGCCCCACACTTAAAAATGTATTCCATGCTGAAATTTTAACTGATATGTGGATGAAACAGACTTGGGGTTACTAAGAAAACCATAAATTACCAAAACCTGTGAATAACAACTATAACCGAGTTTAATAAGAATGAGATTTGAGACGTGGCCATCACTCAGGGAGGACATCGAGTCATCTCTCCTCTTTGATAAGATTTTCTATTTAGAAAAGACTGATATTATACATATTATAAACACACATCCTTCCCTGATACTCTGGATAGAAACTGAGAAAATCAAATTATTTTAGGGTATATTTTATTTCAATATATCTGAAGACCAATTATACAGAGCCAGAATTAAAGGCATAATGCCTTATAAGTAATGTAGTCATTTTCAAAGTTAACAACTAGTAGTTAAATTCTCATATACTGAGTACTCTCAAAATAGAATGTGCCTTTGTAATCCCCAAATTATGTGACTCACACTGAACACTCTATAACTTGATGCTACAGATAAGTATCATTGCATGTCTGATGGGGAATACTGCTGAAAACAATTGCCAAAATTAATTTTGCCATTTCCATCTGAAATAATATAAGAAATAAATACTAAATAGTCTGTCTCATTGTCTCTGACACCAATGAACTGGGTCATCTGGAGCAGAAGCAAATAACTTTTTATAAAACAAATACTCTCTTACATATTTACCATATAGGTTTCAAATATTCAAATTAACTTCTTGAGTGTAATGACTATCTTACAGGTAAGGTTTCCTATGTAGTAGAAGGCAACATGTAGAAACCAGTACGGGGTTTCAATTCTAAGTGTTTTCCACTCCTTTTAGAAATGAAAGGAGACAATACTTGTTTGCATCTGGCTGTTTAAACCCCATAGGTGCCACAGACGAGTTCATCCAGTCAGAACAGTCATCACGAGAGTCTGAGGGCATGATCATGCCAACCACTCTCAATCAGTTCACTCAAAACAGTCAGATTATCTGGCCACCAACACCCTCCAATGCCCCCAGCTTTGGAATTAACTCCACTCACATTCCTCTTGATTCTTGCCCACTGCATTCAAGTAATGGGAGAGTAAGTAAGAGAATGATCTAGACAGAGACGGGCTAAAAATGGTGGAGAAGATCAAAAGCAACCTTGGAGTCTGAGAAACTTGGTAAATGCCTCATTTCATACATAAAATGTTTATGCTCTTAAAAATCAAAGCCTCTGCCATGACTAAGAAATAGTTCTTAGACTTGGAGAGAAACTGGAAGTCAAGCATCCAGAAGATGAAGATGATTTGGCAGCAGCATGACTGTCTACTAGAACAGCATTTAACACCATGCAGCGAGACAACAGAATCCAAATTCTCCTCACTGTCATGTAACGTTCACTCTTCGTAAAGAACCTTAAAAATGAGACTCGTAGTTTGTAAAAATAATCAAGAGAAGGCAAATTCAGAAACTGTGCAAGAAAAAATTTAAAAAATAATGAACTTATGACTGATGTTAAAAAATATAAATAAAGCCAGGCGATGGTGGCGCACGCCTTTAATCCCAGCACTCGGGAGGCAGAGGCAGGCGGATCTCTGTGAGTTCGAGACCAGCCTGGTCTACAAGAGCTAGTTCCAGCTACAGAGAAACCCTGTCTCGAAAAACCAAATATATATATATATATATATATATATATATATATATAAATAAAAATGATACATGAATAGTGGGGATTTTAGGAGATGACTAATGAGAATGTAGAGCTTATATAATGCAGTCTCTGAAATTTTACTCAACTGGCTATGAAAAAGCTTTCAAAAGATTAAATATTCACGTCTAACCACCCCTGATTTGAACATATACAGATCAACAGACAGACAGACAGACACACAGACACACACACATGCACGCGCGCATGCACGCACGCACACACACGCACGCACACACACACACACACCTTCATTCACTCTTAGGAGAAAATCATTAATGGTCTTACTAATTAGACATGAAAAAGATGGTTGTAAATAATATGAGTATATATAACCAAAAATGCCAGGAGAATCAATGATAAACTAATACAAGTAATAAAATACTAGCCAACTATCAAACCTCATATGCAGAAAAATTCTTTATATAATAAAGAATTCATAAGAATAGTATATAATAGAAATGATTCAAAATGACAATAAACATACAAATAGATTGATATATACAATTAATTTGCAAATATTAAGCGATAAAATGATATTTTTATTTTAAAAACCTTAAAATATATAAATGGAGAGTAGCATGAACTAAAAATATTTCTTGTTAGTTTTTTAACATCTCAAATATTGAAATCCCAGATTTCTCAAAACTAATTATTAGTTTAATGTGATAATCATAAAAATCTTTTCCCAAAGATAGATGAACATATAACTACACTCAAATGATAAAAGAATTACATATGAATAATTCCAAAAAAAAAAACAGCAAAAAGAGTCCTAAAGATAATATAGCTTGTTCTCAATGGTACTGAAATATGATCCGATGTCTCCTTTAGCTCAGAGCAGTGTGGGTGCCAATGTGTGACTACACAGATGAAGCAGTATATGGAGGCCCAAAATAGAGCCAACAACTTCTGGGGCTGTAGCATATGATCAAGGTGACATCTCAGACTGCTAGGGCAAATATATACTCTGAAGTACTGTTTGAGTAATTGTTCAACCATCTGGAAAAAGATAATAATAGATCTATTCTTCATACAATATCCTAGAACAAACTCAAACTTCACGAAAAATGAATTTTAAAATGAAACTATCCAAGTAATAGAGGGGAAATGAGTGAATTGTTTCATAATCCATGTATTAGGTACGGCTTTCCAAAAGTGTTACGAAAAATTCACATTCAAGAAAATTATCCATTATAACTTTGGTTGAGTGCATATAAGAAACTTCATTTGACAAAATTCCATAGAAAATTAAAAGACGGCCTGTAGATGAAGAGAAAATTTTTGCAAATCTTATCTTTCACAATGAAAATACATTCAAAGTATAGAAAAAATACTTAACATAAGAACTAGTAAAAATAGGCAAATATGTTTACCCTCTATTTCCATTAGTGTGGAGCAAAAAAACAACCATGCCAGCAAAATCGTTGTGTAAAGATTTGGGAGCAACATCAACTTACAAGATGGTAAGGGCAGTTTGGGAGCAGTTCAGCAGTTTCTTATAAACCTATGATACAATGAAGCAACTTCTGGGTTAACCCTTAAGAAAAATGGCAGTCTATGATCACAAAAGCATGCATATTAATATTTTAATGCCAGACAAACTGTGACAGATCAATACAGTGAAATATCACTCAAAAATTCAACAAAAGACTGTTGGTTCATATAGTAACAAAGACAAACTGTCTAGTAGAATAACAATAAATAAATCTTGAGAACAAATGACAGGCAACTTTGGAAACAGTGTTTTGGCTAAGCATGGTAAACCTGAAGGGATAAAGAATCCCACCCAACACTCTTTCAGTTGGTAAATCTGTTCCTCCTAAGAATTTGATTTAGTATTTCTGAAACTAAGTGTATGCTGGGTAATGTGTAAATTCATTATAAGTAAAGGAAATCATGTTCACCACTGACTGAGAAAGAAGCTCCCTGTAAATGCATGATAAAAGCTATAATCAACCTAGAGGCTCTTCTCTAGGTCAGAGGCATCATCATGGGCTGTTACATACACATTTATGAAGAGAAAAGCATGGGCTTGAGGCATGGATGCATATACACACCTAGATGTATTACTTCAGTAACAACACAGGGTATGAACACCTTTAGCAAACAGAACTTTCAATGAAGGAAAGGAACAGCTTTGCATTAGAGAAATATAAAAATACGAAAAAATTCAGGCCTTTAATCCCAGTACTTGGGAGGCAGAGGCAGGTGGCTCTCTGTGAGGTGAGTTCAAGTTGAATTCACCTGGTCTACAGAGTGAGTTCCAGGACAGCCAGAGTTACTATACAAAGAAACCTTGTCTCGATAAAACAAACAAAAATTATATATGATGATATACAGAAATTAGAAAAAAGACTATAGTAAGAATGTTTGCATAAGTTTTAATGTATTTTCCACCAAACATTTCCTATATCTAGCCAAGAAAACAGTAAGTTTAAAGAAGGCTGTCAGCCATGACCTTTACTAAATGATGGAAATCCTAACTACAAATAACATGATGCTATCACCATGCCCCCTGGATACGACACTGAAGAGAATGCACCATTGCTGCGCTGGTTTCTTATGACTCACAACCTCAATACAGTCACCAGAAAGTATCAAATAGCATGCTTCAAATTGCCAAGGCAATGCAAGGTAAGGAAAGATGTGACTCTACCAAAGGTTGGAGAACAATGAGGCACTGTAGCCAAACACAGTGTGCCAAGCCAAACTGGATCCCAGAAAAAAAAACAAAAAAACAAAAAACAAAAAAAAAAAACAAAAACAAAAAAAAAAACAGAAAAACAGATGCTAGGAAGAAAAGAAACACCAGCAATATTTGGCATACCAATGCTAACTTTTTAGGCTAACATCTTAAATATACACAGAAAAGTTATCAAAACTAAGTAGAAGATAAAAGCATTCTCCAAATTGGTCCATGAAAATACTATACTTTTGCACCTTTTCTTTGATAAAAACTAAAGACTATAAACCAAGTCAAAATATACACTAACACTTGAGAAAATATTTGTAAGGTACGCATGTGTAGGTGAGTACTTAATATTTAGTATACATATTAAAGGGAAGAAGGCACAGAAGAATCTTATGAGATTGGCATAAAATGAATTTACCTCTTTTAAATAATTTCAGAGAGACATTTCATAAAGATAAAAGGTTAGTAATAATTCATATTCAACCTCAACCTAATAAAGAAAAGCATTTAATTAAGACTATCCCTGTAGCAATGAGCACACCCAACACTCAGAAATCTTTTTCCAAAACATTTCCCTTCAGGATAAAACAAGGACTCAGGGAGGAATGGATGAGCACAACAGAGACAGATAAAGTTAAAGATGTGCTCAGTCCATCTCAGGAAGCCATCCATAAACTACAGAAGCTCCTTTCAAAAATGATGAAACTATTTTAAAAGTAAGAAATATGTAGCTTCAAAGGGTACCTACTGAGCATATCTGGGACAGTCTAAACATCAAATAGAAGAAAGCAATTTCTTATAAACCACCTAATAAGCAGGGGCTCGTTCATTTCTGCTAACCAGGCAGATGGTAGATGGTAGATGGAATGATGGATGAACTGAGAAGCAGTGGGAAGAGAAATCTGCTAAAACAGAACAACAACTAATGAATGGGGTGAAATAGGAAGTCTGCCGCTTTTAAAGCAACATCAAAAAATTAATGGTGTGAGAAATGTCAATAGATAATAAATCTAGCAGGGAAAATTTGGTAAAAATGAGATATTTGATTGGCCTTCTAATTTTTTCACAAGTTGCCAAAAATTTGCAAGGATTAAAGTCAGTGTCTGCATTGGGAAAACATGAAAGTCATGGTGGCTTGAGAAGAAAACACTATTACATCACTGAACTGTGAAACTTCTTCATTCGGATTCAAAACACACTAATGTGTAATTACAAACTACACGTTATTGAATTTGTATATCTAATTATCAGAAGGTTAAAATGAAGATTGGAAAGCAAATGCTCACAATAAATATGTTTAAAATTGATGTAAACAGAATATTTAAAAAATTACTATGGTAAAACAATGAAGAAAATATCCAACTCAAGTTTTAAAATGGCAAAAGATTTGAGTAGACAATGCACAAGAGACGTGTGAATATTTAGTAGCAACACAAAGTATGAACAAGGTTACTAATCATCAGGGAAGAGAAGATTAAAACCACAAGTTACATCATATACTTCCAGCAATGCCTTCCAATGGAAAGCAGACAATACAGAGAATTAGCAAAGGTGGGCAGCAACTAGAATGTTCTGTACTTAACTCAATTTTCTTAAAATGTTTATTAAAAGACTTAGGAGCTGGCAAAAGTGCTCAGGGTGAAAAGGTTCTTGTCACCAAGCATGGTGACCTGAGTTTGATTCTCAGCCCACGTAGTGGAAAAGAAGAACCACCTGCAGGTTGCCCTGTGGTTTTCAAATGCATGCATGCACACAAGAGAAACAGTGAGAGAATGAAAACAATGCAATAAGAACGTTAAAGACAGTAATTGCACCATTAAGTATATTCCCAAAATTTAAAATCTATATAATTAGAAGAGTTAGACAAGCCAGGTGGTGGCGGCACACGCCTTTAATCTCAGAACTTGGGAGTCAGAGGCAGATCTCCTGAGTAAATTGGGAGCATGGAGACTATGGGAGAGGGTTGGAGGGGAGGGGAGAGGCAGGGAGGGGAGCAGAGAAAAATGTAGAGCTCAATAATACAATAAAAGACTATGCATGAAAGAAAATCAACTTGTATGAAACCAAAAGACCTCAGCTCACTAATGCTAGGATGATCCACTCTCATGACAGATGGCAGATTTTAAACTGTCAGATATGATTTGTACCACTTGGAAAAACTGTCATGAGGTATATTTACAAATAAGTCAAAAAATTGCTTATGCAATATACAAGATGTCACAAGTCACACAATTTCAATTTTGTTCAATACATTCCATGCCAAACACTGGCCATTCATGACACTAGGATTGTGAGTAATTATAAAGAAATTATTCTTTCAGAAGTTCTTCTTCAGTGACACCAATTCCAAACCATTCATGCTAAGGTCAGTTTCCTGGTTGTCAGGCCATCCATGGCCCAGTGGCATTGCTGACGCTCAACTTTAAATATATCTCTTATTTTATTTACCCCTGAAGAAAAGTTACCACTTACTGGGTGGCTGATACTTCCTGTAGGTGGAGCTACACCTGTGGCTATGGCTATCAAGGCCGTCTTGAGTTCATTGTCTTAGCTGCACAGCACTAATCACCTCTTGACAGGATGCGCATGAAGCTCACCATCCATATCCTCACAGCTCCTCACATGGAAGCTTGCTAAGTTGACCTTGCAGTTTGGGTATCAGGGTAATTGTAGCCTCATAAAAAGAGTTTGGACCTTGCCCAGCATCTTTTCACTGCTGTTTGAATTCGATTCATTTTGTTCATTTCTGATTCTTTTGTTTCCTTTCCATGAACTTAGCAACTCTGTCATCTAACTTCAAGTAATTTGCAAGCTTTATGTCATTCCAAATTTAATAAGTATTATCTGTAGTCAGAAGATGCTATGGGATAATGCTCTTTTACCATATAAAGATTTGTCACTGGTACTAGTTTAATAAAATGTGGATTGGCCAGTAGTCAGGCAGGAAGTATAGGTGGGGTGACCAGACTAGGAGAATTTTGGGAAGAGGAATGGCTCGGTCTGCAGTCGCCACCCAGATGCAGAGGAAGCAAGACAAAATCTTTCATAAGGCTGTGGATTCATACTGGGTTAAGAAAAATAAGCTTTGATCAAGGAAGACCCCCTGAAAAACTTCCAATAGGAACAGATGGCCCAGATAATCCAACATTTCAGAGCACTTCTGTTACAGTTTCCTCTGAGGTCTACATCCAGAACAGCTTCAAGACTGCTAGTTGAGATGATCCAGATTCACAGAATACTCTCGTTAGGACTTGATGATAATCCTAAATTTTCTTTAGGTCTTCATAAGATTATCAGCTCCCCCAATTAGCAGGAAGTAGCCTAGAATACTATGTCCACAATCCCCAAAAAATGGATTATGGATGTTTGTCTTGTTTGGTGTGTTAGTTACAACTTATTATGGATAATGGCCAGGAAAAAAAAAAAACTAAAAAAGGGAGATTAGATTCAGGGTCTAGGTTTGAAAAGAAAAAAAAGGGGAGGAGTGCTGTAGGATAATTCTCTTGTACCCTGTAAAGATTTATCACTGGTACTGGTTTAATAAAACGCTGAGTGGCCAGTAGACAGGCAGGAAGTATAGGTGGGGTGACCAGACTAGGAGAACTCTGGGAAGAGGAAAGGCTCACTGTACAGTTGCCACGCAGACCCAGAGGAAACAAGATGAAAATGCTGCACTGAGAAAAGGTTCCAAGCCACTCGAATAAACCTAGACAAGAATTATGGGTTGAGTTGTAAGAGCTAGTTATTAATAAGCCTGAGATAATAGGCCAAACAGTTTATAATTACTGTAAGCCTCTGTGTTTATTTGGGACTGAACAGCTGCAGGAAGGGGCGGGACAGAAACTCCATGCTACAAAAAAAGAAGAGTGCATCTTCTAATAAAGGACACTCAAGACATCAATGATAACTCATATGGAAGGCATTTGGGAATGGCTATCTACTCTGGTGATGAGGCTACAATAATGATGACCTCCATGCTCATAAAGAAGGTATCTGTAAGCATCCTGGAAGTCAGAAACTACAGAAAACAAAGGCCTCATTTTAATTCAGAATTCATTACTGAAAAGGCTGAAACTATTACATGATGTAATTGTGTGACCTTTCCTTGCAAAAAGCTATCCTTTTAAAGGAGGACCTGCTAAACAGACCTGAAAATGCTAATGTGAAGACATTTGTTCCTGGAGATAATGACCGATGTATTTGGTCTCTTTAATATGAGCTAGGGCACACTGCTTTATAAAACATAGCCTACTTCAGAGCTATCCTGAGAAACCCCAGGTTCTTCATTTAGAAAGGAACTTATAGTTCAGATTGGAAAGCTGGGTACAGTGCTCATGCTGCAACAGAACTCCATATGAGTAAATTTAGGCCTACATATTTATCACCTATTGATTTACTTTCTATCCCTTTCACCACACTGTCTTTCTTTAATAATCTTTTGAGAAAACAGTTCTATAACAATAATCATAGAAAATAAATGGAGACACCTATAAATTGCAAAGATTAAATGACTAGCTGTATCTATGATTAGAGAAAAGAAATTTAGGTCGTTTCCAATTAAAATGTCTATAATAGGAGAATGGCATGAATAAACCATTTTATTATACAATGAAATATTATAAAGCAACAAAAATCAATGCAGTACTGATGCATGCATGTATATTCTAAACATAATTGTAGGCAAGGAAAAAGTTGTGGAAAGATTTATACAAGAAGCCATGTAGATATCTTAAAAATGTCAAAATTACTCTTTATTTTTGTATTATCTAGATACTCTCAATGTATTGGGTAATAAACACCAAGATCAATCATAATAGTTATAAGAAGATAAAATTACAATAATAAATAAAAAGAGGATGATGACATTCAAAAGATCTTTAAATTAGTAACATAAATACAGAGACTCATATAGATTTTACTTTATTCTTTTATGTATTGAAAGAGCCACAATACCAAAAACACATTCTAAAAATGTTGAAAGAAGCATGAACTAACGATTTATTATTCATATGCCAACAAGAACTCAGCTGGACTATAACGCAGACACTCACCATGTTGAAGTGTGAGGTTGTGTCTTGTGAAAGCACAGCATAGAACAGTGGTTCTCAACCTGTGATTTGAGAAAGACCCCTTCTCAGGGGTCACATATCAGATATACTGCATATCAGATATTTATATTATGATTCATAACAGTAGTAAAATTACACTTAAGAAGCAACAACAAATAATTTTATGGTTAGGGGTCACCACAACATGAGGAACTGTATTAAATCGTTACAACATTAGAAAGGTTGAGGACCTCTGGCCTGCAGCTTTCACTGAGACAAGTGAAAATGATGCTTCCCTCCTTTTATTCCTTCCTTTTAAGATTATTCTCTGACTTTAAAAAGCTGTGATGTGCTATCCTAGCATTTGACCTAGGAAGTTGATGCAAAGTACTGTAGTGATAAAATTACAATGCTAGGCTGTCTGGTCACAGGTTTTGTGTGTGAAAGTGTTGGAAATACTCACTTATGTGTGAGCATCATCAAAACTGCCTAAGTAACTATCAGGCCCATTGAGAATCAAGCATTATATTAGAATATATTGTCTTTGAAGAAAGGCACAAAATCCTCATCAGAACACTTCGACACCAACAAGATCACAACACCTGGCTAACATATCATCCAGACTGCTCTCAAGATAGCTAGTATCTATCAATTTCTGTGACCAAATCCACACAGCATCAGAAGAGTGTCATCATCTTCTATATCTAACTACATTGTTTTTTCCAGTTCCCTCCCAATGTTACCAAGCACTTCCAGTGTGCTCATCCTCAGAATCACTTGCCTCCTGATGAATCTCCAAGAATCAAGCTAGCCAAAACTGAGGGTTCACCAGACTGGCATCTCCCCCAACTTGCTAAAAGAATTAATATACAGGCCTCCCACAAGCATAAATCAGAATATCAATCAGAGTGTAAGCAGTCAGATGAACATTGGCCCAGAGGGAAATGTCTGGCCTTCTGCTCTCATCACTGTCTTCTCTGCTCAACAGTCCCTTCCTTCTTCACCCAGTTACTTCACATTCTTCAATACAACTTAATGCTACCTGCTTAGGTCTGCTGGTAATCTATCCCCGACCATGGCAGCATTTCTTATTCTGTTGCCAGTGCCTCTGACCTCCCTGGTCCCTCAACTGAAGAGAATACACAAAGGAGACAGTACCTGGGCTTCTCTTGCCCAGTAAAGTCTTTTGGGTCTGGAATTGTATGGCACTGCTAAGGGCACAGTAACCGTTAGTTAAATGAATAAACACATAAGTTTAAGACATTCAAAGTCATCACTGTGCCCTGGTTCTCCTTTTCTATCCACTGTCTATTTACCCATGATGAGCCTTGGAAATCAGGGGTCATGGGCACAGAATTACAGTAAGATTAACTTTAGGTTATGCTTTTCATGTTGGTTTTTGCAAGGCACCTCCATTCCCTAGTTGCTTTCTCCTTTAGGGTTGTGTGACCACTAAACTCACTGAAAACACTGGCAACAGTGTATAAATGGTATGTTTTCATTGTTATACCACAATGATACATATTACTTTTGTTATGATACCTTTGTACCCAATTCTAAGATATTTTTTCCAAAACTTAGAAGTTTTAAGAATACTAAAACAAAGATGAAGTATTGCATTTAATTTTAAAAATGAATAGCTAAAGTTAGGAACAAAGCTTGGCCTTCCATTCAACTTCTGTCTTAGTTTTCTGTGTCTCATTGCCTCTTATAAATGAAGTAACTTCTGACTTCTCTGATCTTCACTATACCCTGCCTATAACTGCCCCTTTATTCCCACATGCTTTACCCTCTCCACATGTGAAACACCTTCTTACTTTTAGCTGACATTAGAGACGGTGGTCCATGCAAAGTCCCATCAACAATATCCCTGACTTTCCAAAACTCTAATGCTCTGCCATTTTGATATAATTATTCTGTAATAGCAGTAAGCAATCTTAAAGGCTGAGACATCTTTCCAGTGCCCCCAAACAGAAGAATATTAGACAGCAATTTTATTTCAAACAATATGTAAGAATTAGCCAAAGATACAGCTTAGCAATTTTTAAATTCATACTTATTATTTTGTCATCACTGAAATCAAATGATTCTTGGTGCTTTACTATAAATAAATATTGAGTAAGCTCTGGTCTTGAAATATTATATCCTACTGATTTCTAAGACATCTTGCCACAACCAGCACTAGGAGGACACTTATACCCATGCGAAAAGTTCCAGTTAGGTAAACTTGGTTTGTTTGTTGGCACCTGTGAGTACAATATCCCTCCTTAATATTGCTAACATGGAATAAATAAGTGAGGGACCCAAAGAACTGAGAACATTGAAATCCTTATAACCCTTCCCTGATAGTGTCTTTATAGTTAAAATATTATTAGCTTGTCAACCTAAGTGTTTTATAGTCACCATTGCCCATGTCTTGGTTTACTGAGATCTACCCTTTCTTAATCTCCAAGCAGACTTCAGAAATATAATACTTTCTAAACTTCAGAAAGAGTACAGAACTCACGGGCATCCTTTTCACCATCTCTTTCAGTGCCTCCCTTTTAATACGAGGGCCCAACTTTATGTCGATGACCCTGCTATTGGTTTAATTTTGTTTTCCAAAGAATATGACCAACTTCCAACAAAGGGTCACTGCAGCTATGAAAAGAATCAGGGTCAACTATGGTGGCTAACTGCTATTATGGTAGCACTTGAGAGGCTTAGCCGGGAGGGCAGGTAGTCATGAGTATACAGCTGGTCTGGGTTACATGATGTAGGAGGGTCTTCTGTTTTGTGTTGATTTCATTGGTTAAATAAAGAAACTGCCTTGGCTTTTTAATAGGGCAGAAAATTAGATAGGCAGAGTAGACAGAACTGGATGCTGGGAAAAAGAAAGCAGAGTCAGGCAGATGCCATAGCTCTCCTCTCTGAGACGGACGCCAGTTAGACTCATCCGGGTAAACCACAGTCAAGTGGCGATACGGATTATTAGAAATGGGTTGAATCAATATGTAAGAGGTACCCAATAAGAGGTTAGAACTAATGGGCCAGGCAGTGTTTAAATGAATACAGTTTCTATGTTATTATTTCCCAGGGCTAAGCTAGCCATGCGGGAGCCGGGTGGGACGATAAGTAGGCCTGCTTGCCTCATCACTACAGTTACAAAGTGAGTTCCAAGGCACCCAGGCCTAACAAAGAGAAACTCTGTCTTAAAACACTGGTAAAATAAAATGAAGTAAACCTATATTATGTCAATTAAGGTGATCATTAATTTTCCCCAAAGTGGAAAATATGGACTCTGCCCTTGACAAAGAATGGCATATACAGGCAGAGGCAGAGATTGGAGTGACATTTCCACAAGACAAAGATGGCCACATATTATCAATAAACACTAAAAAACAAAACAGGGATCAAGGTGTAGAGCAAATGTTCACTCGGGCTTCAGAAGACCTTAACCTACCAACACTTGGATGTCAAATGTACAGCCAATATCTATGAAATGACAATTTCTGTCATTTTATGCTTCCTAGTTTGTGGCCACTTGTCAAGGTAGTCCCAGGAAACTGATATGACCTCTTTCTAAGATAGTCTATTGGGGCCAAGAGATTATTGCATCCCTTCCCCCTCAAAAAATAAATACATGCATTATCTACAATAAAAAACAATTAATTGCACATAAGAGATCTTCTTAAATATCTTTACCTGCGACTGGGGTCTCTAACATTCTACAGCAAACATGGGTGTGTAGTGTGAGTTGGAGCAAACTCTTTTCATTATAAGCCACTGATAGATACTTTTACAGTGGTAAAACAAAGACTGGTTTTTCTATGGGGCTACATAACTATTTTATTCCTAAAAAGGATAAAACATGCCTAACATGCAGGAGATATTTTAATGAAAACTAAAACTTACATTAATATTCACATTAAATGCCCTGTCCCACTTAGTAAACCTTCAACCCAGGAAACCCAAATGCCAGCTGATAGCTAATTAGCCTTCACAGTATCTCTTTCTCTCTTTCTTTCTTTCTTTCTTTCTTTCTTTCTTTCTTTCTTTCTTTCTTTCTT
>JABTXL010010235.1:7590809-7601769 GCA_025134845.1 Neodon shergylaensis | reverse complement strand
CTTTCTTTCTTTCTTTCTTTCTTTCTTTCTTTCTTTCTTTCTTTCTTAAAGATTTCTGTCTCTTCCCCGCCACCGCCTCCCATTTCCCTCCCCCTCCCCCAATCCAGTCCCCCTCCATCGTAAGCCCAAAGAGCAATCAGGGTTCCCTGCCCTGTGGGAAGTCCAAGGACCACCCACCTCCATTCAGGTCTAGTAAGGTGAGCATCCAAACTGCCTAGGCTCCCACAAAGCCAATACATGCAGTAGGATCAAAAACCCATTGCCATTGTTCTTGAGTTCTCAGTAGTCCTCACTGTCCGCTATGTACAGTATCTCATTCTTAAAGAAAGTCCCTGAACACAGCATGTCAGACAACAGCAAGCAATGAAATCAAGATAGCCAGTGACCAGGCTAACCTTTTAGCTACTGGAAGCAGCTTCACAGACGGTGGCCTGTGCTTTTGGCTGAGCCATTATCTCAGATGGTGAATCAGAGAATGGGGCAGGAGGGTGAGCTGGAATTCAGATCATAGCTCCTTCTCAGGGACAAGCATACATGTGGTTTTTAAAAAATAAAATAAAATAAAAACCTCCGCAGCGATCCTCTCGCTTGTATACAAAGAGAAATTGTCAGTCCTCTCTCATATGTATGAATTTGCATCCATCAATTTCTATCTGGCCCAGCATCTAATTAACAGCAGTGTGCATCTGGCAGATGTTTTATCTGGAACTGAGAACACTGTCTGCAGTCAGGTCACATGCCAAAACTAGCTGGCCCTCCCTGCACACATCACAGCCCTGCTCATGGGGACTGTGCTGGAGCAGGCTCCACTGCTTCCCATTCAAATGATGTTCTTATCTTGATCTTTCCTTTTCTCTTTCTTAATAATTATACAGAAAAATCCTAGATCCAAATAACTGCTCTGCTCACAGCTTTCCCATAAATCTGTCAGAAAGGACGATGACTCCAAAAGCAATTGCAAAGCAATATGGAAGATAATATTCTACTTTGCAAACAAATTTCTGTCTGTCGAAATGGACCGGATTACTCACCAGACTTTTCTGTCCCTGGCCTTAATGGAACTGTGGCCTTTGGGAATAGGAGAAATGAAGACATGAGTGGGCAACACAGAAGTAACAACTTTTGCTGTGGTTTAAAAGAGCACAGTGTTTCCCCAACAGAACCTCTGCACTGACCAGAAGACAGCAGCTGTCTCTGTCTTCAGGATCAGCATAAATTCAAATCTCACTTTGAGCAAAGCAGCCTGAAAGTTTATTAACCACCACAATATCAGCTTTCTTTGTTTTAAAAACATTATCATTCTCAAATGTGTTTTTGCTGTTGTCAACTCCCCACCCCTTATTTTTTTTTTTTGGCCTTTTCTGTCAATAATGCACTCATTGGTAGATTTTTTTTTCTTTTTTTTTTTTTTCAAGAGGGCATAGGAAGATCAGTGCAGTCCACTCTGTGTGTGAAACTAGTTGTTTTGCTTATTGTGAACAGAATGTGGGCTGATTTTTCTATCATTAGCTCACTTTTTGACTCTTCGGTAGACAGGGCCAATCATAATTCTCTTCACTGTTTCAGAGGGAGCCTAGGCAGTTTGGATGATCACCTTACTAGACCTGGATGGAGGTGGGTGGACCTTGGACTTACCACAGGGCAGGCAACCCTGACTGCTCTTTGGGCTTAGGAGGGACGGGGGACTTGATTGGGGGAGGGGGAGGGAGGGGGGAGGCGGAGGCGGGGAAGAGACAGAAATCTTTAATAAAAATAAAAAAAAAAGATGTATCAAGGCCTCATTTTAGTATCAATTGCTTTCTGACATGAGCTATTTAGGTAAGAAACAAAAAGAAAGAAATACTCCTTTGGCTCTCCCCTAAGAACCATCATCATTGGTAGATTTTTAATAAGTCCAAGGTTATAGGCTCAGTTGCCATATGGATGTGTTCACACAACATTAATCTCAAAATCATAGACTTAGAGACTCCATTGCTGGTGGGAAGACAAACATGTACAGTCACTATAGAAATCAAAATGGCAGTTCCTCGGGAAGTTGGGAATTGATCTTCAAGATTCAGCTATATCCCTCTTGGGCATATACCCATGCCATCTTACCATGAGAATACTTTCTCACCTATGTTCACTGCTGTTTTATTTATGCCCGAAACTGGAAACAACCTAGATGTTCCTCAACTGAAGAATGGATAAAGACAATGTGGTACATTTATACAATGGAGTATTACTCAGTTCTTTAAAAAAAAAATGCCATCATGAAATTTGCAAGCAAATGACTGGTACTATGAAAAAATATCAAACTGAGTGAGGTAACCTAGGCTCAGAAAGAGAAATACAGTATATATTCACTTACAAGTGGATATTAGCAAACAATTAAATGATAACCAACCTACAATCCACAAACTCAGAGTGGTTAGGTAAAGAGCAGGGGTCCAGGAAGGATCTCTGTGGGAGGGAGAAATAGAATAGATTTTAAGGGCAGACCAGGGGTGGGGAAGGAGGGGAGCAGAAGAATCAGGTGGATGGGGAAGGAGAGAGGTTAAAGGGGAGAATATGAGGAGAGACAGCTGGAATTAAGAGGCATCTGGGGCATGTTATGGAAGCCGAGTGCAGAGGAAACTTTAGAAAGCATATGAAAGTGATCTATGGGGTCTTCTAATAAAGGGGATATGAAGTCTCAACTGGCCATTTCTTTTTGCCAAATGAGGCCTCCAGTAGTCTGCATTCAATTGAGTTGTTGGTCCAAGGGTTCTGTAGAAATCCCCCAAACACCCAGGCTGTTGCTAAGAAAATGGTTTGCTCTCTACGAACTGACAGTCGGGCCCCATCACTAAGGATGACACCCATAAAACTCACTGGACATGGAGAAGTCAAGCTGGTGTCTACCTGGAGCCCTCACCCCTACATTCTAGTGTCTTTGGTAAAGAAGGTAATCTAAAGGCTACCAAAAGAAGAAATGTGAACACCAACTCAGCCACAAAACCTTTGACCTACAGTCTGCCTGCTTGCAGATATGCAAGGGCAATGGTGGTGCAGAATTTGTAGTAGTAGCCAACCAACGTCTGATTTGACTCAAGGTCCACTCCATAAGAGGGAATCCTTACCTGACACTACTAAGGTAACCAGAACTAGAGAGTAGATGACCCAGAGACCTAGGTAAAAACCAAACACCTCTGATCTTAAAAAAAAATAATTGGGGGAAAATTATCAATGAAATGACTCCTAGTGATATTCTGCTATACTCACAATCTGTGCCGTTTTCAGTCAGCATCAGAGATGCTTCTTCTAGCAGCAATGGGAACAAATGCAGAGACCCAGAGCCAGATATTACATAAGGAGACAGTCTAAATGGGAGGTATCCATCAAATCCTTCCCCTCAGATCTCAGGGAACCCCAAGGAAGAGGGGAGAGAGAGAGTATAAGAGATAGAAAGGATGGAGAACACCAGAAAAAAAGAGGCTCTCTGCATCAACTAAGCAAGGTGTTTATGAACTCACAGAGACTGAAGCATTAAGTAAGGATAGGGCCTATATAGATCTGGACCAGGTCTTTTGTGCGTGTGCATGCATGCATGTACACTTACACACACACACACACACACACACACACACACACACACAAGATATATATATATATATATTAGCTTAGGATTTTTTGGAACTTGTGAGTATGACAATGAATGAGTCTTTGATTCTTGTTTCTGCTCTTGGGATTCTTTTTCCTGCTGTGTTGCTGTGTTCAACTTCAATATAATAGTGTTTGCTTTGTTGCATTTTATTTTGTCATGTTTGGTTGTTAAAAATAAAGAATTCCATGTGTTCTTGTCACAAAGAAATAATAGAAGTATGAGGTAGTCAATATGCTAATTACTCTGACTTAATCATCACATCCTGATACAACATAAACACATTTTCACAGTTCACACCTATCACATAAATACATATAATTACGTGTCCATTAAATATAAATATTTTTTAACTTAGGAAAAAGCTACTTGTGGAAAAAAAGAAACTTTGGCCAGAAGTCACTGAAATGTTACAAAACAATTTTAAAAATGTGTCTTAAACTGACTTAATATATCTCCCATTAAATCTATATTAAATTAAACCAACCTAATTTAAACTCATACATTACTGAGGATTCATGATAAATCTGTGCTTTGTTTATTCTAAAATACAACAAATTTCTATTCATTTCATGATTTCTTTCAAACTAACGGCCAGTGATAAATATTATGGTTAATCTCCTAGAGCTCTTACTGTATTCACATCTTAAAATTTTGTCATTGAGCTCATGGTCCCACTCACGATTTTTTTTTCTTTTTTCATTGACTTTAATTGAGTTCTACATTTTTCTCTGCTCCCCTTCCTGCCTCTCCCCTCCCCGCTTCAACCCTCTCCCAAGGTCCCCATGCTCCCCATTTACTCAGGAGATCTTGTATTTTCTACTTCCCATGTAGATTAGTTCTACGTATGTCTCTCTTAGGGTCCTCATTGTTGTCTTTGTTCTCTGGGATTGTGATTTGTAGGCTGGTTTTCTTTGCTTTATGTTTTAAAAACACTTATGAGTGAGTACATGTGATGATTGTCTTTCTGGGTCTGGGTTACTTCACTCAAAATGATGTTTTCTAGCTTCATCCATTTGCCTGCAAAATCCACCCACGATTTTAAGATGTTCTTTGTGCTGCACAATAAGCAGAACAGTTCATTATGATCAGAATATAAGATGATGAGTGGGTCGCACAGGGGTGTGTCTTGAGTCTCAAGCAGTGGTGGCAAAATGGCTTCTGAGCAAAAGGCTCACACGGCTAATCAAGCGTCACCTTCACTCCCTTCACAAGTTCCTACAGTGTGTTACTGGCTTCCTTTTAGAGGTTTTTATTTGTTTGTTTGGTTGGTTTTTCAAGACAGGGTTTCTCTGTAGCTTTTGGAGCCTGTCCTGGAACTAGCTCTTGTAGACCAGGCTGGCCTCAAACTCACAGCGATCTTCCTGCCTCTGACTCCCAAGTGCTGGGATTAAAGGTGTGCGCCACTACCACCTGGCTCCTTTTAGAGTTTTGCATGGTCGTTTATAGTCATTAATTCTTCCTTAGAAGGCTTTGTGATTTAGGGCCTCTGAGATCTGATTTTGCAATATCCTTCACACTCAAGTTTCATAGTTCTCACTAAAGACATATGCCTAAGAATGAAGCCTCTGAAAGGAGAAGCAAGCTACTTCCAGGAGCTGACTAACTGTTTCACCTTTGGAAGTCAAACACCTGACAAGTTGGTGTATTCTTTATGGAAGGAGAATGAACAGCTCTGTTTCAAAGAGTAGCATTGTGATTTCTATATTGTTGGTTTCCCCCTGCCTCAGCCCTGTTGTATGGATGGTACCCACACACCTTGCATTCCCATTCCAATGTGCCCAATTAATAAAAAGATGGTGCAAATTTTACCCTGCTTCATAATTTTTCCTACCCTATATATATATATATTTTTACTTTTTAATTAAAATGAGTGCTTATGTGTGTAAGGTTTAAAAACCCATCTTTCTCAACTTAGAATCCAGTTTGTTATTGACTTGCTCCAGGGCACATCAATTACACAGCTCAGGGGATAAGCACCAGAAACAAAAATACCCCCATGTTGGCACTAGCCACATCCTATCACAAACACCCAAGAGATCACTACCACAAAAAGACCTTAGCTAATATACCAATGACTGGCTGAAAAAACAAAAAAGATCATCTGCTCTCTCTTCATATGAGGGTTTCTAGAAATGGGCCACAATATGTAGTACAGACCTGCTTTGTCCTGCGGGTTTCACCTTAATAACAAAGCCAAGACCCTAAAGTGGGGCAAAAAAATAACACAAAGCTGTGGTGTTTGATCTGGAAATAGCACCAAGCTATGGATGGCTCATGAAGCCTGTCCACCTGAATTCAGATGCTGAACATCACAATCTACCAACGTGTCCCTTGGCTTAAGAGACACTGACTCTCTGTGACTCAATATTCTCACTTATAATAAAATAACAAAATTGTATAAATGCAAAGAATGGGGTGAATTTTATCAACCACTAGTAAAAGATGCACAAGAGCCGGAATTTGGGTGTCACCTGTTCCTCTATCTTAGCCTCTAGGAGAGTGTCTAATATGTACTCTGTAGGATTCCTGTGCCACACAAAGAAGGAAGAGTGAACAGTCCCAGTGGGAAAAAAGCTGTGACACAGCTTTAACCATGGCTGCTTGTTATCATTTTGTTGTTATGAGCTATAAGATCATTTTGTTCTAATATCTTCTTCTCAGATGTAAGACCTCAGGATAATGATTAACAAATTTTCTTTTAGAGACTTCACTGTGAGATATAAGGAAATGCCCTAGCCTGAATCAGCAGTTCCATTTTAACACAATTATCTAATTTTGGACATTTTCTTTACCATTTTGATAATTCATGAACAGAGAAGATGATATTATAAATATCACAAGTTTGATATTAACAATTCAGAGTACTACCCAACAGAGAAAAGTGTTAATACACCAAAAGGGAATATTAATGTCACTGAGATCAGAAAAAAAATCAATTAGGTATTTAACTATTAGGCATTGTGTTGGATACTACAGTTGGAAATAAAAGAATAGTAAAGATCCATTCAAATTCTTAACCCTAAGTTTAAAGTAGTAAAATAGCTAAAAGGTGCTACTCCTATGAGCTTACCATGGAAGAGCCAATTTTTGAGTAAGACGGCTACACATGATTTCTTCTTGGCTGTCTCAGGCTCTGTGTAGTCATCTCTTTGCAATCATGTCAGATAGTGTATTAATACTTCTGTGTAAGTGAATTAATTTTTTAAAAAGAAGATTTAATAGAGCTATTTATGATCCCCTTATCAAGGTAACGGTAACAGTTTTTATCAATTAAAACATTGGAGTTTGAATTAAAATGCTTCAGGAAAACGGTGGAAAGAGAGGACAGCCAAAATATTTATGTGGACTACATATATATGTATATGTATATATACATATATATACATATATAGTGGCTTATACTGTTTTCTTTTTCACATATATTAGGATTTTTTCAGAATAAAAATTTAAAGATAAATACCAACAAATCTTATTTACCTTTTTCAATTGCTTTTTTAATTACAAAACTATAATCTCATTATCTAGATGTCCCTGTGATATGTTGAAAGTTCATGGGATGATAAGAACAATTTAGCTCTCAATTAAACTGCATTGAAAGTTTAAAAGGTTAGAGGTATGGGAAAGTAGTCAGAAGAAAAACCGACTCCAATACTTTATCCCAATGTTGCAACTATTTGATGGCATTAACTGTTTTATACCTTGTCCTTGTGGCTAGTAAGAAAAATTGAGGAATTAAGAGAGCTCTCTCTCCTCAGAGAGTTTCAGACATGATGCACTATCTAGGAGGTAGAAGAGGAAGGTGGGTTGTTATCTTCCATTTACTCATAGACAAGAACCTGTTGAGACAAGACTACTCATTTATTGATGCTACCACCATGGCATTGTCAAAGCACTGGGGAAACTTCTTCATGGAACTTGCTTTCATTGTTTCTAGTTTCTATGATGTATTCGCCATGCAATTCCTCTAGACTTTTCAAAGTCTAGGATTTATGATTTGCACGAAAGACCTGACACTTGACTAATGAATCTGTGTTCACGACAGAACTGTGGGCTTGTGGGGGGGTAAGATTTCTCTCTGATTGTTTTCAAACATATTTGAAAAATAAAACTTTGCCATTTTTAATTTATAACCCAACAGAAGAAAGTATGTAAACACAGACCAAAGAAATTGTAGAATTGCACAGATTTCTCAGTAAGGCCCCTTCATTCTGCAGCAAGAGAACCAAAACTCAGCTGGGAGAGATGAGCTCTATGATCACACCCTGCTCAATGCTGCAAGGTATAGATGTCATACCATTGAGTCCCAGCTAGTTCTTGCTCTGCCACATCTGTCAAGTCTACAGATGGAGCCCCTGGAGGCTGCATTTTGCATACACATAGATAACTAAACCAATGCCAGACAGCATTCCTCTGTCTCTCACTAAGGTCTCTTTATGGAACACCTCTCATTGTAGAATTTTTAAAAGGCTTCCTTTTAGGAATAATAATCAGATCACTGCTCCAGGCAAAGGATGCATCTGCAGCAATCAGTAACTCAGAACTAAAGGTACTGCCCAGAGGGAAAGAAAGGTCTATGAAGAGCCAGAGATGTTTAGATCAAGGTGCCCTTAAGAGAAGTCAGGAGGATTGTGTTACCAGAGAGTAGTGAAGATAAACTCCACCTCCTTAGCTATTTCCTACACAGCCCAGAAAGGCAGCACTCCTCCTGGCTAAGACAAATTACCACAGGGCAGCACATATATTAAACTCTCTAAAAATATAGGACTATGTTCAGTGGACAATGAGGACTACTGAGACCTCAAGAACAATGGCAATGGGTTTTGATCCTACTGCACGTATTGGCTTTGTGGGAGCCTAGGCAGTTTGGATGCTCACCTTACTAGACCTGGATGGAGGTGGGTGGTCCCTGGACTTCCCACAGGACAGGGAACCCTGTTTGCTCTTTGTGCTGACGAGGGAGGGGAACTTGATTGGGGGAGGGGGAGGGAAAGGGGAGGCGGCGGTGGGGAAGAGACAGAAGTCTTTAATAAATAAATAAATAAAAAATAAATAAAATAAAAAAAAATATAGGACTAAAATCTACTGATCATTAGGATTCAATCTACTACTCACTGGAATGATTCTTTCTATTTTACATTATTGTCTGTTTCTATAACTGCAGGTACACTTCTGAACATAATAGGTAAAAAGTCATAATTGAAATTAAATAAGTTTTCTCCTGATATACTGGCTAAGAGCTAATGTTTCTAATTGAATAACATTTATAACTATGAAAGTTAAGACAGCACGTATTATGCCTATAGGTAGTGACAGCTTATAAATTAGTCCCACATTTTTAAAATAAAAATAATGATGACTCCAGGAATCAAGCTTAATGAATTTGAGTCTAGGAAACACTAGCATTGTTTCACTGGGATTGCTCAAGATGATAGAGAATGGTCAATTCATTACGGTAAGTGAACAAGCTGAAAAGTGGTAAAGGTAACTTTAGAGACATGGTTGGAAGACAAGAAACCTTGCTGGTGCAAAGGCTGATGTCAATTGTATTCATTTTACCACCCACAAAATTCCTAAGGACCAGATTGTTATTTTCATGTTGTAATGTTTTTACACATGATTCTTAATGAACCCAAAAATTTACTACTGAGCAGGCAAGATACAGAGAAATGATCAATGAAGTAAAAGTATACCTGTGACTAATTCCAGGTTGCCACCAGCTGACCTACCATCACTTCCTGCTGCAGCAGTACAATTGTCAATCTCTTGTCTTCTCTATGCTAGTCAAGGAAGCAATCCACCTGCCAACAATCTAGTGTTCTGTTTTTTTTTCCAAGTTCAATTGAGACTTTATAGGTTCCATTAGTTAGTCATCGTTCTATTCTTAGCACGAATATTCTTTATGTTCAATTATCCTAATTAACTCTACAGTCACTGTCATGTGGAAAGAGAGGCTTGGAGATATTAAGTTACTCAATGTCAAAACCAGAACACACACTGGATCTTAATTTTCTACCTCTATGGTAACTGCTTTGCATGCTGTATTGTTTAAGGTTTGTCATAAATGGCTTCCCTGAAACTAAGACTGAAACGTTGTTAAGGAAACCCCTTCCATCTTTTAAATAAATAAAAAGTAGAACTGAAATGTGTACTCTAGAAAACCACAGAGTGATGAAGCACTCCAAGAGAAAAACAGAAAAAGGTCAGCTGACAAAATCTAAGGACTGCTGAGAACAGGAGAAATAGTCTTCTCCATAAGGAATCCATAATTGACATGCAATGCCATGTGGTCAGCCTTGAAATTATGTACATATTAAGTACTGCTAAATGGACTGAGTAGGCATATATGTACATATATATATGTATGTATATAAGAGAGAGAGAGAGAGTAAAAGAAAAAGAGGCCATGGTTTCTAAAGGAAATAATGTGTGGAAATGGAAACAGCTGGAGAGAGAAAGGGAAAGGGGAAATAATGTAATTATATTTTAATTTAAAATGATTTTGATGTTTGAACGGCCAGCATAGGTTCTTGAGACCAGAGAGAATAAGCAATATTCATGTCATCTATCATACTCAGATCATTTGGAGCCACTATGAACAGCAGTGAAATTGTAACGATCACCACTGTCTTTTCTCTGTGGACTAATTTAATCTTGATAAAGGTACCAATGTCATGCTATGTATACGAGATCAAAGTTTAGCACTCAATTTAAGTCCTTCAATAGGATAACTTACTTACTGGATTTCAAATACATAATGCGATTGATAGCTTTCAGATTCCTCTTAAGAATCCTAAGTAACATAGTAAGACCATCTAGACATTATCATGTCACTACTAAATGAAACACTGCTAGGAAGGAAGAAAGCAATTCTCAGCCAATGTGTCCAAGGACCCACAACTATTAAACAGCAGGGATGAGATTCAAATCCAAGCTTCAAGCATTCTATGGACATGCTATTATATTAACCCTTATAGTTTGAATTACACATTAAATTTTATGTTAAACTTAAAGATCTGCTTTTTGTTTTTTTAAATTAATTTGTCCTGAGTTGTCTATATAGAATACATTTGCCAGAAGCCGAAATAATAGTCTAAAAAAGTAAGGAGTTAAGCTTTTAATAAAAAAATATTCATTTCTAAGCTAACTCATCATGTTTCAGCTTAATTTGAACTTCCTCCAGTAATTCTTCCCACCCCCACCCTGCAAATCCTGACCTGGAGGCTGCTAGTACTTGTTCCCATAGGTACCATAGGTTCCCATAGGTACCATAGGTTCCCATAGGTTCCCGTAGGTACCATAGGTTCCCATAGGTACCATAGGTTCCCATAGGTACCA
>JABTXL010010235.1:7567300-7588274 GCA_025134845.1 Neodon shergylaensis | reverse complement strand
ATAGATAGATAGATAGATAGATAGATAGATAGATAGATAGATAGATAGATAGATAGGGAAGTCCTAGGATTTCATAGCACATATAAGCGTCCCCAAATAGTGCTACAACTCCAAAGGGGGTACTCATTTCCTTTCTGCCATTAAAGACAAGCTATTACTTGAAAAAGAGCATCCCCAAGTACCTGTTGCTGCTTCCTGCGAAGACGTGAGAGATGAACTTAGAGAGGCTGAGGAATGGTGACCTAGAGTGTGAGGGCCATGATTGAGAAAGTGTGGGACCATGCTTAAGCCCCAGAAATCTTGAAGATAGCTGTGGCTTTGGGGTACAGATGTGGAGAAAGGTCCACCATGGTGTGGGGAAGAGGAAAGAGAAATAATGCCCTCCACATCTACATACAGTCATAACCAGTTTGCTGGAGGCATGACAGGGCAGAATTAATGTACCTGTTGTATCAGTATATTAAAGTTTCCTTCAGTTGTGTCCTTAAAATACCTTCTCAAGCCAGGTGGTGGTACGCACACCTTTAATCCCAGCACTTGGGAGGCAGAGGAAGACGGATCTCTGAGTTTGAGGCCAGCCTAATACACAAGAGTTAGTTCTCAGACAGGCTCCAAAACTACAGAGAAACCCATTATGTATATATTTAAGATAGCATCCTCCTACCTTTTTTAAAATTGATTTTTATTGAGCACTACATTTTTCTCTGCTCCCCTCCCTGCCTCTTCCCCCCACTTCAGTCCTCTCCCAGTGTCTCCATGCTCCCAATTTACTCAGGAAAACAAAGAAAACCAGCCTACAAACCACAATCCCAAAGAACTTAGACAACAATGAAAACACTAAGAGAGACTTACATAGATCTAACCTACATGAAAAGTAGAAAAAGACAAGATCTCTTTTTTTTTAATCAATGGAACTATAGGTCAAGGGCAGAATAGTTTCTCGTTAGATATTCACAGTGTTTTCTTGTTTTCTGCAGTAGGAGGGATGAACATCATATGAGCCACCTCCAGTGGGTTCCATGACTTCAATGCGGATCGCCATCTAATAGAAAAGTTGTGGCCACAGCAAATTTCTGCTTTCATAAATTTAAAATGTCAGAGCAAATTCAAATGATGTTTTAAATAAATGTGATTCCTCCTATTGAAAGAAGCTGAATCTTCATAAGGCAAATGAGCCAATTTAATTGACTGCTTCAGAGTGTCAAGCAGATGGAGACATCAACGCCTGGGTGATGAATAGGATTAATAAGGAATCTTACAGTTTTACTTTGTTGTTTTGGAACTTTTTTATTCCAACAAGAAAATAAACAAACAACATGATTCTGAAAAATGTATTCCACACCAATCCCAAAATCCAATTTTTCTCCTTAAAACAATAGTAAAAAAAAAATACTAGCAATGCTTTACTCCAGGCTGAGAAGAGTTCACAAAGAACCAGTATGTAAATCAACAGTCTGTCACACACAAGCACTTGGGGACAGCTCATGCAATGACAGCTGGCCAACCTGGGATATCTTCTTCTATTCCAGATGCTCTGGAGCAGGGCAGGAATGCTCAGAACCCATGAGAAGATTTTACCATTGCCTCCACTGTCTAGACTTAGAAAAGGATTTTAGCTGGAGTTCACCAGGTTGCAATTCACTAGCAAAAGACACATTTGTAACACTTCATGCAGTATTCTTCCTTCTTTTTACTTTTATTTTGGGTTTGTTTGTTTGTTTTTTTATTTTTTTTATTTTTTTATTTATTTATTTATTTTGGTTTTTCGAGACAGGGTTTCTCTGTGACTTTGGAGCCTGTCTTGGAACTAGCTCTGTAGACCAGGCTGGTCTCGAACTCACAGAGATCCGCCTGCCTCTGCCTCCCGAGTGCTGGGATTAAAGGCGTGCGTGTTTGTTTGTTTTTTTTTTTTTTTTGAGTCAGTTTTTCTCTGTAGCTTTGGAGCCTGTCCTGGAACTAGCTCTAGCTCTTGTAGACCAGACTGGCTTCGAACTCACAGAGATCTGCCTGCTTCTGCCTCCTGAGTGCTAGGATTAAAGGCGTGCGCCACCACTGCCCAGCATTTCTTTTGACTAGGGTAACTAGGAAAATTATTACAGGAAAATAGTATGGAGCTACAGCTGGAGTTTCCCCACTGCCAACCAATCTCTTCAGACCTGTTTTCTCACCCAAATAGATCTAGACCAGCTCCAAGCTCACCATCCCAGCCATCCAGTAAGAAGATAAAGGCAAAAATGCTTCGTAAACTAAAGAGTACAAGGGACAAGTGAGCATGTTGCTAAGTTACCAGTAGAAATTCCCAGGAGAAGTGATTACCTCCTTTAGGAATACACGCAGCTCCCGTATTATCATAGCTCCTTGTAAGTGTTGTAAGTGTTCAATTACTCTCCGATGTCCACATGTTCCTTTTAGCATTCTCCTAATAGATATTTTTCCCTGTTTCAAATGTTTAAAGTCATTGGTCTTCCAACTTGCTGCCTTAGTATCTTCCTGGAGGAAACCCACCGTATATTCAAGTTCATTAGCTGAAGAAGGATCATGATCACAGGATGATTTGAAGAGAATACTCTGATGTTAAATATACCACAGTGACCTTCAGATAAATTCTTTCATTGGTAAAGTGTGATGAGCTACCCAATGGTGCAATTTTCTCTGATTGTGAGCACAGTTGTGGATGCTGATTTGAACAGCCCTGATTGCTTGTTTCACAGCTGCCAAGTGTATCCATTAGCTCTGGGGAGCTACTGTTACTCTGACTCTTTGGCTGATAAACAAAGTGATCAGAAAATCCTCTGGTAGCCGGACAATTTCCAGCCTGAACTTTTGTGTGAATCCTAGCAACACCAAGGAAGTTTTTATCCCAAACACTAACAGAAAAAAAATATTTCCGCCAGTGGATTTTATTTTTGTCTTGAAAAGGGAGAAACGAAGTGCCCCACCCAGGACATGGAAAGGAAAGAAAGCTGACTTCAGGCCACACTATCTTCTTATCTCATTTTCACAGCAGGGAGCAGAAGGGCTAAAGCTGCACGCTCTTAAAAACGTGGAATTAATGGACTTGCAATAATTTCAAAGCTCTGTCCTGTGCAGAGGCCCTGTAAGTTCATAAATTAAGTCTGCAATGAGAAACAAACAAAAAAAAGAAACAAAGAAGACAGGAAGAATAAGGCTAGTAGTCCATATTCGCTGTAAGAATTTTTTAAATAACTTGCAAATATGTTTTTTATGCCATGATTTGATCCAGAGAATCTAGCAGTACAGATCACAGGATTTCCATCAACTTTTGCATACTGTGTGTTGCGGAGTTTCCTGCTGAATTGCGGTCATCAAATCACATACTTGTGGGTAACCTGAGGAGGAGCGGTGTAGCATTTTAGACAGAGCAGGAAGGGGTTGTCTCTTCAGCAATGAGAAATATGTAAAGGAGTCTGTGTGCTTCAGACTCCAATCCTATCATTTTAATGAGAATTTCATAAAAAACACATAATGTATTTTCAGCAAATTACAGGGTTTTTTTTTTATTTGTTTTTCAGAAGATCTTGGAGTTGCGCTCTGGCTATCCTGGAACTTATTATGTAGAGTTAGGTAGGCCTTCGACTCATAGACCCTCCTGCCACTGGCTCCTGAGTGCTGGGACTAAAGGTGTGCACCTCCACAAATGGCTCAAAGTTAAGTTTTGTGTTTATCCAACCAGTTCACTCTTTTCTCTGTTCTTTTCTCTTAGTTTCCCTTAACCTGAAAACATTGAGAGCCCTTTCCTCCCCGCTATACACTGTATTTGATTAGCACCCTGAGTAGACCAACAAATGTGATTTAAATGCAGCGTCAGGCCAAAGTGATCTTAACCTTCTATGACATAGGTATACATAGGTTCATAAATAAAGGTTGGATAATGCTAAAAAGCATAAGGCATATTTATAACTCTTTTTTAAGTAAATGTGGTACATTTACACAATGGTGTACTACAAAGTAGAAAAATATGACATCTTGAAATTTATGGGCAAATGGATGGATCTAGAAAACATCATATTAAGTGAGTAAGGTAACCCAGATTAATAAAGACAAATATAACATGTACTCACTCATAAGTGGCTTTTAGACATAAAGCAAAGAAAAAACAGCCTACAATTCACAACCCCAGAAAACCTAGACAACAAAGAGAACCCCAAGAGAGACATTCGTGAATATAATCTACATGGGAAGTAGCAAAAGACAAGATATCCTGAGGAAATTGGGAGTGTGGGGATCATGGGAGACGGTAGAGGGGAGTGGGGAGAAGAGAGAGGTGTGGGGGGAAATACATAGCTCAATAAAAACAAAATAAAATAAAAATACATATGTAATGTGTGTATGTGCATGTGTGTGTGTGTTTGTGTGCATGCATATGTGTGTGTGTGTATGTGTGTGTAGTTTGAATAAAGTTACACCCTTGGAGTGATAATGCAGCCTGCAAGAGTCATAGACTATCTACCGAAAACCATGGTGCCGGGCATGCGGAACTCCCTCAGACTGACAGTAAGCAGGGTCTAAGAGACACACAAATACAAACAGGTTACTGCTATAAGCCTTCATTGCCTCTCAGAACTTGAAAGTAAAAAACTTTTACTGATCACACCCCACCCTTCAGGCGACCTGGAAGCCTCCACCTTGAGGACTCTCTCTCACCATATCCGAAGTCGCTGTGCTACCAAGGGAGAAAAGCAATTAGTAGTCCTACACAGCTGTAAAACCTATGGACCACAGCACTGACCACTATAGCAAGATGTCCCCAAGGGTACAATAGCGACACTTATATCTTGAAGCTAAGCAACCACCATGTAACTGGATTAAAGGTTTGTATAATAGGAGGGAGTTCATGACAGGCTCTGTAAATCCAGCCAACTACCTGTAACTGGTGAGGTCATGAACTCTAGAGGAAAACGTACTGACTGCCACTTCCTGAAACTAGTATTATTTCTAATCCCATTCTAAATCCTTATCCTTATACCCACAGATAAGTGCAGGGCTCACCGTTTATCAAGGACACTCCTATTTGTAACGGATGGAGACCATTACAGAAAGGTCATAATGCAGAAATGACTTACTGTGGAGTGCTCAAGTCCAGTTAATACAGATATGACACAACCTCCACTCCCGAGGCTTGAGGAACAACAAGGAAGGGGACATGGACATATTTTAACAGCCAGAAGCAATGAATGTCTACAAGAAAGCTGTTCTCTGGACATAACAGAGCAATTGCATGTATAAACTCATAGTGTACTAAAAACACACACAAAAGTTGTACAGGCTGAAGCCGTATAAAATCTCAGCACAGAGGGGGAAGGTGGGCCTAAAGTTGTCCCTTAGCCGTATAATGATTGATAATAGATAGCTTATGGGAGGCAAAGAATTTCATTTAAGGGTGTAGCCCTCGTAGGTTGAGCATATTCCAGTGGATGGTTGTATGCCAAGAATATAGAGCCAGCAGTACTTGGAGTGAATGGACTTTAAAAGACTTGAGGATACAAAGTTGGGTAGGTATGGAGTGGAGGGGTGGTTTAGGAGCAGTGGAAGAAGAGGCAAGAATATGATCAAATATAATGTATAAAATTCTCAAAAGAATTAATAAAATATGTATTGCTAAGTTATAAGAAAAATTTGGTGTGGAATCTAAATATTTTTGGCAAGAGTATATAATTATAATACTGGGTGATAAGGAGAGCGAGAACATTCAAAATTCTACTGAATTAACCTAGAAGAAGCTGAAAAGAAATATACCCTTATTTCAGCATTAAGGAAGATGACACCAGATGCCATTAAACATTTTAAAACCCACCATTGGAAGTTTGGGAAATAATTTCTCCTTGCAGCTGATGAGTATGAAATCTCATTACTGTGTGTTGACAATTATAAGTAAATGGATATATAACTCAGGTAATTTTATCTACTATATATTTATAGCAAGTTTAAAATGATGCATTAACCTTTTCCTTTCCTAACTGGTATAATGCATAAGTGTTTCATCTTCCCCAGTTATTGAGACTGAACAGGGAAATGCAGTTATACTAACAACATTGTCTGCCATAAGAGGGTTGACCTTCGCTGAGAATGGATGGGTCACCAGCTTCCTTAGCATTATTGGGATCATAATTCTTTCTCCAAATTATACCTGCACATCTGGGTAAAAAAGGGGGGCACACAATTTATGTTAAATTCTAATTGCATAACATATAAAGAGAATTGAAAATGTGGAAATTCCATTTCTACTAAAAAAAAAACCAGTGACTCTGAGATTAAAAGTTAAACATCTAAATTTCTGCCTAATATTTCACTTCCACTTGAAAGCATTTTCCATTTTCTCATGCCTCTAACGCTGCAGTTTATATTTACAGAATAGAATCTCAAATTCAAAAGACAACAAAATTTATAGAAGAGTAACCATCTTCAGTAACAATGATTATATAGCTGCTATGGCCTATGCTTTCCTGTGTTGGTTTATAGATGAGACATGTCTCTCAAAGTAATAAATTCAAATAAATGCAAAACTGACAAGGGGTGGAGCTGAACAATTGACTCTAGGGAGTCCTCTTCCACGCTGCACTGAAATACTTGGAAAAGACATTAACCACATCTGTGCCGGCTAGTTTCTGTCAACTTGATGCAAGTCAAAGTCAGTTGAGAGAAAGGAACCTCAAATAAAGTTTCTGTATGTAGTATAAACTTTGCATGCAAAATGTACAGAGACCAGTCCAAACAAGAGTAGAATAAGATTTCAGAGTCGTAAAGTCTCTGAGAAATGATGAAAACCAGTGAGAATGATTGATCATTAGTAATAGAACTCCATGGTGAGCGGGTTCTGGGCAAGGTCTATATCAAACAGAGTTATTGAGTGTAAGCAGTGTGGTAAGCCTTAAGCTGACCCTGAGGTCCTGTTTAAAGAAATCTAATTGTGAAGTTCTGTATGTCTGATTCCTTATTGTAAAATGAGTCAGCTGTTTGTCTTTGAGTGATGATAACTCACCTGAAGCTAAAGGATAATTTCTTCACAGTTTTTAAATGTCCATATAGTCCAGCTTTGTTATGATAATCTGTTACCAATTATCTTTGGTTAATAGAGCTTGTTCTTGCATGGCCATGGTCTTAGTTAAGAGTTTCTACTGCTGTGATAAAATACCATGACCAAAAGCAACTTGGTGGTGGTGGATGTTTCATTTTACAGAGTAGACTCGGGGAAGTTAGAGCAGGAACTGGAGTCAGGAACCAGGAAGCAGGAACTGATGCAGAAGCTTTGGAGAAATACTACTCACTGCCTTGTCCCTCCTGGCTTGCTCAGTTTGTTTTCTTACATACCCCAGGACCACCTGCCAGGGGATGCACTACCCACAGTGGGCTGTACCCTCCCTGATCAGTCATCAATTATCAATCAAGAAAACACTCCAAGGACATACTTACAGACCAATTTTACAAAGGTTTGACAAGAGTCGATCTCCCCACCCATCCTGGGCAGGAATGCTCAGAACTCAGACAATGAGATCACACAAGGAGAAAAATGAGGAATAAAATTGTTTCTAGTTATTGAAAAATTTTAATCATAAAACATAATTTAAAAACTTAATGGGTTTACTTATCCTAAATTGTTCTGTATACTCATTATTCTTCAGAATCCTTAAGCCATTAGGTTAATTAGTGCGAGTTATGTACATTATTTTAAACATTTTCTTTTTTTTATTTTTTTTAATTGTTGAAAAGAAAAATTTCCACCTCCTCCCCATTTCCCATTTCCCTCCCCCTCCTCCCACACATTGCCCCCTTCCCCTCTCCCCCTCCCCTCCCACTCCATTCCCCCTCCATCTTGAGAATGAAGAGCAGTCCAGATTCCCTGCCCTGCGGGAAGTCCAAGGTCCTCCCACTTCTATCCAGGTCCAGGAGGATGAGCATCCAAACAGGCTAGGCTCCCACAAAGCCAGTTCATGTATTAGGATAGAAACCTAGCGCCATTTAAGAAGACACTCATGATACAAAATTTTTCTAATTTTCATTCCTCAATTTTCTTTCAACCAACCTAGCATCACAGTTGTTTTCTGTAAATTTAATGCACTCAGAAGACAAATGTGAGCTGATGTGTCACCTGCACGGCATCCTTTGCACACCACTTCCTCTCTGCATGGAACCGTTTTCCAGGCACCCCCTGCTGCCTCTCTCTAGCTCTCCTTGGCAGGAATGCCAAATGGTTCTTCCATCTTGGCAAATCTTATCAGTCTCTTTTTAGGGATTTCCACTTTCAATCTCTATGCTAATTCTTTTTTTTTCCTTTTTTAAATTTATTTTTACATACCAATCCCAGTTCCCATTTCCTCCACTCCTCTTGTTCCCTCCACTTTCCTCTCCATCCCATCCCCCATCCACTCCTCAGAGAGTAAGGCTTTCCATGGGCAGTCAAAAAAGTCTAGCACATTGCTTTGAGTCAGGACCAAGGCCCTTACCACTATATCTTGGCTGAGCAAGGTCTGCCTCAAAGAGAATGGGTTCCAAAAAGCCAGTACAAGCAGTAGGAATAAATCCTAGTCTCACTGCCGGTGGCCCCACAGTCTGCCACAGCCATACAACTGTCACCCACATTCAGAGGGCCTAGTTTGGTCCTAAGTTTGTTCCCTTACTGTCAGGAGTTGGCAGGCTCCCCTTAGCTCATGTAAACTGTTTCAGTGGGTGTCCCCATCATAGTCTTGACCTCTTTGCACATATTCTCACTTCTCCCACTCTTCAACGGGATTTTGGAAGCTCAGCTCCACTGGGGATCTCTACCTCTGCTTCCTTCAGTTGCTGGATGAAGGTTCTATGGTGACATTTAAGATTGTCATCAATATGCTAATTCTAATCATGTACAAACTGACTCTAAGAAGTCCACCACTTGAAATCATTTATGCAGAAATTCCAGTCTTAGAAAGACAGATATGCTCCTGTATTTTCTCTCAGAGTAGTATATAGATTTATTCTCTGTGTGTCTATCTCTGTCTCTCTTCTCTCTCTCTCTTTCTGTCTCTCTCTCTGTCTCTCTGTCTCTCTGTCTCTCTCTCTCTGTGTGTGTGTGTGTAAGTGTATTGTATTGTGTGATGTTGTGTGTGCATATGTATAGGACATTTAAGCAAAGTGGTACTAAGAGAAGGCAGGAGGAGACTGAGCTGGAGAAGAAAGCTGGAAATAGAAAAGGAACTAAAATACTTATTACAAACAGAAGACATATCTGGAAGGAGGAATGGGACCAACAAGGAAGAAGGAGGAAGTAGGGAGGGCAACACTTGAGAAGAATAAGTACAAAGGGTTATAATATATATGTGCAGAGATGTTACAATCAAATGCATTTTGTATGCTAAAATTATTAATAATAAATTTGAAATTTCTTTTAAGAAAAGTAAATGGACACTCTAAGACAAAAAGATGAAATTTTATGGAACCCCTCCCCTAGGCAAAGAACTACAGCCAATTTAAGATTACAGGGAGGAAAATCAGCCTCCTCCAGGAAAGAGTCCTCTTATGGATTGTCCAATGCAGAGTGGTCTGCACTGAAACATTATACACACAAGCAATAAAAATTGATTCATCAAGATGTATTTGTGTACATATATATACATGTGAATATAATTTTATACATACACATATATTTCATGTTCATATATATATGAAACAAAGAAAAAGAGGCTACCTACTTGAGAGTGGGTACATGAGAAGGGTTGGAAGGAGAGTAGCTAGGAGGGATTGGAAGAAGAAAGGGATGAGGAAAATTGAGATAATTTTATTTCAATTAAAATATATTTTAAAATATTAAAAATTGAGATTTAGTGATATTTTATTTGTATTGTAATAAATAAAGTTTGCCTAAAGTTCAGAAAGTAAAATGGCTGCATTAACCAGGCAGCAATGACACACACCTTTAATCCCAGTAGCCACACTAGTTTGCCATAGAAACAAGGCAGTAGTGGTGCATGCCTTTAATCCCAGTGCTAGAGAGGAATATAAATGGGAGGAGACAGCTCTCACTCACAGTCTCATTCTGAGATTCCTGGAGGCATGATCGCCATTTTGGACTGAGGTAGAGGTAAGAGCCAGTGGCTAGCTGTTTTATTTTTCTGAACTGCAGGTTGAACTCCAGTATTTGTCTCTGAATTTTTATTAATCGTGCTGCATTAAGAAAATCTCTATCACCCTCCCCCTCTCTCTTAACAATAACTTTCCCTTTCCAAATGTGCTACTAAATTTTCCAATCAATGGATATTTTGTTTTCCTCTTCATATCTTTCAACTTCATTTTTAGGAATTCAAATCGGCAAATTACAGATAGACTACAAAATCTTTTTGCCCACCCAAATGACTTTAACTAAGAAAACATAAGAGCAACGTTTTATAAACTACCTAGCCTCTCTCTCCACCATACTTTTCTATGGAAATTTGTTCTACCAGTTGTGGATAAGCCAAAAGGCAAACATATATGGCAAAATAAATAATATATCTAATTTGAGAAATAAGACTCTCCTTCGGAGTCTCAGCATTGGTTGACTCTTGAGGTAGATCAGACTATCTTTCTGATTGTCAGTTTGGAATACACCGATATTATCACAATAGATTTTGTTATAGTATATAAATGCCAAGCCGTGGAGTGGTTCTTAAATCCAGGTGCAGATAAGAATTGTGAAGATATTTTAAACTATCTAAAATAATCAAACCTACTTAACTGATCTGGTTTAAGATCTGATGTTCATGACTAAGAACCACTTATCTGAATAATTTTTTTCTTTTTTAGTAAGATTTCAATTGTTAAATCCAAAAAGTTGATCAAATATTGTTTATTGAATAAAATAAGCTTATATTCATCCATAAGTCAAATGTGCTAGCCCTCAAAGATGCCACATAAACCAACAGGAAGGAAACCAGCTCTCCAATCTTTAATGCTGGCCTTGCAGAAGTAGAAAGGATAGAGGATGCATGTCAGTCGCTATAACAACATTTCAGTAGCTCCAGACATGCGCTGGGACCTTCTGTTAACTACCATGTATTAGTGCTTGAACTCTGGCTCTTTGTGCATTGTTTTAGGGAAAGGAGTCAAGGTAGAGTCTACAAATGCATTTCTGAGAATTCATATGTGCACCTGCATGCTAAGAAGTACAATTCTAAACTACTAGCCTCCAACCTCCAAATATAGGAAATGACCTTAGTTTTTCTCCAGTGTACAGTAGTCTTTTTGGCTATTTGCTTCAGGACTTTTTTTTCCTTCTATAAAAAGAGGCTGATAAAGTATTGTTGATGATTGGTGTGTTTAAAGCAAGTCATAGACCATTCCTATCCTTAAAGATTACATACGCACAAGAAGAAGATGGTACAAAGGCATAGAACATTTTGTAAGGGCTTTGAAACTTTGCCTGTGTTCTAGGAAAATATGCGTGCTTGAGAATTTTTGCAATTGCCAATTAGACAATGAAGAAGGTAAAAGCTTAAATTTGTTTATGTTTGCCAATCTATTCATTGGCTAAAGGTGACAGGCCATCTTGTTCCTGGGTAAGTAGTGACAAATTCAGGTGGACAGAGCACAGCCAGGATCTCATTAATCCCTTCCTTTTAAGGTTCACAGGTCTCCGGGGTGAATCAAAATTCATCAACAGAGGCTGAAAAGCAGTACACTCAGCATCTGGTATTATTTGATGTTGTCTTACATAGAAAATGAAAGCGATTGTATTTAAAAGGTTTGTTTCTGTTGATCTTTGTCTCTTAAGGCTCTGCATCATCCCCTTACAACATTACACATCAGGCTTCTTTAGTAACCGGGAATCTGCCTGAGAGAATAGGCTCTGACCTTCAGCCAAGAGGATGTTTAGAGGATGTAGCTCCTGATTCAGAACTGCTTAGAACTTAGTAAAGAAGTTATGTACCTTGGCCATAAGTAATGAGAGAAGAATGCAAAAATAAAGAGCCACTGACATACTCAGTGAAAGGATGCTACACACATGTAGGGAGAGGAACAGGACCAAACCAGGCATATATGAAAGGAACATAGAATAATTGTCCTCACCAGAGAGCATCTTGCAGCATAAACCAACACTGTTAGCCATGTCACAGAATGTCACCATGTCAGACAATGGCAAATGTTAGTGGACAGGGAGGCTTTATCTTTTAAAATTAAATATTTTTATTTCTTTTACATACCCACCACAACCTCCCTTCCCCCTTTCCTCCCATTCTCTCCCCCATCTCCTTTGTACTGCCCATTCACTCCTTAGAAAGGGCAAGGCCTCCCATTGAAGTCAACAAAGCATGGTATATCAAGTTGAGGCAGAACCAAGATCCTACCCCCGCATCAAGGCTGAGAGGAGATATCCCATCATAGGTAATAGGTTCTAAAAAGGCAGCTCGTGCACCAGGGACAGACTCTGGTCCCACTGCTAGAGACCCCACAAAACCAAGCTACACAACTGACTCCTGCGTGCAGAGGGCCTAGGTTGGTCCCATTCAGGCTTCCTAGCTGTTGGTCTAGAGAGCCTGTGAACTCCCATAAGTTTGGGTCAGCTGTCTCTGTGGGTTTCCCTCCTCACCCTCTTCAACTGGACACCCTGAGCATGGCCCAGTGCTTGGCTATGGATTGCTACATCTGCTTCCATCAGTTACTGGATGAAGGTTTTATGATGACAATTAGGGTCATCACCAATCTATTACAAGAGAAGGTCAGTTTAGGCACCCTCTCCACAATTGTGAGAAGTCTTAGCTGGGGTCATCCACGTGGATTTCTGGGAGTTTCTCTGGCATGGCTGTGAGAGGACAAAAGAACAGGAAATTCTTGCCTGCACCCTTTAAAGGGGAACCCTCATCTGAGTGGTATTCTGATATTTTAAGGATAAAGAATATTGTTGAATTTAGAATCACTAAAGCCTTCATTTTTGTACTTTATCAATGGCATTCCTCTTTCAATATTTATGGTTTTCCCCATGGAGATTCTTTATCTACTAAATCATTCATATCCCAAGACCAGAGCATCCTTTGTGGTTCCAGTTCCATCTCTAACATCAAACATCAGGATGGGCAGTGCATTCACTCAGTTTCTGCAACATCTGGACTAAGGTAGAAGGCAAACATTAAAATTGGGTTCACTACTATGTTGGTGAGCATTTTTAAGAAAGGATAGTTTTTATCTTGAAAAGAAGGGAGTCTAAGGACTGTAGAGATGTGATTGCTGGCAAAGTGCTTACTGAACAAGCATAAGGAACCAAGTTTGATCCTCAGTGCTTACGTGATGCCACATCATACGTTTATAATCCCAGCCCTGGGGAGGCTGAGACAGGAGAATCCCTATGGCTTGCTGGACAGCCAGTTCCGGTGAATTGGCGAGCCCTATGTTCACTAAGAGACCATGTTTCGAATAATAATAATGAGGTGGACAGTGACCAAGATAGAAACCAAAGAGGGGCCCTGACCTCTGCATATATGCACACATGTGCGCAAATAAGCTCACATATACATAACGTAAATAAAGCAAAAATGTTTACATTACTCAATAAAATCCCCCCAAATCGCACACCGTAAATGGATATTAGACACACGGTTATCAATTATAAGGAAATAGGATTCAATTTTTTAAAAGACCTTAATAAATATTCCATATCAATGTTGTTTAAATTTTTAATGATTTATAAAAATTAGTTATTTCTCGAAAATTTGTAGTATTGTTTAAAGTTAAAATCACTTTTAATTCATAGTGGTTCACAAAAACATATGTACATGTATATATGTATACAGTTACTATCCTTGACACTGAGATCCATGTCATTTCTGACACACCACCTATTTTTCCTTGCTTTTTAAAATCCATTTTCCTCCCTCTCTTCCCCCCTTCCTTTTCATCTGAGTGGACTACATCTACTGCCGTGTGTGAACCACAGCTTCAGCTGGGTTCCCTGGTGAGATGTACCACTGGACACGGAGAAGGCAGAGCCAGCTCTGGTAATTTTAGCATTTCTTCTGTGACTGTCACTAGTTTCTGGGTTCCTCAGTGAAAGGTGGTACTCCTGTGAGGTGGCCATCTCTGATAATTTCCCTTTCCATATTTTGGGTTGGCCTCTTTCATCTTCTACCTTCTATCCAAGGTGTTCTTACTTCTCCCAGCCACTGCTAGTCTTTGGTTGGCCCTATGTTCCCCTTTATTTTCCTAAATCTCACAGCTTTATGAACTTTGTATTTCTTTACTAGGACAAAAAAAAATCTGTTTTACCAAGCAAGTTCCAATAAAAATGCTTACATCTACCTAGAAAACCAAAACCCATCTAGTCACAAAGTATCTTGAACCTCAAGTGTAAGCCAAGTATTTCTTTCTCTGGTTGAGTTCATCCTACACTAACACACAGTATATCTGTTCTTAACTATACACACAGCATACTAATGTCAGATCCATTTCCTTCTCTCAAGTTAGAGATTTTAAAACACAGCAGCAAGAAATGTCTATCCAAATCTTCTATATGCTGAAGCAGGGGAATAGGTCAGATGATGATTACACTGAGTTTCTTCTACCCAGGACTTCTATCTATACTAATGCTGGTCTATTGAGTCAGAGCAAATAAGTGTAATATGTTATACATTTTGGTAGTAGATTTGTGTTCATAAACACTAGAAAGTTTAAATAATTTTGTAATTCTTTTCATTCCTGGAATATTCTTCCCTGAGGTTAATGTTGAAGTTGCAAAGTAAATACATTTTTTTAAATGTATTCTCTGGGTCCTCTATTTTAGAAATGTTGAAAAGCAGTTACTTCTAAACCAGTAATTTCTTTTATAATACAAATATTCAGAATATCACTTTCTCCAGAGTATTGTAACAAACAGAATTCCTTATTTTGACTATGCATTTCTTAGGTAAGATATAATAGAAAAGATATTGATTTGGCAAGGATTTTCTTCAAAAATAACCCAACAGGCCTTTAAAACAAAATCTCACAGGCATACGTTTCCCCATTCACACTGCTGTTGTCATGGAGACCAATCTCTGGCACATTTGATGGTGTAACCTACACATCTTTCTAGCCTGAAACAAAAATTCCCTTGTTGTCATGGAAACGCCAGTCACTAGCCTTTTATTCTTTGATGCTCCCATAGATACCACTGAAATTTCAGCTGTGATTTTCCCTCTCTCTAACGATCTTGGGGTTATCAGACAAAGCTAGAAAGAAAACAAAATAAATTTCTGGTATCTTTCAGCTAAATGGACAATTGTTTCCACCCACAAAGCTTGCAATAAATGCAGCACTGGGACTAATTTGCTTTATTGAAATCCTAGATGATCCTTAGGGTTGAATAGGTACTTTGAAGAGTTTAACAAGATGATTATTTCCTGTATCACTTAAAAAGAATCATCATAAAAGTTACTAATTTTATAGTTAATTTAAATATCTATGAAACAAAGAAAAAACTAAATTCAAATGGCCTTTAAAGTCTACTCATTCTGGAAAAATATTTCAAGGAAATTTCAAAATCTTAAGTCCACAGAGATAGCTCAATGGAGACGTTACACCACATCCCACCTTGTGTGTAAAAATAAACCCAACTCTTAGAAAAGGATAGATTCAAACACTCATTCAAAAGAAACAATTATCCCTCTTATAAAATAAATATATTCTTGTCACTATAATGACAGTCACAGATACCTGTTATTTGCAAATTATTCTGAGAGCATCTAGGCTTAGAATTATGAAATAACAATAGATTAACTGTGGACATTGATATGAGAAAAATACAGTTAATAATGGTTCTCAGATTTCTGGATTCATGAGGAAAGGAACAGAAAAATGGTTGGGCTATTCTGTAAAAGAGAGAGTGTAAGGAAAACACATACTCAGAAGGGGCTGAGGCAGAAGAAAGCATGGGAGTAAATCTAGAAAAGGCTGGCTCTATAGAACTCATACAACACTGAGTTACTAAAATACTTGGTAGGACACTAGGCTTTAAAAGGGACAGATGGTTAACTTGTTTTCCATATTACTAACAATGGTAACTCCAATGAAATTAATTCTTTATGACACTGTTCATCATATAACACCAAATCAGTCATTTGTACACATGGCCTATGGATTAATCAATTAATAAGGCTCCAAGATGCTGATTTGTAGAAATAACTTTAACATTCTCAAACCAGAGAAGACATGATAAAATTTTTCAAGAAAATGAAAACATTCCATAAAAGTCTGTTAGATTCTTATGTTACAATGTGACTGACTGATAGCCATGCTCAAATACTAATTCCTATCCTTGCCACATCAGAGTCTGTAATCTTCCACCAGCAAAAAACACATGCTGAGTGACAGTCTGGGTCATGGCTAATGTGCCTGGATGCAACCTTCTCCGTGACAGCACCCACTCAGCTGATGACTTGGGTCCTCTGGAGGGTTATTGAGCATAGGACAATTAGAGAGGATGGAGACTCTTGGGAAAGAAAAAGAATACTAACAAATCAATAACCTGTGATTTTATACAAAGACAAATGTTGAAGGAGCTGTGGGGCGCTTCCTGCCACCCAGCTCCCGGCTGCCTGGCTAGCTTATGCCCCAAAATAACAACACACAAACTGTGTTCATATAAACACTGCTTGGCCCATTTCTATTAATGTGTGCAGCACCACAAGGTGCACTTACCAGGAAGATTCTAGCCAACGTCCATCCTGGGTCGGAGCTTCATCGCGTCTGCCCTCGAGAGCAGAGGCATGGTGTCTGCTCACTTCCTCTTCCTCCCAGCATTCTGTTCTGTTTACTCCACCCACCTATATTCTAACCTATCAGGCCAAGCAGTTTCTTTATTAATTAATCAATGACCTTCCCACATCAGACAAATTCAAATTAAGTTGACCAATTTGCATGGCTTAGGAGAACAATGCCTTCTGCTAACAGGTAAGAAGCTTCAACAGCCTTTGGGACATCTGGTTGAAGAAACCAGAACATTAACCTGATGGTGGGCAAGCATGGTGGCTTCTGGATTCTAAGTTCTAACTGTTAGGGAAATTACTGGTTATCAGAACTGATATTGAAATGGGTAGTCGATGTTATCTGTGGGCTGACCATCAGGGAAACAGCTTTGATGTACAGACACACAGATGGATAAAGTGGCTGGACCTTATAAGGCTCATCCATATATAAACTACTATTGCATTTTACATCTCAAAATTGAGTTTATGAAGAAGTTTAAAGAGCAAAATATTCAAAAACAGGGCTTTGAATCTGCATGATAAGAATGTTGATGCCAGGTTTTTTTCAAATTACTTATAGTATAAAAAGTATCATCTTTTAAAACATTCATATTCCTTGCTAGGTTAATTATTACATTTTTAATTAATAAATATATATACTTAAAATATATAAGATGTAAAATTATTTTAGATTAGGTCTTAGCAATGTATCTCACCTCAAAAATACTCAGAGGCCACCTCAATCATGATTTACGTTGGCCAGTTTATCCCTTTAGCATAAATTACATCTGAAATCAAATATTATCTCTAGAGAAAACCAGTTTTATCATCAAAAGGCATATCCATCAAGATACATATTCACCACATCATCTGGAAAGCAGGAACTTCAACTGAGGAAATGACCCCATCTGACTGGCCTGAAGACAAGTCAATAGGACATTTTCTTGATTAATGGGTTATGTGGGAGGTACCAGACCACTGTGGGTGGTGTCACTACTAGTTGGTTTTCCTGGGGTGTATAAGAGCAGGGAAGCATATAGTAAAGAGTAAGTCAGTAATCAACATTCCTCCATGGCCTCTGCTTCAGTTACTGCCTCCACAGTCTTGCATCCAGGTTTTTGTCCAGCCCTGATTTGCCTACATGGTGGACTATGACTGGAACATGTAGTCTAATAAGCCCTTTCCTCCCTGCCAAAAAAATGATACACACTCACTGCTAGAGCATAGACTGATAGACAGACAGACAGGCAGATACACACATACACAGAGATATATAAAAAGACGGGCACATACACATAAACACACACACACACATACACGGATATATAAAAAACCCTTGCCTTTGGATAAAGAACACATTACACATAATGTTCATTTGCTTTTCTGCTCTACTCAAACATATATTATGAATATATGTGTGCACCAAAATGAAATAGTCATGTCATTCTCCAATAACTTTTCCATTGCCAAGTATGATTCTTTGGACATTTGGACAGTTCTGGTTCTAAAAACTGAAGGGTTTTATGCCTGTCTTCAAAGAAACCACCATAATCAAAGACTTGGTCATCTGAGATTTCTGCCCCACAGGCAGGAAAATCCTGTCAAGAACTGTCTTATGTTGTTGGACAAGGAAAAGAAGAGTGAGCATTAATTGCTGGGGTTGGGGTGAGAGGACATTATAGTGCCTTGCCTTCTTCCTGGCCTTTTATGCTTTTTATTTTTACAATCTCATATGGAAAAATATGTCGACACAACATGCATATGAGGATAAGAAGCAAAGAACATTATTTAATTTTTCAAAAACAAAAACTACGAAGTCTGGCTACTTAATCACTTCTGCCTGAGGATCAAATAAAGCTTGTACTATGAGGAAAACAGAATATAAACATCTTTTAAAAACCAAAAGAAAATTTTGCAATTCATATTTCCCCATAATGTTTCTGAAATAAAGCCAGCATGGAATTTTCCGTATTATCTCAGACTCATAATTTGAGATGCACAAAGAAAATTCAAGGACAGTATGAAAAATCCCTTATACAATATAAGCCATCAAAGCTGAGGCAGAACTTAATCCAGGCTCTTGTCATATATACCCATTTCAGCCTTGAGAGTCATTGATAAAATATATGGGAGCATAAAAACACATTTTACTGGCCTCTAAATTCTTAACAGTTCTATAGATATCAGGCAAGGGAGACTTTAGTTTCAGAGTAAAGTCATTTAAAACTCAACAACAACAGAGAAGTTTTGTTTTTGATTTCCCTAATGTGGCTTCAGTGCCCCAGGAGAGATTACCCAGTTTGGAGAAATGTACATTTTGCAGTCAGAGCCCAGGGATCAAGAGTCTACTCTTTTTCTGAGAAAACTAAATGAAAATCCAGAGGATTTACCTATGTGAATAGGTTGGACCACTTGAAAGGTATCAGTTCCCACTGTAAGAATTACAGCAAAGCAATAACTCTTCACAGCAAAACCAAGAGCAAAGTATTATGTGATTTCAAATGAGAGGTGACCCACTTGAGGAATGCGGCTTTTTCATTGCTAGCCTGTGGTGTCTAGGACAGGCACTGTCACCCTGTTAGAGGCAAACACCACTGAACTCTTTTTGTATTTGCATGCTCATGAGCTGTACGAAGATTCTACAGTAGTAGTTTTCCACACCACTTTTTTAAAGGGCCTTGATGTTAATAATGGTATTGGCAGAGATTTCAAGACAGCCTAGTATTGACTCTCATGTGGTTACTAGTAAATCACTCCTACATTGATCTATAATGAAAAGGAGCAAGCTGGATGAAGAAACACGCAATGTATAAAGTTTAAGGGAAAAAGGACCACCAAGAAGAGGAAGTGTTTGAAAGGATTAGAAGGATAGGGTGCTGAGGCCTTGTTGGAGGAAGTGTGTCATTGTGGGGTGGAGTTCAAGGTTTCAAAAGACCACCCTAGGCCCAGTTTCTCTCTCTCTCTCTCTCTCTCTCTCTCTCTCTCTCTCTCTCTCCTTTCACCAGGATGTAGCTCTCAGGGGCTTCTCCAGCACTAAGCCTGTTGTTTGCCACCTGTTTGCTCCCTGCCTTGATGATAACAGACTAAGCCCTATGCTCTCCTTTATAAGAGCTGTGTTGGTCATGGTATATCTTCACAGCATTAGAACAGTGATAAAGATCAAACCAACTCCTAATGATTTATCACTATATCCGTAAGTTATTATTTGCTCTCAACCCTCATCAGAAAAGCTTCTTTTTGCAGTAGACCATGTCTAACACAGAGACTCACAACTGGCTAAGTTGTAAGTAATAAAAGATTGTGGAATATTCGGCACTAAATGGGGCCTATGCATCATACCTCCTCCCCACAAGGCTCAGGGCTCACTGAGAAAGAGGTGGGGAAAAGACTGTAAGAGCCAATAGTAATGGGTGACTACAATCCAAGTGTTTTCTGAATGCAGTGGTGCAGTGCAGAGGTTGTAACACCATGCACAAGACCCCGACAAACTCAAACCAGGCAGAATCCCAACATAGAAAGGGAAAGTGGTACCCAACTTCCACCCCTAGCTGAGGAGCGACTGGCAATAGACAGCTGCTAGGTGAGAAGGGGTCGGTTGTTCCATCAGGGTGTAGCTCCTGACAAGCAGACCATACTCCAGAAGGCAGCCCCACACCCTAGAGTGCTTAGGAAGACTACAAATAGAACTCAAATGTTTCAGATTTTGTTTTTAAAAAGAAGGCATATAATTGGGCAGATATGGAGGTAGGGATGACTCTTGGAAAAGTTGGGGGAGGGGAATAAATATAATCAAAATAAATTGTATAAAATATCAAAGAATTAATAAAAATATTATTATATAGGGAATGGAGTCATCACCAATACATCAATACATAGAAAAGCAAATATTTTAAATATTAGAAAACTACCTACATATATATGTACATATACACATATATATACATACAATTACATGGGTACATATATGTATGTAATGATATAGATAATAATAGCAATAGAAAGAAGTGTATTTACAAACAGATCAATAGACAATTCTCACTGAAGCTGGGCAGGGGTGGCACACACCTTTAATCCCAATACTCGGGAGGCAGAGGCAGGCAGATCTCTATGAGATCAAGGCCAGCCTGGTCTACAAGAGCTAGTTCTAGGACAGGCTCCAAAATTACAGAGAAGCCCTGTCTCAAAAATCAGAGGAGGAGGAGGAGGAGGAGGAGGAGGAGGAGGAGGAGGAGGAGGAGGAGGAGAAGAAGAAGAAGAAGAAGAAGAAGAAGAAGAAGAAGAAGAAGAAGAAG
>JABTXL010010235.1:7518079-7567290 GCA_025134845.1 Neodon shergylaensis | reverse complement strand
AGAAGAAGAAGAAGAAGAAGAAGAAGAAGAAGAAGAAGAAGAAGAAGCCTCACTAAAACTACAGAAAACTGATAGCAAAACCATAAGGTATCCATTTATTTAAGGAATTTTTTACTTTAAACTAAAGAGGGGAGAAATAAACTACTTTTATGACATGATTGTGACACTGTGACATTTATCCTTCCATAAACAATGAGTTTTTGATGATAAATTCAGCATAACAACAAATGCTGTGATTTCCTCATCTAAATCCAGACTTGACTCGTAGGATCTGAAGCTGCCTTTGGGAGGGAGGAGTTGCTTTTTGTTTCTTGAGATATAATTTTTCTGCATAGCAGTGTCTGTGTAGTGTAGCAGTGTCTACACAGGAACTTGCTGTGTAGACCAGGCTGACCTCAGACTCATTGAGATCCACCTGCCTTTGCCTCCTGAGTACTGGGATTAAAGGTGTGTGCCACCATGCTTGGTTTGAAGTTACCTTTATAAAAGCTCTCTAAATTTCAGCTTTCATCATTTGCAGAACTTTATATTCAGATCATTCTAAATATAGAGCTCACATTCCAAGTTTGGCTAAAGACAGGATGCTTTTTTTCTTCTATCTCCATAAATACAAAGCAACATCGCTCATATGAACATAGCTTACAGCTACAGAATTTCCATAAAGAGATGATTTAGCAGATCCCCACTGTGTCTTGAATCTAAGTTTACCACTCTAGGTGACCAGCTAGAAAATTTCTAGGTATATCAGTTAGTTGGTTCCTTCTCTTCAGACCCACATTAAACACAACACTACTGTAAACCAGATATGAGGCTTAGATTTTTAGTAGGCAGCACTGTGTCAAACCAGAATGATCACTATATTGAAACTTCAAAAGCAACTAAAGAGATGTTAAATGCAAAGCTACACATGGTTGTTTCTTTTTAGTTGCACTGCATCAAGTGCTACAAAAGAGGAAAAAGCACACAGTGCCAAAAGACATGTCCTATTGAGTGCAGAGAAAATTACAGTTTGAGCAAAGATTAAAAGAAGACTTGGAATTGGCTCGAACAACGGAAGCAACAAAAGAATGAAGAGACAAGGGTGTTGCGATACAAGACTGTGGGTATTTATTAGGAAGAATCGAGTGAGCAGATTATGAATTTAAAAAGCAAACATTTTCTATAACTTTAATGATTACAAATTACCCTCATGCATTCCTGTCATCCTCCTTAAAACAAGCCTTTCCTGGACAAGACAAGGGAAGGAAAGTTATCTGAGCACCTTTTATACAGTAGGTCTCTGTATATTCATTTTCTGATTTGATCCTCCCACCACACCTGGGATAAGCATCATGCTTCTGTTATTCCGTCTCACAGAGGAAACTAACTAAATGAATGGAGTTTCTTGTCTAGAACCAGAAGTCAAGCTCAGATATTCATTTCCACAGTGACACTAAGTATCTGCACTATCTCTCCCTTATGTCTTGGGAAGAAATATCAAGAAAATCTATAAAGCGAGTCTCATAAAATATTACCTTTTTAAAAAAATTTTAAAGTGCAATAGTGTTTACTGTTCATATACTCAGACTAAAATGGCTTTTTAATTTTTTCAGTGAATAGAAGGAAGGATCAAGATTTATTAAGGAATATTAAAACTTTTTTCTCTAAAGAATATTAAGAAATAAATCCATTCTCAAGAAGTTTGATAAGTTTTCCAATTAAGAAATCAAATTTTTTTAAACATAGAGCAAAGAAAACCAGCCTACAAATCACAATCCCAGAGAACCTAGACAACAATGAGGACCCTAAGAGAGAGATACATGGATCTAATCTACATGGGAAGTAGAAAAAGACAAGATCTCTTGAGTAATTTGGGAGCATGGAGACCATGGGAGAGGGTTGGATGGGAGGGGAGACCATGGGAGGGGAGCAGAAAAAAATGTAGAGCTCAATAAAATCAATAAAAAAGAAATCAAATTTTATTATTATGCTGAACCATTTGAAATAGTTAATTATTTAGGCAAACAATATTATTTAGGTAAACAAAAGTAGTGTTTCTTATAATTCAGTCTAAACTTTTATTCATACTGAATATAAAGCATTACTATGAGCTATAAAAGAACATTAAGCTTTTCTAGACCCTTCACATTGCTAAAGAGACAAGGTATAATTATTTAAATATTTTTTTAAAACATGCTAAAATTCCATACAAAGATATTTTCAAGTGGTATAAATTTTCCAACAGAAAGGCATCAAATAATGTAGTCTGATAAAGAGGAGACCATGAGGGCAGAAGTCGTTGCTACAGATAAGTATGGCTTGGATGTGGGCATTAAAGAGCAATGTAGCAAGATGCTATGAGCACTGGGAACCACAGATTCAAGGTCAACAGGACTTGAGTGGCAGCTAAAAGGAAAACAGCCAATGAAAAGAGCGAAACTCCAGAAGCTGCAGAGGCTGTGGTGAATGAGAGGGTGTAACTCAAAAGCAAGTATTAAACCACTTCTAAAGAAATCTTTTGAACTGATAATAACAAAATCTCTGGTTAGGAAGGAAATTGAGTCTACTTTAAAGAAAAACAAAGGAAATACAAATGGAAAAGTAGACCAAGGCACCATCAAATGAGAAGGCCCAAACCAGTGTAGTTTGGTGCTGAAGTGAGAAAGTCTATAGTATAAGATGAATACATATGAAGTAGACAACTCAAGTTTCTCTTACAGGCCTTGGATCAGGATTTTTTTTTTTTGCTCACCTCAGTCTCTTCACTTACAAAGCCTGGTGCCCATATTACTCATTGTCTAAATTCTATTTCTATGAGATGTGACTTCAAATCATAGCTCTAACAATCACTTTCCATGTGTTATGGGATATTTAATCATACTGTATGAAGATGTGTCTCTGTCCTTCCTTGTCTACCTAAGGTACTTTCTGGTTGGCTTAATAAAAAGCTGAACAGCCAATAACTAGGCAGGAGAGGATAGGTGGGACTTCCTGGCAGAGATAGAATTCTAGAAAGAATCTGAGTTGGGGGATTTGCCAGCAGTCAGAGAGGAAAGCAGGTGTACAGTACTGAGAAAAGGTAATGAGCAATGTGGTAAAATACAGATTAATATAAACAGGTTAATTTAAGTTTTAAGAGCAAGTTGAATACAAGCCTAATCTAAAGTCAAGTATTCATACTTAATAATAAGTGTCCAAGTCATTATTCAGAAGCTGATGCTCAAAAGAAAGACCACTACATCCATGTATCTTAGCCAGAAAGAATTACCATCACTCATCTCCAAGTCAATAGAACTTTCTTTATGTTTCACCTCTGTTCACACTATAGTTAACTATGTGTATCAGAGTTTTCGTGCTATTCTGTGAGTTTCTTAGTAGACTGTGTCTAAAACACATTTGTACACTATATAGCATGAAGAAGAGCATTCACAGTATGTTGGTCGAGATTGGAAAGGTAGCTTAAATGTAGAGGTATTTATAGATCGTGATGACTTGAGTTCAATCTTCTCACCCCACAAGACTCAGGAGAGAAATAACTCCTGAGAGTTGTCTTCTGACATCCATAGACTATATCCCTGCAATATATGTGCCTGCACACACACATGCACACACACACACACACACGCAAACACACACACAAAGTAAAATAGAATGTTAGCTGAAGTTATTCAACTAGCAGCACTTCATATCTAAGAAATGGAGAAATGATTACATATCTTAGAGTACATGCTTAATGTAAATTACACTCCATTGTAGAAGATTGTGTGGTAGGATGATTGTCCTGGAACAATATAAATCTGAGAAGAGAATAAATAGCCGAATGTGTGTTTCCTAGGAAAAATTACGTTTCTACTTCTAATTGGCCAGTGAGATGAATGTGTCAAAGACAACAGGGCAGTATTGAATCTAGAAGACCGCAGTAAGGTAGAAGTAAGGGAGTGAAAAAGACTGACTTTTTGATGTGTTGAAGCTTCTGAAGCACTTAGCAAAGGGTATGCACAGAAGTGAAGTGTTAGTGGGATTCCCTCTCATTGTGTACCCACAGATTTGGAAAGCATATTGAAGTGAGAAAACAATAACCATTTTTATTCTAATGTTGCAGAACGGTATCTTTCCTGAGATAGAAAAAAATAATGAGGATTCTGAAGACATGGACACTCTGGTAGTCCTACCTCAGAGTGTCTGGGAAAGGATTTGGCAAGGCTTCAATTGAGGTCTGGATATCAAACAGAAAGATGAAAATACTTGAAGGAAGAGTTTTGGACTTCTACTGTAAATCAGAATCCTTCCCAACTCTGCCACAAACCAAACATGTCTACAAGAAGAGAGCCTTATCTGCAGATGCTGGATGCATGGACTGCATGGCTCTGCCATGCTCATGCTCTGAGGCTCTAACAGCATTTCATTCCCAACTCCACACAGCAGCTCCATCACTAACATGGTTCTGGTACAATGGCCGGGAATAAACACATTCCAAATGGCCCTGGGTGTTGGCAACAATGCACTACAGCACACTCAGACCATTAAGTTCCGTGGGGACCAACATGTTACAGTTATCTAAAGACTACAATCAGTTCTCTTTCCTCACACATGAAAGAGCATTTGTACAAAAAGAAATCAGGAATTTATAATCCAGGATTCATATTCCTCTAATCGATTCAAGCTAGTCCCCAGGGGTCTGAGCCTTACTTCGTAATTCTGAAAATGTATTTTGTGCATGTGCCCATATATCTTTTTCTGACAATAGACCCACTGATTTTTCTTAAAGTTTTAAATACGGGTAGAAATTTATGATATTATAAACAACTACTGAACAAAAAAAGAAATCAAGACACCAGAGCTCACTAAACATAAGGTTTCTTACAGCTGATGAATGAAGAATGAATGTCAGTGGACTCATCCTTTTATATAAGATGCTTGATTTTCAACTCATAATAAATATGCCTACAATGTATATATAAAAATCAGGAAACTAAGCCGGGCGGTGGTGGCGCACGCCTTTAATCCCAGCACTCGGGAGGCAGAGGCAGGCAGATCTCTGGGAGTTTGAGACCAGCCTGGTCTACAAGAGCTAGTGCCAGGACAGGCTCCAAAGCTACAGAGAAACCCTGTCTCGAAAAAACTTAAAAAAAAAATCAGGAAACTAAATGGTATACAATAACTGCATAGTTATATATAGTTATTAGTATATATGTAGTTACTAGTTAAACCATACTTAACTCCTGTCATAAAAACATTTTAAAAGAATCATTCATTATTGAGATAATTTTGAATTTCAAAATACTTGTCATTCTCTAAATTTTTACAAAGTAAAACAGATTGGGTAAATAGTATGGATACTTTATAAAGACACATAGAGATAAAAAGACTCCAAAATAATTTTGAAGATATTTTCTGTTACGGATATGCTAGTCAATCAAAAAGGGGCCACTCTCAGATTGCTTTTAAAGACTCATCAGTTAGAGTTTGGTTTGCTAGTGCCTGTCTTAGAGTTCCTATTGCTGTGAAGAGACACCATGACCACAGCTACACTTCTATATGAAAACATCTCATTGAAGTGGGAGCTTCCAGTTTCAGTGCTTTAATTCATTATCATCATGGCAGGGAGCATGGCAGGGTGCAGGTAGACATAGTGCTGACTACATCTTGATGAGAAGGCCACAGGAAGCGGTTTCAATATCACACCAAGCAAAGCTTGAGTACATCTAAAGTGACATATTTCCTCCAGCAAGGCCACACCTACTCCAACAAAGCTCCACCTCCCAAGAGTGCCACTCCTTTTTGGGGGGCCATTTTCTTTCAAACCACCACAGTGCCTAATCTGTCATCAAATATCTTAGTCTTTTTAATGATGTAAGATTATGCTACTGTTTTTTTCTCTAATTCGTTATAAAGGTTTCCCTAAAAGTTAGAAATAATTTTAATAGAAAAATCACATTTGTCCTTCGAAGCACTCAAGTTAATATGCTCTCCCCAGAAGGTTATAGTGTCAACAAATCCTTTACCTCCTCCCACTTGGCAACATGAGCTCTGCCTGAGAAGGCCAAAATGAAGATAGCCAAGGAGGCTGGCACATGCCATCAGTAACTCACAATTCTGACGGGACAAGAGCTGGCCAAGCTGCAGGGCATTGGCATAAACTTGGAAAGCACTGATGTCATCTAGTAGTAGAGGGCTGGGCCTCCTGCGTCAACCGTGCACACAGCTCTCTGGTTGAAGAGTTGTGCTGCCAAAGGGCCAGCAGTATCTCTGCCAAGATGCAGACTTTTCCCAGTGGCCTTCCCACCCCTTCCCAATCTCTTCCAGGGTTCCTGACCGGATCCGGATCCATGATCTCGATGACCCTTCCCACAAATGTGTCAACACATTCCTCATTTGTATTTTCATCCCTTGATACAGCCTGGCACTTAATTATAGGGTGTCCTATAAAAGTATCTAACAGTCTCAGATATAAATGCTTTGTCTTTCCCAAAGACCTGTGAGGTCCTAAAAGCATAGTGGAAAATGGGAAAATTCTAAGGTCTCTTTGTATGGTTGAGAATAGGTTGTATAGGAAATGTCAGATGTGGCAAAAGCAAAACAAAACAACAACAACAAAAAAAACTTGAGCTTCTCAAGAGAGAATTCTTATCAACAAACAACCCGATGCTGAGCTGCCCCATGATGTCATTTCAGTCTAGCTCACTGTCCCAAACAGTTACAGGATTTCACTCATGAAGCACCGTTACCAAAGTAAAGGATCAAATGTCATTAGGTATTTATCTTAGGACTCTTCTAACCATAAAAAAAATAATGAAAACTAAGATTCTGAATAGAGACAGGGGAGAGGGCCTTGGTCCTACCTCAATGTGATGTGACTGACTTTGTTGACTCCCCATGGGAGGTCTTACCCTCTCTGAGGAATAGATGAAGCCTGGGGTGGGGTAGGGAGAAGGTAGAGGGGAAGAGGGAGGAGGAACTGGGATTGATACATAAAATTAAAAAAAAAGATTGTTTTATTAAGAGCACATAAAGAATCTGAATAGACATCAAAATGCTGATTGAAGACTCTAGCTTAGATCATTCTTTAACATCATCATCAGAAATTCTTCTGAGTTACATAAAACTGTTGGAGAAACTCCATGCCAATTAAAACTGACTTGAAGTTTGTTTGCCATTAGTTTCTCATCAAATTGGAAAGGAAAAAAAGAAAAGTAAAATTGTGTCAAGTGTGTGAATAAAGGGGGGATGGTGGGATTAGTGGGAATGGGGGAGAAAGACAAGATGGGCTTAAAACAAAGAAAAGAACAAAGAAGAGCCCACATTCTTTGGATAACATAAAGCTGGAGGGGAAATAGCCCTGTTTCATCTGTGACTAGAACGTTTACTGAAGAGACTAGGTGACAGAACTATCTGAATTTGAGTAGGCAGCAGCTGGAAATTCCCCTTAGACATGAGATTGAGACTGTAGGAGGGACAATGGTGACAAATCATGTGATAACAATGTCCAGGAAAATTACCTAGGAAAGCTAAGGTAGAAAAACATGAGATGACAAATGAGTTAAGTCATGAGAGTGCTGCTTTGAAGACACATTAGGAAATTATACGTAATTCCAGGATGATTAAAAAGTCTATGAGACCATAAGAGGTAGTTAAGCAAATCAGTAACGAACAATTCTGTCAACTGAGGTCAGCTCTATTGAATAATAACGCCCCTCATAGACTCATATGTTTGAATGCTTAGAAGGGTTTATTTAGAAATGGTTAGGAGGACTTCCTCTTGTTGCAGGAAGTCTGTCACTGAGGTGGGCTTTGAGATTTCAAAAGCCAACAGTAAGCAAGTTGCTCTCTTCCTCCTGACTGCAGATCCATGCAAAGCTGTTGTGGGAATTTGTACATTGTGTGAAGATATCTTACTGTGATTGGTGCAATGAAAAGCTGAATAGCCAATAGCTAGACAGGAGATATAGGTGGGATTTCCAGGGAGAGAAAGGAAGAAGAGGAAGAGCTAGGTGTGCTAGAGATGCCAGGAGTCAGGGAGAGGAAACAGGAGGTGCAAAATGGAAGAGGTGTAACACCACACGATAAAATATAGATTAATATAAATGAGTTAATTTAAGTTATAAGAGCTAGTTAGGAACAAGATTAAGCTATCGGCTGAGCTTTCATAATTAATAAGAAGTCTCCATGTCATTTAGGAACTGGCTGGTGGAACGGACAAACTCCTTCCTTTAAGCTCTCAGCTACCTCCCTAGCAACATACCTGCTTGTACACTGCCACAATGTCCACCATGATAATACTGCACTGACCCTCAAAACTGTAAGAAAGCCACCAGTTAAATTCTTTCTCCTAGAAGTTGCCTTGGTCATGGTGTCTCTTCACAGCAATAGAACAGTGACTAAGACAAGCCTCTACAAAACTGAAGGGAACCATGCATAGGCTGTCTCAGTGGGGAATTTAAATTTATAAGCCATAACCGTATGTGAAGCAAAAGTGTCTTATGTCATTAACAAAATTATTTATAACAGGGAATTTTATAGTAGCAATAATAAAGTGAGGAAAATAATTAAGTAAAAAAATTCACTGGAGCTGAGAATATAGGTCAGTCAATAAAAGCACAAGAAGTCTGATCCCTCATAACCCATATTTTAAAATGTCTAGGCATGGTAGTACGTGCTTATGAAGCCACTGCTGGGAAGGGAGATCTTTTGTTCTTATTTGCCTGCCACCCTATACTACTTTGAGAGTCAAGCAAATGAGACACCGAGAAATGGCACCTAATGTTCTTCTCTGCCTGCCACATACACAGACACATAGACATTAAAGTCCTCCACACAAACACAAACAGGCACACACATAAACTGTAACACAAACAAACATGTACATAAACACATATGCATAAAAACAGCAAATTCATCCATCAGGATACAACCATGGCTTTCTAATAATGAAATATATCCACATGTAGACAACAATCATTCTCATAGCTTCTTTTATATTTTTTTTTATAGTCAGCACGTTAAGTCTTTATCTGGAGGGTACTGGTCAGGGTCAACAGACTTTGTTTAGAAAGCATATGCTTTCTAGTATCATTCCAACATCTACTTAAAAAAAAAACTCTGAATACAATCACACTTCTCAGTCTGTACTTTTTATTTTCATCCTAAAGAAAAGAACATCTCCTTGAAATCAAATAGCCTCGTGATTTTTGACACCCTATGGTCTGTAAATATTATATATGATACCATAGTGACACGAAGCATTCATTGGATTCATTCATTACCGCCTTGGATTCCCCAACGCACTGCAACAACACAGGGCCTTGTTGGATACACTGTTTCCAAAACACACAGAATGATGAACAATGCTGGCTCTTACCCTCTGTCCACCCAAATCAAAAGAGCATGAGAGGAAACTTCAGGTGGAACTACACAATTTGTACCAGAGTGCTGTAAACTCCCATGAATCTAGTAATACAAGAAGAGAGAGAGACACCTGGGGAGCTCGGCTTTATTTCCTTATTGAAACTTCACCTGGGGCCATGTTCGAGTTTACAGTTGGCACAGATTGCTTCCAAATGTCTCCGAGAACCTTGCTTGATGAACACAATAAAAGGTTTTCCGAGGAAAACTCCTCGCCAAATATGTTTGGAATTTCAATCACAACCACAGCATGGACCTTCCTGGCACTTGATCCAATGCGGGCTGTGCCCTGTATTGACTCAGCAGCCATATCCTTAGTACCGAGTCTGTGCTAGTGTAAGGACTGCTGTGATATTCAATATGGCCCCAAGGATTTTTACACTGAAATGTTGGTTCCCAGGATAGATGTCCCGGTAGTAGAATCACTGAAAGGCTGGAGCCAGAGGAGTGTGCTTAAGTCACTGAGGACATACCGTAACTCACAAGAACTGATGAAGTTCTGAGACTCTGGTTCAGTCTGTCAAGAGCAGCGTATTATAATTAAAGGGAGTCAACCTCCGTATTACATCATCACTTCCATACATACTTAGACCATTGTGATGTCATCAGTCACGGGGACCTTATCTGAGACTGAACACAAATGCCTACCCATTTTTTTTATTTCAAGCCCTCAAAACTGTACACTAGACAGCCCCACCCCCATACCGGGTATTTCATTGTTGCAACAGACTAACTACAAGCACTGATAATCTGCTTTCTTTGGTCTGTAGTCAGGCCAACTAGCTTTAGTTTAATTTATCTGTTACTGGACTATAGCTTTCAAAGATTTCTTCTCTAGACATTTGAATGTAAGTAATAATTATTTATTACAGCCAAAAGATTATCAAGAAAAGCCTTTAGATTGTTAGTAAAAAAAAAAAAGGTCAGTTTCTCCCAATTATATCTTTGTCAGCCAGTTTTCAGAAGTAAGGAACAGCTTCTAAAGTTTCATAGGCAAAGAATTCAGACACTAATTCTCCCACATGTTTATCACAATGAATGAGGAATGTGTAGTTTGAACCTACAAATCACTTTAAGGAATAAAATCTTGTGTCCATCAATAGTCAGTTATGACTGAAAGATCTACTGAGAGGACTCTAGCCCTCACTGCTGAACTGTTCGCTACTGGTGAATTTGGTAGAAGAGAAGTAATAGCTCTCAGTTGTATAGCTGTTAGTGACCCAACCAGGCTCTAATAGATAAGCCCAATGCAATGGCCACACAGACAGCCCTAGGAAAACTAAATCAGTCAGAAGACAAATCAAAAGTCATCCTGGAAAGATGCTGGTAGGGACAGGGGAGGGATTTAATGGGGATGGAAGAGAGAGTTGGGGGGGGGGAGAAGGCTAATTGGAATAAGTTATATAACTGCTTGAAATTGACAAATAACATAATTCATTCATAATTTTTTTAAAAAAATTAGAAAGGTAAATAATATTGGCAATATAATTTGCCTTAATCATTCTAAATAAACCATATGCATCTTTCTAAAATTTAAGTTTAACATTTGCTGGGAGATTCGTGTTCAAGAATGTTCAAGGTGGGAGGCCTGAAGAAGTGACTCAGAGGGAAGAGCGCTGGTTGCTCTTCCAAAGGACCTGGGTTCCTTTCCCAGCACCCAGATGGCCCTTAGCTGACAGCAATTTGTACCCTAGTTCCAAAGAATACAACACTTTCTCTTGTCCTCCGGGGCACTGCAAACATGTGGTACACCAACATAGCATTCAGGCAAAAATACCCATACCCATAAACAAAAATAAAGGAATTTTTTTAAGGACATAGTGAGCATTGTATAGGGAAAAACAAGATCAATGATATAGCCTATAACCACTTTTTTCAAGGAACTTGGGGTTCCTTCTATCTGACATAATTACACATGATTTAGAAGGAAGATGAAAAGATGGTCAGAGCCATGACTGGTGTGGTGGGAGGGTTCAGGAAGCTAGGTGATCTGAGAGGTTGGCCAGGACTCATTTCAGTAGCCATGAGCAAAGTGGTGTAGATGAGGGATGCAGGCTTCATGGGCCTCATTGGGCAAAAAACACCTTCATCTGTTGGGGGTAATATTTTCAGTTTAGTAAAAGAAAACAGGATTATGTAGTTGGGATAGGATTATGTTTTTATCCAAGATATAAAATAACTTACTTAACATGACATACAAAGAAAAAAGGAGGCTTGCCTTTCTAACGTCCAACCTAGGAGGTTTCAAGGCTGTGTGTGACAAAACAGGTCTCCACTCAAATATGATGATGGCCTACTGAGTAATTGTGGGCTTTGGTCAAGATGAATGAGTTATTGAGCTGAATGGCTTTCAGATTGAAGCAAAAATTGAAATTCTAGAAGTTAACGTTGTTAATATTATTACCTCAAATCATTCTTACGAGTTAATGAGGGAAGACAGGTCTCAAAACCATCACCTGTGACAAGTGAGGCAGCAGCAGAGGAGCAACTAGTCTTCATGTCCCAACTGTTCCAATCAACCCGAAGGAAAAACATTTGCACCCAAACAAACTGTCACCAGTGGCTTTCCCACTCTGGGGTCAACATGCACATCCCTGGCACACTGCTGCTTACTTAAGTCAAGATAAAGTGAAATCCAAAGCTATTTTACATATCTGAGTCACTTTTTTATGAAGGGAATTTAGTGAATACAAATGTAGAAAATAATGGCATAAAACCTAGCTTCATTAATAGTTTGCATTAAAACGTTCAGAAACGAACATTCTGAAACCAGAGAAAAACTTTTTAAATGTGATTCTTTCTACTGTTTCTAGAACCTGTTCTGCCACTCTTTAGACCAGTGGGGAGGTTATTTAACCCTTATATTGAATCTCCTCCTTAATAAGCCATCTTGAGGCCACAGAAAGGTTTTGTTATACATACCTCAAACATCTATGCATTTCTTCTAGGTGTTTTAAGAATTTATTGATGAATATTCCAAAGCCTACAAAAAGTATTCCTTTCCTGATGAATTTCTCCCATCACTCTAAACTGAACATGTAAGAAAGTCCCTACTTCTGAGAAACAAAAGACTAAGTTTGTATTGAATTGCTTCACTTTAATGGAGACATTAAGAGCTGTATTCCATGCTAATGAAAATAATTACTTTAAACTAAATTTCAAAGAGTACTATGTGCTTTTTTCCTGTTATCTGCGAGGAAGGGAGGCCTAGCCTTGGTATGAACTTCCACTAATCTTATCAGTTTAAAACAGATTTTGCAAAGAACAATTGAATCACACAACCAGGATACAGTGTTGTGCTAATGAAATTCATCCATCCACTCAAGAAACTTTAATGAACCTTCTCTATCCTTGCAAAGGTAATGAAGATAAGGTGGTAAGAAGCAGACCCTATTCTCAGAGTTCACAGACTTAGGTAAGAAAGATCAGCATTGTTTCCCAAACGGAGAACACTCACTCCAGGTAAACCAGTAGGCAAAGACTCTACTGAGATGTGGGCTCTGGGGAAACTTTTCAGAAAGAGTGTAGGCAAACTGAACCAACACATCCCACATAGCCTGACCTTTGTCTCTGAAATTAAAGTTCTACTGAAATCCGAGACAAGTTTCTGGAAGCACCAACTGTAGCTGCTCTCAGGCTGAGAAATACTACAGGTGTTGCATGGACCTGAAGACTGACAACAGCAACTCTCTGAATCTCTGAAAAGTTTACCAACTGCTGATCAAGACAAAGAGGTACCTGGGGCCTGAGAGGTACTTTGTTCTTTCAGGTTTGGGAAGTATACGCTGAGGCACCAGGTTAAAAAGAAAGAGTCATTTCTGGGAGCCGTATATGACCCAATATAGGGAGGAGTGTAGTTAGAAGAACAACCGTGGACTGGATCACACAGTGCTTTGTCCTCAGACAATTGAAGACAATTGGTTATCATGCAGGCACTTTGACTTTGAGGCTCCAGAACATGCTTTAGGCAAATAAAAAACTACTGTGTCAACCAAGTCTTCAGATATGTCTAAAGATCTATGAAACCTTGAAGTCCTGTCTGGGGCAGAGGGCTTGTGTTTCTTCTGTCTATGGAGAGTTAAGAATACGCAAGACTCAAGTGTAAATGAAAGTAACTCATGGGTTTTGCCAGCAAGATGCTGCTTTCCAGTATCCGGTAAAGAATCATCCTCCTTTCAAAAGTCTGAAAATAGGGCCAAAAAACTTCTGCCATACAGAGAAGGAATATGCTAGTAGGGAAAATACATCAGAGTTTTAGAATTCTAAAAATGTCTAAATTTGATCTACTAATGAAACACACATGCATTGCTTAGAGCCTGGGCAGCCTCCTCTATAAAACAGGAGTTCCAAAGTACATATCATAAGGCCATCACAAGGATGATAAAAATGTTTTAAGTCTTTATCCCCGTGCCTGACACAAAGTAGTGGCTCAATACTGTTAGCTACAGTCACTGGCTTCTTAAGTGCTTACCACATAAGAAGTAGCAGATAGTCGATAACTTGTTATTATATTAACATTCTCATTAGGAAATAAATTTAGCTAATACCAATGTTAATCAGATGTATTTCCACTTAAGCAGAATACATGCCATCCAAAACGACTTTATCTCCCCTTCTACAATCCCCTTCTAACTCACCAAATTCTTGCAAATATGCATTATACAATCCCAAAACCCCCACACCTCACTTCCCTCAGTTTGATCCTCTGTCTATACTAGACAGACCCAGGCATCTCCTGGTAGATGACACTGTTAAGTATGGGGTACCTTAGATGATGCTACCCATCTGTTGCCTACCTCCAGCTGTCACCATTGCATAGGGAATTACATCTGAATCCAATTTCTTCCGGAAACTAGTCTCTTTTGTATTTCTGTGGCTTTGCACAGCTATTCTTTCTGTCTTGTCTTGCTCCGCGCCTAGAAAAACTTTCTAGATATAAACCAAACACTACCATGCTCTATACAGCTCTCTTCGATTCAGAAAATCCTGGTCTGCTACTGCTCCAAGTCCTATAGTGTTTGTAACTAGACATCATTTTCACATCCCTGCATTGCTCTGTGACTAAGAAGCACATCTGTCTCATTCAAACTGTGGGTGCCTCCAAGTCATGAATCTTGCCTCACTTGACTTCACACCCTCAAAACCTTCTGTATTTCTTCTTGCGTAGCCATTACCAGTAAATATTTGCCAAGTCATAAATGAAGTGATAAATACCTTCTTGCCTGTCTTCATAGGTTCCACCCTCATTGAAAAACAAATATATTCTAAGTCGATTAGAATTTTGTTATTAAATGCCCTGTGTTCTGCAGCATCTGCAAAGCCAGAGGAGAACAAGATCACTCCTCCAGGAACGGGGGTGAGGATGGGGGGGTGGGGGGGAGACACACATATGATCATTAGACATTGGTCTCAGTCAGAGGGAGACACAAATCGGCTGCCCACATGCTTCCAGAACTCTCCCAAAGGTCCTTTTTCAACACTAACAGGCTGCTTCTCATTGCCTATAAACAAGATCCTACCCTGAAACTAAAAGCACATGCACAGATTTTTTTCCTTTTCTTTAACGTTGTACAAATTGTTGTATGTATGTATTCTCCTTTAAGAGTCTGAGAAGACAGAAAAAAATCTTAAAATCCTTTTTATCCCCTATGAGTTCACAGAGTCCTGATAAAACACCTTTTATTTTTCACATGCTGAATTCTAATTATAATTATAACACAATGCATTTATAAATTTTTGTTTCCTAGTGCTTCTTTTTCTCATAGCACTGTGTGAAATTATCAATTCTATTTGTCTTTACTCTCTGCACCAGGGATGCTTCAAAGAAAAGTAATTAATATTTGGCAGATGATAACTAATACAAATTCAAGACTAAAATATATCTTAAAGTATGTCAGAGGCTAAGAAAGTATCTATGTACCTATTCCTTATTGTTTTACATCTCCGTGCAGAAATGGTCAAAGGTAACAGAACAAAGAGAAAAGATAATAAAGGTCTTTCATCATCTTTTTCACTATAAAATGTTGACAAATAAAGAGGTACAATTCTGTACTATTTGCTGCTTTGTTTCCCTGTCTATCACATCATTTTGCTATAGTGAACACTTAACCAATGTGTTGAGTTGAGTCACAGATGCAGACAGACAGGGTTCAATCCTGCTAGTGGCTTTACCCTGGACATTGCCTCTTCTAGAACTGTGACAACTTCTCTTCTTTAAAAATTATGCTTCAGATACTCTCTCTAGCAACACAACTCTGAAACATGGAGCATGTTTGCCTCCTGACTGGTTTTACACGACATCTGCTGACATTAATCTAAAATTGGCTCCCAAGCATGACCTTTTCCTTTGTAATAGTCACAAAACTAAAACAAACCATAACCTTTTAACTGTACCATGTACAAATGAAATTAAACCTCATCTACTACACTGCACTTATGGGAGTGTCATCCTTCACGTGTTTGTGATGCTGCCCACACACTCAAGCTGTATACTTTGTGGTCTGTGAGGATGAAAGATAATAAGAATAAGAATAACCATACTAATAAGAATCACAATAATATATACCATTGAAGGCAAAAGCCAGCATCTAAATAAGACCAGAAAGGTGAAACATTAATATGACACATCTTATTTCTTCTGCATCAATGCCTTATTGTAAGCCAGTCCCTCACAGCAATAAATGTTATAATAGTTTGATGTTATAAAACAGACTTGATGCCACTGCTCTCCTAGCAGCTTACCCATCGATTACCTCCTTATTTCCTTTCACAAAGGGAAGAAGGAAAATGAGATGAGAGATAATAAACTAGCTTGGGAAAAAAATGAAATCCCATTATGATCTTGAACAGATATGGCTAAAAGCTTGCCTCTGTCTCAAGTTCTCTATGTGGCAATCACATTTTCTGAGTTAAGAAAAAAATGTAATATGTAATGGAAGTATTGGTTAACAAAAGGGCTGGGAGAGTTTAAATTGCTACTACCAGGCTAGTTCTAGGCTTCATAAGGTATGGTATAGCACACAGACCTTGTGTCCAAGCTTACTGGAGAGACAAGATAATGGTTCACAGGTTAGAGATAACTCAAGATTATTATGGTTATTATGAATGGTATCCATTACTGGTTTATGCAACATACTCCATCCTTTTAAAATAAGAACAACATTAAAACCCAAATTGTGTAAGAAATATTGCTTTGGAGTGTCAGAGAAAGAGAAGTATGATGAGAACAGTGAGCTTCGCTTTTTAGGTCATTGTAATTACCCACATAAGAACCTGGAAAGATGAGAGTTCCTCATCCCTGCTCTCCGTACATCATGTGTTATTTGAGGGAAAGGAAGTCAGCAGGGATGCTCACATTAAGGATCTTAGGCTGGAGACTGTCTTAGATTATTTCAATAAGTCACAAATGCAGTGACAATTCCATCATTGGAGACAGACAGAAGCACAAAATGAGTCCATGCAGAATGGAAGGCTATGACCATTGAGACAGGGAGTACAGAGGCATGGCTGCAAGCAGGGAATGCTGACAGTCTACTAGAAGCCAGGAGACAAAGTTGCAGTGTCTGTCTGTGTCAGAGCCATGGGTCAGTTGCTTTCCTCATATCTTGATTTCTGCCTGTAATAACTAATATCATACTCATGGGGGTCTACATCTATGAAAGAATATAATTTCTGTTCTCTTAATCTTTCCATTGTGTGCTTCTTTCTTACATTAGCCACAGGAAAGTGATACAGCTGTCAATAAGTCTAACCATGGTATAACTGTCCATGTGTTACTTAAACACACTTTCCTATTTATTTAGACCCAGTAAAACAGTACAAAACATCAACTCCCATTTATGGTCATCAAACTCTTCATACATAAAATGGATTAAGCTCAGTTCATAATCTCTCTGGTCCCTTCTATTGGGCATCAGACAGAGTTTTCCCCAACAGCCTTCTAGGATGGGCATTAAAGACTTCCTGGGTTTTTAATGTAAACAGTCTCAGCATATTTGTGGTGCAAAGTTTTTTGGGTATTTTTGTTGTTGTTGTTTTTACCACTTTATTAGAAAAAGTCTAAAGGAGATATGAAAAGTATATACAACAAAACTTACTCGAGGTTAGGGGAAGAATCATAGAAAACATAGAGCTTCTATTTTATTGCCTGGTATGTTGGGAAAACACATTTCAGAAGTAATTGTAGGGTATTAAGCCAAAGCTTCATATATATTCTGTCTATTAGTAGATAGTAAGGCTGAGAATTTACCTTATTTTTTTTTCAGCACTGGTAATCTACAGCAGGATCCTGTGTATTCTCAGAAGGGGCCCTGCACTGTGGTAGAGTTCCAGCTCCTAATATTTTTATTTTGCAAGTGAAAAGAAAATATCTGGCTTATATTCCTACAGAATCAAAAGTCATTTGGGGCTTTCAGTGCCTATTAAAAATTGTAAGTTAAAGGAGAAATTTTAATAATAAGACTCAGCACAGGTATTTACAAGAGCAGAAGAAAAGTTAATGTACTAGTGTCCTGAAAAGAAACTTATATAAGAAAATTATAGAAGTTTTAAGATTTGTAATAAAGTTAAGGAAATATTTATAATTATAATTATTTTTATTATCGATAAACCACTTTGAATTAGTTGATGATTTTCTATCATGTAAGATAACTTCTATTTCCTATTTTAAACCCGAGAATAATAAAGTGAAAAAGCTCCCCAAATGTAGACTATTGGAACCTTCACAAGGTTTTCTCACTCTAATTACAGCAACTACTTCCTAGAGCACTTTTGCTTCTCACATCAGCCAGAGCCCTTGCAAACAAGAGACTGAAGGGTTGGGAGCCCATGCTGCGTGGCAGTGATCATTAGAATATGGGGGTTTTACTGACTTTCCTTCCTTTGGCATAAAATGCATTTGTTTTTCAGAAGAACCAGAAAAGCAAATTGTTGTTCACATGTTTTAAGAAGGAGAAATTTCTTTAAATATTTAGAAGGCATCCTATTCTCTAGTAACATTTTAGGCAAATTATCTGAAAATTAATAAGCAACCCTTTGCTAAAGGGGAGAATTTGAGGCAGGCTGAAGCAATCCAAAACTAGTTAGTTAATTTTGGGAGTCCATAGTTCACTTAACTGTCATAGTTAAGAGTGAATAGAAGAACTGAAAAGTTAAACTTGGTAAAAAGAGAAATATCAAAAAATATTTTTTGAGAAGTTATACTCGAATATCAATGAAAATGTACTTAATGCTGCACTTAAATGCATAAAATGATAAATTGCATGTTGTGTTATGTCATGTCACAATAAAAAGTTAAAATGCACATTTAAATGACTTGGTAAAATTCTCTTAATATAGCTTATTTCCTTCCCATAATATGTGAGATCAATAGATTATTCTCTATTAAGGATAATTGTCTTCTTGCCTGGATTGAAATACAAACTTTAGGGATATTTCTTACACTTTAAGTCATTAAATCTCCTGTTCTTTATTTGATGAAGCCCCAAAAAGCTATTATTTCAAGTCAAAGTATCAATTGTTAATTGTCAACCACCAATCATTGTCTAAATGATTATGATTTAATTACATTTAAATTTTTCTACTATTTTATTTTAGCAAATAATTTTATGATTTCTTTACTCAAAACTTCATTAATATTACTTTACCTTGATGTGTTATTTTTTTTCTTCATAAGAAAAGAGGAATGGGAACCTGAGACAGTAGGTCAACTGTAGTATGGAAAGTCTCATATAGATGGAAAAGGAGAAGAAGAAAATGAGAGAGGCTAAAAGCTAGGTAGAAATTTACACTTTCAGCTCTGCAGACTCCTTTCTCCCTCCAAGGTCCAGCTACTAACCATCAAAGCATTTGTGTTCTGTAAATCTCCCCTTCTTTTAGGAAGATGTTCATAGAAAATACATAAATCTCCAAAGAAAGTTCTGTAGTGACAGGTAGGATATGTCACCATAAAATAAGCCACATTGGTGCAAGGATTATTTTGAGCTGACAGTCATGAAGTGCTCCCTCCCTCCTCTCTTGCCTAAAAGCACAAGGTAAATTCACAAAGGCTTTCTTCCACTCTCACTGAAGGTGAGAAAGCCCTCTGTGAAAAGGGCATCACAGACCCTCATTAGTCTAGAGATAGCTTGAGGGACTCAGCAGGCTTTGTCTTCCATAGTCTTCCCACAATTTGCCACACTGGAGAGTCAATGTACTCTTTCTTCCTTTGCTGTGTTACTTACATTAGTGTGTGTGTGTGTGTGTGTGTGTGTGTGTTCTTTACTGAGGCCACCCTACAAAACAGAGTTCTCACCTGTTCCTATAAATTTCAATATTTTCTAATTTTCCTCCCATAGACATATGGGCTAAACATGTCAATAAACTTCCTTTGCTTTTCTTTCTTATATTTATTTTATTTTATCTTTCCTTCTTTTTAATTCATTTTGCTGCAGGTGTCCCAGATAAGAGCTGAGAAAAGTAGAAAATTATTTTTCCTTCAATGTGATAACTAATGTCACACAAGTAATAATATGACTATCTACTCATGAAAAAGTTTGAATATACTAACACAGTGAAGATAAAATACAAAAAAAAGACCATGAGTTAGGAAATAGGACAGGTATCTATACATCTAATAAATAAGGCAAGAAATGCCATCTGCACGTACTTAGGACAATGATTTTCTCCTTTGTCTTGGGAGAGCCTTGTTTAGAGATCACTCAGTCTTCATCCACTGCTGGGTTAGGGCCAAATAAAAACAGGTGATGACCCTTTGTGAATAAGCCAAGAAAATTTTATTGAAACTTGTAGACTTACCAAATTAAATTTAAACCCCTACCTTCTTATACTTTTAAGATAACATAATTCAATGTATTTTTATAGTAGAGTATATCTGAATTCTTCCAAATAAGCAAAAAAAATATTCCAAGATTACTGAAACTTAAAAAGGACTCCGAATGAGATGCATGTAGCTGGACCTATGTAACACTATTACATGTGGTTTCAAACAGCTAATCTTTGAAAATTACTCAATTAATATTTAAAATATACACACTATTTGATATTTCCCAGTATCTCTGAATCTTTAAGAAAATTCTGTTAAAGCAACTGAAGATGGTTTTTGCTCAGTAGATTTTTAAAATAATTTTTAAACCTTCACCTCCCTTGTCTCACCACGCTTAACGGAAAGATGAGTGACCTTTATGAATCCCACACTCTTGTATCAAAACACATTATCTACAGGGCGAAACTCACTTCCTCTAAACTTTAGCCTATAACCTCATAAGTCATCACACATCAATCCTCTGCATACCTGAGTGTTAAGAGTTCTGTTCAGTGTTCAGCAATATCACAGTGCCCATTTCTCAAGGCAGAGATCCTACAATGATTCCATTTCTGTCTTAAGTAAGTTGCCTTGCTTGCCTTACTATAAATTCACTTTTTAGACCTGGAGCAGATCTTCCCCTTTTGAGAGATCATTTTAAACTGAAACATTCTAAGAAATGGGTGAAGAAGAAAAATCCACTGAAGGTCCCAAAATTCAGAAACAGAATTTCGTGTTCATGAACCACTCTAAAAAAAAACAAATCAAGATTTGCCATTATTGTTTCCGAGATTTGCTCTTTCTGACATTATTTGGTAATGTGACCAGCATACAGAAGCATCATCCCATCTAAACAAGGAAGAAAGCTGGCATTTGCCAAGAAACCACTCCCTCACCCTCTAACAATAGGTTTCCACTGCTATTGTCTCCAGAACAGTCTTCTAGAACTATAGCCTGGCACCATGAAGGCAGCTTGTTTACTTTCCCTCAGTAGTTTATGCTCATTAGTGAAACTTGTGGGTAGGAAACATTATGTATATTATTTTAGAGATTAAAATAAGACAGTGTAGACAAACTTAAGAAGTATGTACATTCCAAAGAAATTTGAAAAACCCACTCAGAATATTACCATAATGGGGAGCTGGCAGCTCTCTCTCACCAGCTCAAAGTCTCTGTGTCATTTCTGGCAAATTTCCTCTCCCTGCTTCATGGGACAATGCCCAAGGTTATAACATAGAGAAGAGGTTTTTTAAATTAATTAAATTTTTCATTTATTTTACATAGCAACAAAAGTTTCCTCTCCCTCCTCTCCTCCAGTTCCCTTCCCCTCCACCATCTCCCCCTTTCATTCACTCCTCCTCTGTTTCTGTTCAGAAAGGAACAGGCCTCCCATAGGTATCAACGAAGCATATCCTATCAAGTTGAGGTGGAACTAAGCTCCTCCCCTTGTGTTAAGGCTAGGTGAGTCAACCCAGATTGGGTAAAAGGTTCCCAAAAGCCAGCTCAAATTATTAGGGACATGGCCAGGATCCTACTGCTAGAAGTTTCACAAATAGAGCAAGTTACACAACAGTCACACATAACTAGGGGACCTAGGTCAGTCCCCTGCAAGCTCCCTAGCTGTCAGTCTAGAGTCTGTGAGCTCCTATGGGTCCAAGTTAGTTGTTTCTCTAAGTTCTCTTGTAAAGACCTTGATGTCCTGACTCATACAATCCTTCCCAGAGGTATGATTCAACAGGATTCCCAGAGCTCAGCCTGGTGCTTGGCTGTGGATCTCTGCATTTGTTTCTATCAGGTACTGGATGGAGACTCTCTGATGACAACTAAGTAGCCATCAATCTGATTACAGGAGATGGCCAGTTCAGGCACCCTCTCCATTATTGCTAGGAGTCTTAGCTGGGGTCATCCTTGTGAATTCCTGGGAGTTTTCCTGGTACTGGGTTTCTCTCTAACCCCAAAATGGCCTCCTTATCAAGACATCTCTTTCATTATTGTCCCTCGCTCCTGCCTCCATTCTGTTCCCAACCTGCCCAACCCAATCCCTCATGTTCCCACCTCCTACGTCCTCCACTCCCACCCCAATTTACTTAGGAGATCTCTTCTATTTCCCCTTCCTGCCCAACCCAATCCTTCATGTTCCCACCTCCTAGCTCCTCCACTCCCACCCCAATGTGCCTAGGAGATCTCTTCTATTATTTTCCCCTCCTAGAGAGATCCATGTGGTCCTCTTTGGGCTCTCTTTTTTACCTAACCTCTCCGAGGCTGTGGACTGTAGCAGGTATCTCACCAGCTGACTGGCTGGCAGGGACTGCCAAGAGCTATGTTCTTAATTAAGCTAGAATTATTAAAGCATCAACCAAGACGTGGTGTGTTTAACCTACTTCTAACTCCAGTATGATGGCTCTGCCTTATCAGGAAGAGGTGATAAAGGGGCTGGTTGATCAGGCAAGCTCAGTTTCCACACCTTCATTGTGTTTGACCTTGTTGACCTTGTGTTTGAGCCCTGTTTAACAATCTTCCAACAATTCAGGGGCTGCTTTTGGTTTCTCACCTAAGTTCACACTGTTTAGGTTTTCGAGACTGCCTTAGAGAATCCCCACAGCACTACAAAGTCCTAGGTTTCTTTATACCATGTTCAGCAACAGGTTTTGATTTGCATTTATTCCCGAATTCATCCAGAAACTAGACTTTGGTGACCTATGACATGTAATCATGTAACCTACTTTTTAAGAGATTTGAGACCTCTGAGATGATACTGTAATTAAACTCATATTGAATGTACATGTGACCCAAGTGATATACGCAGATAAAACATGCATGTTTCTTCTCTGGCTCATCAAGTAGAAAAATAAGAAGCAATCATCAAGTAGGTTAAATACCGGGAATAAGGCAACATGACAGGGGATGGAGTTAACTGAAACCGCTGCTCATAGTGCTGGATTACCTTGATTCCCTCTTGCTCTTAGTGAGTTGCTTTGCTTTTTTGTACAATACTGTTTTACAGAGGACCTTCTCCATGACTTTATATTTTCCAGACATCCCTCTCTCCTCCATTATCATTTTCTTCATCTCTATGGCATCAACGTTTTCAGCACACTTCCCCATAGCCTTTACTCTCACTGTACACAGCTTCCCAGTTGCCCAGCCAGTTTTCTCAGTTCTATGCCATACCCACAATAGGCAGCTCAGCCACAGCCTCTACTTCCTCCACTCCCCATCCTGTTCCAGCCTGGTTCCTGGTCCCATTGCTATAGAGACACTACTCTTGACAAGGAATCCAGACTGTCAAATCAGTGAGCATCTTATTCTGTCCACCGCCTTTCCTTTCCTTTCATCTCCCCAGACCATCTCTAACTCTGAGACCTCTCTGAGGCTCCCACCAAAGATTCAATTAATCAACCTAATGCCATTATCACAGTTTCTTATCTTGACAAGTAGGAAATATAGATTTCACTCAATTGTTGCCTATGGCCAAAGAGCAACACCTTGGCTAAGGGCCAGTATTAGAGACATTAATTCCTGTATGAGTTAATGAAGATACTGAAGGCTCAAGCTATTTGCCTGATTCTGTTTTAACCTCAGAACAAGCCAGGGCGATTGTTTTTATTAAAGTCTCTCATTTCATTTGTCACTTTTAATTATGTGTGAGTCTCTATGTATATGTGCAAAATATGTGTGCAGTGTCAGAGGCATGTATACCCTGGAACTGGAGTTACAGGTTGTGGTGAGCTCTTGATATGGGTGTTGGGAACCAAATTGAGGTCCTCTGGAAGAGATGTATGTGCTCTTAACAACTGAGACAGCTCTCCAGCACCTTTTTGTCACATTAGTAACAGGAACTACTATACATAAACACATACATACATAATACATACATATATACACAGAGAGGAGGGAGGGAAACAGCTAACGAAAGTTTTACATTGTTTCACTGATAAATTTGGAGTTTTCATGATATTGTTTTGATTGACATGACGGAAGAAAAACAGCTTATTTAAAACTTGGTAAGTAAATGACTCAATCTATTAAAAACAGTAATGGGAACATAAGCTAAAACGAGATCAAAGAAGCACAAGTTAATGTCCTCTTTTCACTCCACAGCAGTAATGAAGAATTTCCAGTAACAAATTAGTAGTTTTTCATTTGATATTTTTTGTCTGACAATAAACTTGTCCCTAAGACTGCTAACTCCATAGCTTTGTTGCCTTCATTAACATGGACCTGATTTGACCTCACCATCTAGATTAAGAACAAAGCATCTTGTTGAGCACAGAGGTAAACTCTGTTTTCCACTTATCTGACTCCTGATTCACCAGTCAGCCAAGTACTGCAGGCGAGGGGTGGATCTGGCTACCTGAGAATAACATCTCTGTCATCTCTGTCATCTCCCAGCTGACTGACTGTGATTACAAATGTCTCCGCTGCCCTAAAATTTAGTTTATAATCTATAGTTTGGACAATCAAATAAAAGCTACCCAGAATGATGTTGGGCTTATGTAAGACTAGTAAGAGGTCTTTTAAAGCGCTGACTACTCAGACATTCAAAAATTGAACTCGTTTTTCTCCCTTCTTTCCTTCTCCCTATCTATATGTGAAAATCTATGTCTGGCTGTCTTCTCTGTCACTCACCTTCATAAAGGATCCCAGGTTCCCAGAACATACCAGGTAGAAGCAAGACAGGAGGAATATCCTGGAGCCGAACACTAAATGGAGGACTGGATGATGCTTGCGGTACTTGCATGGATATTTTTGCTGGGCAGATGTCTTCCCCGGGAAGAAGCAATGCCAGCCTTCTCGAACATGAGATTTACAAGTTGTGCAGTAATACAATATGCTGTGAATGACCTCACTGTTCACATCAGCACAGGGCTGTGATATTATCCTACTAGCCCAGTAGTCTGTCTCCATTAGTAGCTCCAAAGGCACCGGTTTTAAAGATTTGGTATCCTTGCAAGTTGTTTTTTCTCTCCGTCTTGTATGTAATGGGTCAGGGACAGAAGGTTTAACTGTTGCTTATTTCTGGCTCCTTCTGCATTTGTTTGAGAGCATTTGGTCTTGATAACATGAATTCAGCTCTTGCTTTTGTTACGGTTGCCACTGAACCCTGTAGTGGCATTTAATTACTTGACCAAACTTTGAAATAATAAACTACTTTTGTATCTGCAACCTAAATCATTCATACTACGACAGTAATCACCACTGTTTATCTTCTAAGGAAAGCTAATTTCATTTACTGATGGCATATCAAATACTTTAAAATGGTTTAAAACTCCTATTTCTTACAACGCCAGTCGTTTCACAAGAAAGAAAATAACTTTCAAGGCCACTTTTTTTAGTTTGCAGTCTCTCTGTCTGTGAAGAGATGAGTTGTGACATGAAGCCAAAGAAAATGGGAATTCCTCTTTTTTCTGAAGGTGGCTCTCACTCTCTGTGTGTACAAATAGCGATGACACATATCAGGCCCTAGCTGACACATCTTTTTAATAAGTCCAGAAGCTCTGTTTGTGGTACTGGGGACAAAACCCAGGACCTTCTATATGACAATCAAGCACTGAGCCACTGAAGTCTATCCCCATAACCTGTGGGAAGGGGCGCTTTAATGAAAATCCTATAAAGACAACAAAGAAATACAATGGATGGAGTTGACCAACTCATTACCGTCATATGTGTGTAAGTTGTGACACCATCCATCACAGCTTCTCACCACAAGTGCCACAAACCCAGGAGCAGCAAAGGCAAATGTTCCCATCTCCAGTCAGCGTCCTGTGTCTTTGGTGCTTGCCGTGGTTTTCATAGTCATCTAAAAACCAAGTGTTCAGCCTCCTGTTCTTGTGACATGCTTCACGGGCTATTTATTACAGTCTGTGTTAACTAGCTGCAGAATTCCTGAATCTCCAAAGCAATCACCTGCCTGGTGTTTGTCATCCATGAATTCATGAATTCGTCAGTTTATTTTCCTATAATTCCAAACAAGTGTGCTAGGACTTCAGGTTCCAAACAGCCCAGAGGTATCCAGGTTTGTTGTTGAGGCTCAATCCTAGATGGCCTTCTCTAACTACCACACAGGTGAACTTTCACCCAGTCATAGCTGCTGTAGGACACCATGCCTTTCAGCCCCCAGCTACCTTCCCTTCTAATTTGGAGGCCTTCTCCACCTTGGAAATTTTCTGAAGTTTACTATAGAAGTCGTTCTACAACATACTAAAAGTGCCACGCCCCCCTGCCCTGCGCCAGATAGATAAACAGACAGATAGATAAACCTGCATGATGAAATCTGTCCCCAAAATAAGCAGATTTGGGGATGTATCTCTGGGAGGTGCTGACGTCATGACTATTGAGCCCTCATAAATAGGGTGACAGTATTAAAAAGAACCCAAAGAGATCCTGTCCCTTCTCCACATGATAAAACTACAGCAAAAACACTGTTATCTAGGAAAACCCCACCAGCCATTAAATACAGTTTGGCTTTCAAACCTGCAGAAATGTAAAAAGTAAGTCCCTACCATTCAGAAACCTTCCAGCCTGTGGCATTTTGTTATAGCAGCCTAAACAAACTAAACAGAGCCTCATCCTCCTTGGCAGATGCCATAAGGAAAACATTCTATTTGCTGATTCCCTGGAAGCTTGTGTTTTAAGTACTGTTCATTGCCATTCAGTCCGGCTTAGGCAGTCATCCATGGTCTGATGCTGCAGGAAATTCTCTACTCTTGCTTCTGAACGTGATCTATTCCTTGAGGTAAGCGTTGCTTTTGTTGTATTTCTAGTCGGCTTTTTGTTTTCAGGGTAAAATTTTCTAGACTTCGTAACAAAACTCTGCTTTCTTGAAATGTCACTTTTTTTTTAAGAAAAGAAGGGTGTTGGGTTAATGTCTTAGCAGTCAAGAATACCGACAGCTCTTTGAGAGGACCAGGGTTCTATTACTAGTACCCACATGGTAGCTACTAATCGCTGTTAACAGTCAGATTCCAGAGGATCTGGTGCCCTCTTCTGACCTCTCTGGGCACGGCATGCACATGGTACACAGACCTGCATACAGGCCAAACATCCATACACATCAAATAAAAATAAATTGCAAAAAAAAAAAATAAAGAAAAGAATAATCCACTTCCTAACATGTTTGGCCTGTGCACTTTAAGGCAGTCTGTTGGTCTGTCCTCAGTTACTGCTAATGTTTCTCCACTTCTTCTTCCCTACAAGCAATGATCGAGTAATTACCTATCATTACAATCACTCACTATTTATGGGCAAAGATGACAGGTGTTCCTATGAAATATCAGATACCCTTAGATTACAGGAAACATGGCAAGAGCTCTCGTTAGGGAGTAGCTGTGATTCCAACTTTCAAATTAAGGGTTTGTCTTAAGTTTCTATTGTGATAAATACCATGACCAAAAGCAACTTGGGGGAGGAAAGGGTTTATTTCAGTTTACACTTCCAGTTAACACTTTATCACTGAGAAAAGTCAGGAAAGAAATTCAAGCAAAACCATGGAGGGGTAGTACTTACTGCCTTGCTCCTCATGAGCTTCTCAGCTTACTTCAAACACCTCAGGACCATCTGCCCAGGGGTGACACTGCCCATAATAGTGGGGCCCTCCCACATCAAACAGCAACCAAGAAAATGCACCACCAGGTTGCCTACAGGCAAATCTCATTAAGGCCTTTTCTCAGTTGAGGTCCCCTCTTCCAAATGACTCTAGCTTGTGTCAAGTTGATATAAAACCAGCCAGGATGGGATTATTTTCTTCATTAATAAAACAATCAATAAAACTTACAAACTGGCAAAATTACACTTTGATCATCTGCTTAAAATATTGGATGAGCTAAAAACAATAGGCAATGATTGTACATACACACCTTTAACCCCAGCACTCGGGAGGCAGAGGCAGGCAGATCTCTGAGTTAGAGGCAAGCTTGGTCTGTAGAATCAATTCCAGGACAGCTAGGGCTACACAGAAAAACCCTGATTTTGAAAAACCCAAGTGTGTGTGTGTGTGTGTGTGTGTGTGTGTGTGTGTGTGTGTGTGAAATGTGACCTAGAGCAATGACTCAGTAGATAAAGTGCTTAGCATGCAAGCATGAGGGCCTGAGTTCAGACTCTATGGCAGGTGACCGTAACCATAGTAATGATAGTACTCCTACATCAGGTAAGAGTCAGAGCCAGGAATTCCTGGAAGCTCACAGGTCAGCTAGCTCTGCATCATTCATAGCAGTGAACAAGATAACCCATCTCAAACAGGTGGAAGGCAATGACCAACATGAAACTGTCCTCTGACTTCTGACCACACTGTGGCAGGTGTTCACCCTCACACATGCATGTGCGTGCACACACAGGTGTGCACATACATACTCAATAATCTGTATCCATCACATTCAAACACATAAAAATAGTATAAAAATGGCAGTTTATGTGTATTGTGTGTATGGTTTCAATTCAGTGTGAGTCAAACAGTTGAAAATTAACATCGTTTGTTTACGAGTCCAATCGGTAGTTTCCCTCACTGGCTTGAACACTCTTACCAAACAATTTAGCAAATAAATAATACTATTAAGATATGCTTGGTACACTTGAAATCTACTTCATATGCTACCATGCAAACTGTGCATATATGGCACACATGTGTGCACATGTGGCCAGAGGACAGCACTGGATGTTTTTTTTCTGTTGGTTGAGACAGGGTTGGCTCTCTTTTCCTTTTCTCCATAGAGTATGATTGAATCCAATTTCATCCATGTAAACAGTGCATTTTGATCATATGCACTCCCAACTCCCACTCTCGCTTTCCATGCCGCTAAGAACCCCCTAACGCCTGCTCCCTCACCCTCCAAATACTCCCAGCATGCCTCCTCCACCCTTCATGTTCTCTTCTTTTTGTTAAAAACCCACTGAGTCCAATTACTGCTTCCTGTTGGAATGCTGATTGAGCTTAGTGACTTGACATTTTACAGGTAGCCATGGCAGCAGTGAGCTTTTGGGGGTGATGGCCATGGCATGTCCAGAAGTCAGCATTTCTTAGCACCCCTCTGTTCATTCTCTGGGTCTTACTTTCTTCCCACCACTCTTCTGCACCCCCTCTTCCACAATGTTTGATGCAGGGTCTCTTTATTGACCTAGAGTTTTCAATTTAGGTAGGTAATCTGGCCACAAGCCCTGAAGATTCTTTTTCTCTCCTCTCTCTTTTCCCCAAGCCCACTACCAGCATTGCAGAGGCATGCTGCCATGACCAACATTTTCATGGGCACTTGAGGTCATGGGTGATTGTGTCCTTATGCTTGAACAGTGAATGCTGTATCCACTGAGCCATATTTCAAGTTCCCTCCTATTCTATTCTTAAAGTTGTAATGTCATCTCTTCCCGTATATCAAGTTAGTCTTTCGGAAGGCTTTCCCACATCCCCTTCTCTTGTGTTCTGTAAGGCTTCACCTGCCAAGACTGGTACTATAAAAACAATGGATAAAAAACATTCCTGTTTCTAAGTCTATTGAGGTAATTTCTACCTGTACAGTTTTCATTCTGAATCCCATACCCCCAAAAGAAAAGGCACATTGAGTAACAAAACAATGCCCATAGAGACAAAATAATGATGGCCTTCTACACTCTAATATCCACCACCTGCAACATGCTAGTTTGCATGGCAGACAGGGGTTAAAGTTGCAGATGAACTAAGATTGCTAATAATCTGTCTTTACAATAAGGTTTCATGGTTGATGTAGGTGGAGTCAACATAATCTTAAATGTGAGAGGCAGAAAAAGCTGAGTGATGGAAGTGGGAATAGATTCAACTTTCCTATCTTCAAACACAGAGGAAGCAGCCATTGCTATGGGATGTAGGTGGCTTCTGTAAGCCGGAGTGGTCAAGTCAATAATTTTTCTCCAGATACCACAAAGGGAAGGTAGTCCTGCTTCTCTGGGCAGTGAAACCCACGTCAGACTCCTGAATACAGAACTCGAATACATCTGCATAGCAGTAACCCACTAAGTGTATGCTAAATCCATTGCAACAGTGGGAATGCAAGACAATGCCCCACATGTTTTAATCCTAAAAGCAAAATCTTTAATTCAGAAACAGTTTGACAATTTATTTTTACATATCCATATCTTAACAACACTTTAATTGGCCTCCACAATTAAAAGGCCAACTATTCTCTGCCAGTTAACCAAACACAATGAACCAATTAAAACCTAAAGCCTGACAGTATAGCAACACATGGATTACTCTCTCTACTTAAAAGACAATCTTTCTCAAGAGTTCATCTTGACTTATGGATTATGACAAAGTATATGTATAATAAGGTATATCAGTCAGTGAGGGGAGATTTGCTTTAAACATATTTCAACTAATAACTGAGAAATGAAAGATGGAATTGCATCATCACATTGCAGTCCCCGATAATAACAAGAAGTGAGGCAGGAATAGCTCCGTACCAGGAATCAACAGATTTCAGCTACCGGTAGATCCAGACTGTGGCTGGTGTTCTTTTCCTGGGAGCTAATGGCTACTTGTATACTCTTTAAAGATCTAAAAACATCGAAAAGAAACTAATGCTTCATAGCACACAAAAGAGATGCAAAATTCAGATTTGGGTATTTACAAGAAATACTATGTTAGGCACTAGCATGCATGCTGCATTTGTCCTGTAGCAGCAGAAGGAAGCAGCTGCAGGAGGCTCTCTGGAATTGCAGAATCCTAAACATTTGCTTTCCTTGAAGGATTGATTTCCAGACTCCATCTCTAAGCAATGGACTTCAATTCCACCTACAGCCCAAAACAGGAAGCACACAAAACACCCAAGAAATAGCCTCGCCAATAAATCAAATTTAAACTGATTCTGGGCTCCTGTCTCACAACCAAGTTGTGGGGAGTAACAGTGGACAATGGAACCTGGGCAATAGCACGGTCAGGATGTGCTAAACAGAAGAGAATTGTGGGAAACTCTACAGGAGAAGCTTGTTTTCTCCAACAAAATCATCTTCTAGAGGAAAAAAAAAATAGACCAGGAGGGATGATCTATAGACTAAATGGATAATTGCAATATGCTGATTCCATTTGGATTCTCATAGAAACATACTAAAACACAGAATTATGAAGGGGTCGAGGAAATGTGACAGTAAGTTCATAGCTGAGGGAATTGATAAATTGCTTATGCATTTAAGTTGCGCCTTAAATTTGCTCTTCTTCGTCTCTAGAGCAGTGGTTCTCAACCTTCCTGACGCTGTGACCCTTTAGTACAGTTCTTCATGTCGTGGTGACCCCAACCATAAAGGTATTTCATTGTTACTTCATAACTGTGATTTGGCTACTGTTATGAGTCATAATGTAAATATCTGAAGTGCAGGATAACTAATATGGGATTCCCCAAAGGGGTTGAAAACCACAGGTTGAGAACCACTGTACTCGAATGTTCAGGGCTGTGGCTCAGTAGCAGAGCACAGGTTTCACAAGCACAAGACTCTGGGTTGAATGTCCACATCCAAGCAAATAAATGAATACCCCCTCTCTTTCATATAGCATTTAGATGAAGTAACGTAATATTTGAGATTTGCCTGTAAATTTTCTAGTACAGAGGGAAGAAATGAAGAATAGATATTGATCAAAATTAAACTAGAGGATTATTATAAAGTCTTTCTTTATTTTTGAAACTTTCCATATTTTAAAAAGGCATTATTTCCCAGAGGCCTTGAGTTTTATGAAGAGAATAATTTCATTACAATGATTCTCCTCAAAGTATGAAGAAACCAATAAAAAATATCAAAAGCAAAGAGTGTCCTATACTGCAATATTGCCTATATTTCCTATTTTAGTTCCAAAAATGCTAAAAAAAAAACTATCTTTGACAAAGACATAGAACATTTCCGTGATTAAGACCTGCTATGGATGATCAACATGTTGGACCGGCTTTCAAAGCACTTTGCAAACCACAACCCCAAGCACAATCATTAGTCTCCTATTACCTCTTAGCTATACTCATCAACATTCTAACTGCTGAAACATTAAAGACTACACATAGCACCTCCTACAAAACAAGGGCCCCAAGGCTTAGCCTATCTCCAGCGAATACCAAGAAGGAGTTAGGAGACTGTCCCATGTAGTGAGTATGTGACTACCAAAGGTTCCACATCAATGCATGTAGCATTCACACTCATCCAGGAAGCAGGTACTGCCGTCTTCCTTTCTGCTAAGAAGTGAGAAACGGAACCCTGAAGGTGCAAAAAGCAGTGAAGGGACTGAGCATTTAGGGTAAATACCAATGACAATGGTCTTCCCCCAAGGCCAGTGCCACCCACCTTCAATCTCTGGCAAAGCCTTGAATTAGTTAAGAGGTTGGGATGTAGATAAGTTTATGATTCTGTAGCTGGGCCCCGTATCCTCCTAAAAACAACAAGTGTCAAGAGCCAAAGAGACAAGGAAAAAAGGTTTCATTGAATAGTTTAAAATAGTGAAGATAATTAGCTATCAAATTAATTAGCATAATGTGCCCCAAAAGAAATGAAAGAAATAAAAACGTATGGTTTCAGATGTACTAGAAAAATAGAAACATGAACATACACTATGAAATACCTGCACACATTATTTTCAAAAAATGATGTGGCGTGGAGAAAACAAATGGCAAATGAAAACCTCCTGCACAGCACAGTTCCTAAGAAATGCCAAGCAGATAAAGCCATAGATGCATCCTCATACCTCTACAAATGTATTCTAGAGGTGTATCTCTAATCTGAATGAGAAACTGAAGGCCGAGTTTAGGAAATCTCTTTCTGAGGGGAAGGAATCAAGAAAATAGGAAATGGGTGTTTTATCAGTATCTGCAATATTTTGTTCTTTCAAAGAGATCAAGAAAAGATAGAGATTTTACTTTCTGTTGAGTTAGGATAAACAAGGTGCCTCAGCACTTTCTACTGTTTGCATATGAAGATTATTTACATCTTCATTTTAAAAGTATAATGAATGGACAGTAAAGAGTCAAAGAGACTTTAAAAGAATTTTTACTAAATAGTGTTCCCTTGAGACAACAGAGCACCTGGATGACTCATAAACTCAATAAGAAAGAAAGAGAGAATTACTTTAATAACTGGAGAGAAAAGCCAGCTGTGGGGTGATTTCTTCAGGCTGCACAGCTGACAACTAACAGACAGGCGTTCGGCCTCTGTCAGCTCCATTCCAAAGCTTCCACAGTGTTTACTAAAGTACATGAGACTTACTGTCCAAGTTGAGACGATGTTTCAGATCAGACCTTTTGGGCAGCATTCATATTCAATACAGCTCTCAATCCAAAATGTCATTGCTATAAAAAGTTCATTTCCAAGAAATCCTAGAAAAGTTAACCTTCCAGAAGGGGGAAAAAAATCTAGGCAATTACTAACATGAATGCTTTCCCTTTTTTGGGTTACCTTGTGGTTGAAAGTCAGGTACTCTAGAGCAAGGATTTTGATGAATATGCAGCCCTGACACCGAGTGGTTATCTTGTTATACATGAATTGTCATGTCAACTCTCAATTTTAGACATCCATCTTCAGATCATACAGAATGGTTCTTATTTTATTAAAGCTTGGGCAATTTCTGACATTCTTGAAACCTATTTCAAGAGGTTAGAGAAAGACATGAGCTGATACTTTGGTGACCTTTGAATTATTCATAAAAGCTTCCACAAGTATACATTTCACTACATGACAACTTGTGAACTCATTCATCAGTGTTCCAGAATAAATACCTTCTAAGACCTAACCAAGAATCAGCCCTGCAATCTCCTTCTACCAGGGAAGTCCATGAGGATGAAGAAATCAGAATTGGACATATAAAAAGAAAAAGTAAATTTGCAATGTAAATTTAAATGCAAATGCAAAAAGTAAATTTTAAATAACCCCCTCTAACCCATTTCTGTGGAGAAATTTTGTAATTATCTGTCTCTTACTTATTGAAACTATTCTTCCCTGCACAAAAAGAAAATAATAATAATATGGTAAAATAAATTTTAAAAATTCATCTCTATTTACTTTTCAGACCCAAAGTCTAGGAACTAAAATCTCCCTCACATTAACTAAAATCTATGGCTTTTATTTGTGATGTTGCTAATTGATTAATTCATTTCTGGAACAAATATCCAACTGATTAGTCTATGTTATGCTCTTATTCAGGGTTCCTTGCTATATCGTTGGATAACACAAGAATCTGTGCTCAGGGGCACTGACAATCCAGCTGTAATAAGCAAAGTTGTGTAGTGGGCAGTAAGAAGACGGACAGTAGTACATGCAGTCTACCTTATGAGAACTTCCACACAGCATGATCGGTCTTGGTGCTATCTCACAATGTTCAGCATCTATCGCCATGATTCAGTTAAAATTGCTATTAGGAAGATATCATTGCTTTCTTCCTAACTGACAAATCCAAGCACGTTTTTCTTCCTCTTGAAGTCTAGTCACCAGGTCAAAGAAGCTTTTGGTCCTGACCTTCTAACCACACCTTAAAGGAGGCATAGACTGCTTAACCTTGCTCCAATGAGCTTTGGCTATAGGTAGTCTGTACCGTCTATTGGTGGTTTGCCTATCTCTTTTGTGCAGATTAAACTCTCAGTACTGTCCAGACTTGTCTTACTTAGGTTTCTCTTGCTGTTTGGGAAGGAAATTTTCTTTCATCTTATAGCTTGCAGGGAAGTCAGAGCAGGAACTCATGACAGGAATCCAGAGACAGAAGCTGAAGCAGAGACATGGAGGAACACTGCTCTTTGGTTTGCTCTCCATGGCTCACTCGGCTTTATTTTTTAGACATTCTAGGACAAGCCCAGATCAAATTTGACACTACCCACAGAGTCCTGAGCCCTTGAGCCCTCCCATCAAACATTGATCAATAAAACGCCCCCTACATGATGTGTAATTCCCTTCTGTATGCTGTGAATACCATTGGTTAATACAGAAACTGGTTTGGCCTGATAGAGATATAGCGGCTGGGGAATGAAATTGGTTGCTGGGAGAAAGAAGGAAGAGTTAAATAGAAGCCATGTAGCCCCGCCAGAGACAGATACTGGAACTTACTAGGAACAGACCTGGTAAACCATAGGCCACGTGGCGATACACAGATTAATAGAAATGGGTTAAATTAAGATGTAAGAGTTAGCCAATAAGAAGCTAGAACTAATGGGCCAAGCAGTGATTTAATTAATACAGTTTCTGTGTGATATTTCGGGGCTGAGCAGCCAGGAACCACCAAATGGGCTCCCACAACACCCACAGACTTGCATACACATCAACTTGATGGAGGTAATTCCTCAGTTGAGCATACCTCATCCCAGATGACTCTAGATGATGACAAATTGACAAAAAAAAAAAAAACTAACTAACATGGTACCTAAAACTTGTATATATTTGACAAACGTTAAAAAGCTTATTTCTTTTTCCTTTTAATTTTTTTTTGTGTGTGTATATGTGTGTGTTGTCACAGAATCCTAAAGAGGATACTTGATTCTTTGGAGCTAGAGGTACAGGCCTGAGCAATCTAACCTGAGATCTTATCTCAGTGCTGAGAACTGAACTCAGGTCTTCCAGAAGAGCAGCAAGTGCTCTTAGCAGCCTAGTCATCTGTTAGACTCCTAGAATAAGTTTCTTAAAAACGTGTATTCTCTAGAACCCTTTCATTTTTGTTCTTCCAGCCCTCCTTTGTCTTTGCAAATGAAAATGAAAAAGTCGATACATCCAGCTAGTCTCAGCAAATGACTATAATGGGTCTTTTGCTATTTATAAATAAACTGTAATGACTAAATTGTTTTTTTTAAAAAAAAAACTCAGTAAACAATGGCAGGAGAAACTGTTCTGATATATTTTAGAATTGAAAACAAATTTAAAATTATCATCATACAGGGATATTTTCCCCAAAACTTGTTTGGATTACTTTCTTCCTAATATGTTTGTTGCCCTCAAAGATACAATTAAATTTTCATCCGCTGTGATGATGATGAAGATGATAAAGAAGAAAAAAGTGTATTCATTGTTTTTGCTAATTATTCAAAACTAGTATTTCCAAAATGCTTAAACAGAATGGACCATTGTTTTTAAATAGATTTTTCTTCATCCAAAGAAGAAAAAAAATCATACTAACAAGAAAATGCAATTGTATTCCCAAGCAATACTGCTTCATTCCCTGCTTAAGTCTTAACACAATGAGAAAAGGCGGTGCACAAAAATCAACCTGTCAAGAAACAGTTTGCTCAGTGATGGACCAGCGCTGCAGGAGATTCATTCCACCTCCACCAAGAGAGCCCTTTGTATAACAAGAACAAACCATTAAGGGCTTAATGACATTGTGATGGCATATTAGATGCTGAAAGAGAAACAAGGCTATTCTGTTCTCTCACTTGCCACTGCTTCTACCACAACCACCATGAACGCATCACCCACATGGTCCTCAAGTACTTTAGTCCTGCCTATTCAGCCTTACTTACTTATTTTAAGACACTGACATATGGAGCTGCTGTGAAACTCTGTCCTTTAGGCATGGCATGGTGACATTGTCTTGCCATCTTGCCATCAGAGCAGGTTAGATTACCCACAGAGACTCTAGACTCTAACAAAGTAACAAAATCATGTCTGTCAACATTTCCCTGGAAGGGATCTGAGATGGCTCAGAAGGCATAAGAAGACCCCACTTCCCCAAGGATTTATAAGCAAGTTAACAATTGCTGAGGACGGGGATGGTCTTCTTCAGCCATGTAGTTGCCTATAAGTTGTCCATGTATCTGTAAATAAGCACATTTAAATTCTTTGCCTTATCAAGCTAGACTTAGGTGGAATCATTTATTTCATCTCTTATAGGTACCATATCTGGGATGAATAGACATTTGTTTATATATCTTGAGACATAGGAAAAATCAGGTAATATTTGCTTTGGGTAGCAAGAAGCTAGAAGCCACCTACTAGGTCTAAAATGAGGGCATGAGCATCAGAAGTGGAGCCAGGTTTTTACGCAGATTTACCCTGTATTCACAGCATCTCAAGTGTAAGCCTTGGCAGGAAGAATGCATTTGGTATCTGACTGAAATTCACTTGCCTGCTCTGGAGCACTCCTGTTTCCTCTGCTCCCTGCTCTTTCTGCACACTCTCAGTAGCCCACTTATCTGCATAAGGTGTGATACTCTGTGTTTGGCACCTGCTGATAAGGGTAATTATAGCATTAGTGGAAGCAAATATGCCATCCAAGGTTGAAAAACAACTCTAATTACAACTACTCCATCATTTTACTCCTTCAAATCATTCTTGTGCCTTTAACACAGAGCTTACTCAGAGATTAAATTAAATCTATTTGAAAACATGCCTTTAAATAGTTATAGGACTAGAGGAAATCACCTCTTTAAATTAATAATGCATGCATGCTGAGGTGAGTATTTGATATTTGCAACACTAGGCTGCACCTCCTAGATTATATTTTGAATGCCTTCCAAGCATTTCTGTGCAAATACAAAAACAACAGAAAGAGCAACCATACTACTTCAAGGAAAAATGCAGTCTAGATCTTATAGAATGAGCATGAAGAAGTTCTTAAATTATTGTTATACCTATAAACCACTTTGATAGAGATAGTATTTAAAAAGCTAATACTCAAAAACTTAATTTGATACCCCAAATGCAAACACATAGTTTTATTCTAATTAATAATAAAATAAAACTGGAATAGAATTTGTCTGCCTTTATTTTAAACAGTTTTCAGATTTTTTAAAAAAATATCTAAGACTTTATCTCAGAAGAAAATAATTTCTAAAGGATGCATATTATTAAATATTATTTCACTACATCAGAATTATATGAGTTATGTATTTGAATATCAAAGGATCATGAATTCATAAACCTTCTTCTGAAAACTACGAAGCTGAAAAATGAGGAAAGAAAGTAAGAACCAATAAAGATTGGCTTTCTAGGCATGCTCACTGTTATGGCCCAGAATCTCAGAGTATGTCCAGGAAATGCCACCATGAAGACTCAGAACAGCAGCCCCTTTCTCCAGCTTTTGCAAAGATAGTACCACTTCTTCCTGGCACTGGAATCAAAGATTCTAGATAGCTGTGGTCAGGGATGGATGGGTCAGACACACTCTCCTCCTACCCTGGCTTCCCATACTCCATAAGCACACTTTCTCATTACCAAAGCAACGCCCAGAAATGAAGTTTTTGACTTCTGTTGCTAGTATCATGACTGTGCAGGTACTCAGCTTCTGAGAAAAAATAGAAAAACTTACAAATTTAGTGGTGAATCGATAGGAAACCTAACTAGTATCAATTCAAGCGAAACTCCCTTAACCTCACACACAAAATACTGTAACTTGAGTCAGAAAGAAAAGTTTCTCTGTTTTTCTAGAACAGTGGTTCTCAAACTATGGGTCATGACTCCTTGGGGATCACATATCAGATACTTACATTATGGTCCATAACAGTAGCAAAATGACAGTTATGAAGTAGCAATGAAATAATGTTATGGTTGGGGGTCAGCATAACACGAGGAACTGTATTAAAGGGTCACAGCATTAGGAAGGTTGAGAACCACTGATCTAGAATGCGACAGAAGTTCCCTTGTTGTAGTAAATAATTTCCATGTCCAGGAGATATCCCTGTGTTTCCAAAGTGAAAATGAAAAATAACAACAATTTTTTCTTATTTGGGTGGAGTTAGAGGTCCTTACATCCCCTGAGTAACTTTAACCCCATTGGACATAAGGTATTATGGTTTACTTTAACAAAATCACTATATGATCATTTCACGTCTCAAAAGAGCAAAGAAAGGCAGTGAAGCCCCATATATAATAATTAACTAAATTCTTCCACATTCATCTAGTCTTTTTCAAACTAAAGAGCAAAATCTTCATATGATTTATTATTAAGCTGAATACCACATTGTTTCTGAATATAACCCACAGTGGATAAGAACCACAGCTATGTCAAAGAGTATCTTAGTTACTGGTAAGAACACAAAAAGCAACCTTGTTACAGTTAGCTGTGGTCTACTAGCTATTTTTCTGAGCTAAAATACCACAAATTTGAAAACATCACCAGATCACATTAAATTATAAGAAAAGTGTCTTACCTTGAAAATGAAATACTTTTGGAAAGATATACCCTGAAAGCTTTATCATTCCCTTGCTCCTGTGTTTGCATGAATGTGTCGAGTGTCTCAATTACTAATGAAGTCAAAAGTCTTTAATTAACAACTAATGAGATCAACCTAGGAATAAAAACTAAGATTGCAGACCTAAGAATGACAAAAGCTCATTATCTTTGGGGTTTTTTTAATCTGATAATTAAAAGCATAACTAAAAGTCTTATTTTTGGAGTTTTAGAACAAAATCAATATTAAACTTCTTATGCAATGTGAGAAAAAAACACAGGCTTTCAATTGCATTTTAACTGCATTGCTAATGTTTCAATTTACAAGTACCACAAAAAAAAAAATACTTCACCATCGCCTATCCTTAACAAGCAGGAGAACAGGGTTACTTTTCCAGATGTTTCTGGTTGTCATGGTATCCTAGTATGCCTCACACACAATTTTATTCAAGGCAATAACCTCCAAGGCATTTATTCTCACTACAGTGTTAAATGAAGACTTTGTATGGCCCTGATAAAGGCTAGTCACACACCTGTTGAGCAAAATCAAAGACACAATATAAGAAGCCCCATAGAATAATGTTTAGATGTTTTCTAAATTAACTTAATTCTTAGTTTATGTAAATGGTAAGAGGTCATTAATCTTTTTTATAAAAATTATTCCAGAAGTCTGTCTTCAGATAAAATAAAATCTGCTTTTAAGATAATTTCAAGTCTGCTTTTCTAAGAGAATATTTCTGTGCCTGAAATAAAATTAACTGCATATATATGGACTATATCCATATTTAAATAAAAAAACTTGCCCACAAAATACATCAAACAGGTTGAAATCTCCAAATTTATTAATTATTTTCTGCCAATAATTTTTGTAAAAAAAAAAAGTAAATGAGCTAAAATCTCATTCTGTGCAACTGCTGTTTACACATGGCTACCTTTGTGGATGAATTTTATTCTTCAGCGCAACCCCTGAAAACTAGGGTGGGCTAACACTAATCATACTGGAGTCCATTGTATGAACTATTTTTTAATTAATCTAAATTATCTTCACTTGTAAAATCTGCATGATACCTCTGAAAACATAGGAACACACATGTTGGTATTCCTAAGGATGCTTTGGAAGTTAAAAGCACTGCGTGCTCCTTGCCCACGAGCAACAGGAGGCCAATGGAACTGCCTTCTGGAACAGAGCTCTCTCTCTCTCTCTCTCTCTCTCTCTCTCTCTCTCTCTCTCTCTCGCATGCTGGAAAATCTAATATTTAAATACTAGGAATGCAAACGCAGCAGAAGTTTTCATCAACTGTATTTCTACACACACAGTGCCTGTGTTAATTTCACATGAGTGCTTTTATCGCACTATTCAGACATTGAAGAGGCGCTGACACATGGGAAAACTGCTTTCTGAATGTCGTACATGCTCAACCAGAGGTGTATAAGCACCTGGGATATTCTTGCTATTCTCCACATGCAAATGACACTCTGCAAACAATTAAACCCACCCATTAAAACGGTGGGAGTGTGAGATGGAAAGAGCAAGTGTTAAGAAAGTAAAATTATGACATGCCCTTTCCATTATACCCCTCCCCCCCCCCATTCAACTGATGTTAAGTGAGTTCGAACGCGGGACACAGACAGACCAGAGCCATGGAGGAATCACAGGATGTAGGACAACTCACACAGTCCGTTAATTACAAAAACTAAAGATCTGACCGCCAGACTCTCGCCTACCCAACACTCTTCTCATTCCCGTACAGACAGAAGATACATCAAGACTCTCTTATGGCTAAAGAGAGGGGAGTCGTCCCTTATGGGGCCCCTCCTAGCAAGGACTTTCTTTTTCTGTAAGTGGCTCCACAAGTTCCCCAGGTTCCTGCGCCATGAGGGCAAGTTCAGCACCATGGACGGGGCTCCTGGAGTCACGGGAGGAAGGATGCTGAGGCTCCCGGCTCTCGCCACTCACCGGTGTCTGCTGCGAGGGCAGTCCCGAGCGCTTGGTGGACCCCTGCTTGGAACTTAACCTTTTCCACGACTCGGCAAACCTGCCCCGGCTGGCGCTGCGGCTGCGCCTGCGGCTCTCCGCGCTGTCCTCGTGGTCGGAACAGCCTCGCTCCATCTCGCCCGCGTCCCTCCACTTCTTGCCCATGCTTAGCCGGTGTGGCTGAGCGGGGAGGCGGCCCCCTTGGCAGTGCTGGCTGCAGCGGGCGCTCAGCTCTCTACTGCGCCGCCTTCGCCTGGTCGGCTCCCGCCGGAGCCCCGCGCTCTGTACCGCCGCCCGCAGGCTGCGCTTGCGACCGCGATTGGTTCAACTGGGACTGGGGCTGCGAGCGCCACCTGCGCCCCAGCCCGCTTCCTTATACACCCAAATTGCTTTCCATCCGCAACCGCCCCCCTCCCCCGCCTTCTTGTGGTAGGGGAGAGGGGATCACACAGCCCACGCCTGGGGTTGTGGACGCGCAGCTCTGGGAGTTTCTTGCAGTCACCACGCCCCTCCCGGTCTCAAGGCCCCTGGGACTTGGGAGCAGAAGCCTAGGTCATCTACTGGTGGATGGGTGGAGACTCCAGTTAAATTAAACAAAGAGGGGAAGGTTGGAACTTTGTCCGCCTTTCTTTCTCTTTCTTCCTTCTCATCTCTTCACAACAACTGTCTTCAAGACTCACCCGAGGGAGAGTCCAGCTTCATCTGCCTGTCAGGTGCTAGGCTACTTCCTCCCTATGTTTGTCAGGCTACCCCGCTGGGCCTCAGACTAGGATGCACATTGAAGTTTTCTGAATAGATTTTCATTACACACACGCACACACACATATGCAAGCACACACACGAATATATTTATTTGTAACATGTTAAATGTTGATATTTCTCGAGGGTTTGTGTAATTAGCTCGGCTGTGGCCTACGAATCAGGATCCTGGGGACTGGGATGTAACTCAAAGGTAGAATGCTTGCTGGTATATGCAAGGCCCCAAGTTTGATCTCCAGCTTCCTAGAACTGAGGTGGAAAAAAGAAAATTCCCAAGTCAATTGAGTCTCTTCTCCATCTACAATTAAGCCCAAGGGTCTGTATTATGGAGCAGTGTTGAGGAGGATTCTGGGAAGAGAAGGGATTGGTATTCTTTCAAGGGACTTGTTTTCTCTCTGTGTCTCTGGTAGGAACAAGGTGGCGGTTAGGCTGAGAACAAAGTGAGATGGGTTCTTCAGTGTGTCATATGCCCCTTGTCGTTTCCTCCTATGGGTTCGGTGCTTCTCTCTGCTCTCTCGTGAGCCTCATGTCAGCTGTCTTAATCTGGGCTGTTCTCACATTTAATAATGCCTTAAACCGATAAAAGAGGACCACTGAGGCATCACAGAAGAACAGAATCTAAGACAATGCCTTCAATTATCAAGGAAAAGGGGGGTTAAAATAGTCCCAGGTGAAAAGACTCACCTGGCCTCACCCTTTGCAACATCAGAATGATACATTTACTTTCTTTTTTCTTTCTTTCTTTTTTTTTAATAAATGTGCAGCCCAGGCTGGCCTTGAACTTGTGATCCTCCTGCCTCCTCCCCCTTCAGCAAATCCTACCCACCGGGGTGTGCCACCACAACCGCCATTTTAGTTTCTTAAACAAACATGAGGAAACTATGAGAAACTCTTATCAAGGAAGGAAAGAGGCTGGGAAATGCTGTGTGGGGGAACATGGTGCTTTGGTCCAGCTGTGAAAAAATTTGCAATTGGCCGGGCGATGGTGGCGCACGCCTTTAATCCCAGCACTCGGGAGGCAGAGGCAGGTGGATTTCTGTGAGTTCGAGACTAGCCTGGTCTACAGAGCTAGTTCCAGGACAGGCTCCAAAGCCACAGAGAAACCCTGTCTCGAAAAACCAAAAAAAAAAAAAAAAATTTGCAATTGAGTTGGTAGCAGCCAGTGTGCTCTTGCAGGGGCCTTGGAATCTGGTCATTAGCAGGGATGGGAGGCAGAGCTCTAAAGCCTGTCTCACAGATGTGCCCCTGTGTTTACAGCTTATAAGTCTATCCATGTAAGCAAAGGGGCTTTTTAAAGCAGCACTCTAGGTCTGGAAATCATGTATCCCTATTAAAGAAAATGAAACTCTGAACAATGTTTGTGACATCCAACAGCATTTAATGAGAAAACCACAGGCTCCACTTTGCATTTATTTGTTTTTATATCTAGGTTCATGGATTTGAAATTATTAGGGACATTTCATGAACTGGCAAATATTCAGACACTATTCCTTCCACTTATGGAAATCAAACAAAGCAATCATGCATAGTTTACAAAGTGCACAGGTATGGCAGCAAAGTACCAATTGAGAGACACGAAAGTCAAGAAATTAAGACAGATAAGAAATACTTATCTTTTCCTTGAGTCACTTAAAAAGAGACACATGGGCATAACTCTCTTAAGAAAGGAAAATCCTGTGTGCCAACCTGGATACTTTGTAAGCAAGTTCCCTCTGTTGATACAAATGACAGCATCCCTGAAAAGAAACTGAGGAACCTTCAGGAATGTATCCAGGCACATCATCCAACAGCACTCACCTCACAGAGTCCCGAGACCCTGGTTCACCCACATCAGCCCATTAAGAAGAAAATAGCCCTGCCATCAGGGGTAGTTGTCAAAAATGACCATATCAGCATGTCAATTAGCACTCCAAGTGGCTGGAAGGCTTGTTTTATCTTAATGTACTTAGAAAAAATTAATGGTGGATAGTGATTGCATATGGCATTATTTTAGCTGTTTGCTCTGAAAAAAAAAAAGCTTTCAAATGCCCTTATCATAGAGTTATCACAGAGTACTGTTTTTAAAGCCTTGTTTGAAGATGATCTCTGCGGTCCTTCTTCTTGCAGTTGACAAGTATGACAAGTACCAAAAAATGTCTGGAAGCTGTTTAAGGGCTGGGTTACATGTGATGCGGTAGGCGAGCAAAAATGGACCGTTTCCTGTTCTGATGTTCTTTTGTCTTTCGAAAGTTCCCAAGAGCCAGGAAATGGAAATGTGTTATGTCCCCTATGAAGTTAGCAGAGAAATGGCACATTAAAACTAAGAAAATGCTGAAAGATACTAGCACTGGGGCTTTAACATTAGAGTGACAAGTCACAGCCAGAGTAGCTTAGCTTTCTTGGGAAAGTCACTGTCATATTGTACAAGGAGAATGCTAGTACATCTTAAAAAATGGTAGCCTGTAGAAACCAGCACCCCTAGGTGCTCACAGAGGTTCTAGCCTCCAGCACTCATATACACAAGGCATACACAACACACAAAAAGTTTCTTAAAAATAAATCTTTTTAAAAAGATTCTAGGGGCTGGAGAGATGGCTCAGAGATTAAGAGCATTGCCTGCTCTTCCAAAGGTCCTGAGTTCAATTCCCAGCAACCACATGGTGACTCACAGCCATCTGTAATGGGGTCTGGTGCCCTCTTCTGGCCTGCAGGCATACACACAGACAGAATATTATGTACATAATAAATAAATAAATATTTACAAAAATAAAAAAGATTCTATTATCTTTAATTATGTTATATGTCAGTATGTGAGCTTATATATAGTCTAGAGGTATTGTATCCCCCTTGGAGCTAGAATTATGGGGACTTATGAACCATCTGACCTGGGCACTGGGAACCAAACTTCAATCTTCTGGAAGAGCAATACATCTCAACCGCTGTTCTGCTACTACTACTATTGATGATGATGATGATATTTTTAAAAAAGGAATGGGAAGTATAGCATAAACTTTTCCTGTAGTTTAAAACACTTACAGAATATGTAAATCAATAGGCTAGCAGTAAAATCACTTATACTGTTTAATGCTATAGTCCATATAAAATTAATTGTTTAAATTGTCTCAATAAAATGTAACATTATGCAGTAATCTGGAAAATGAACTTTAAACAGTATTACAAATAATATTCAGGGGCTGGAAATGGCTGAGTGATTTAGAGTAATCACTGTTCTTCCAGGAGACATGGGTTTGATCCCAGAACCTATATCAGGCACCAGAATCACCCATAAGTCCAATTCCAGGTGACCCAGCATCCTCTTCTGGCCTATTCAGGCATCTGCACATTCCTGGTGTTCATCCATGCACTCAGGCACACATACATCCACATAAAATAAATAGTAACTGTTTTTCTTTTAGTTCAGAAAGGAACTCTAAAGCATCAACAGTTCTCCACAATTACGAGGCCTCCTCCAATCTGAGGCTGGCTTTGCTGTTGAGGAGTCTGTGCAACAAGAAGAAACTGTTTTCAAAACTCATTTGCTATAGGTCACATGGTGGTGCACTTTGTTGCAAGAAAGTTAATAGAAAATATCTTTCCTTTGATTGCTTCCAGGCCTTATAAACCCACAGGCACACCCTGGGACTCACAAGAGTACATAAACTGTGAGAGGGGAGGGTAAACAGAGAAAAGGTTGAAAAATTATCAAGCTATGTTCAGTTCCCAAATCATCCCAACAGTATAAGAGACTGTGAACCATAGTTCGGCAGTTTTAGTACCCTCAATTTCCCACATTTTAACCTCTCTGAAATCAGGAGGCTTCTCATCCTTGATGACAGCTCAGATTCACTGGGATACAGTGTATTGATTCACGGCATCGTGAAGTGAGACAGTCACTCAGCACTCCGACGCTAAAGATCTGACAAGCTATGCCGCACCTTCTGCCTCAACACTCGGCTTTCAACATCAAGTATCTCTCTTCCAATTAGCACAGCATTTCCTTATTAAAAAGCTCTAAGCTTTAGGAAACACAGCTTTATAAACAAAGCTGAAATCCTTCTTTTCTGGTTTCTAGATTCGGGAATCACACTTACTTAACAAATGTTCTTGCCTACACGCATAACCCCCGTAATTTCTCTTCTTTGTCAACAGTATTCGCTTCCTCCTGTCACCTCCTTCCAAACACTACAGAACAAAGGCCGACTGAGCACACTCACATAGAAGGGAAACAAGGATGGTGTGAAATGAGCTCGGAGGACTGCTTTGTGAGTCCACTGGAAGCTTAATCTCTATGACTAGGCTCTCGGTGAAGTGGGATTAGTCAGTGCCCATGAAGCAAGAGAAAGGATGTAGAATTTCTGTTTAGTCATGATTAGATTTCCTTTACAGACCTGAGGGCTAAGACTCACACAAACCAGACAAGCATGAGAGGTGAAGCAATTATCCCTGTAACTCAAGCACGAAATCCCCAAAGCCCATGACTATTAATCAAGGAAAGGAACAGTAGGGCTATCCTGGTTTAGGTAAATTGGTCGTCTATATGGTTGAAATTCTCTGAGAGACAGATCCTGAAAAATTAGCCTTTTTCAAAGGGAAAACAATTGCCTACACCCTCTGCAATAATACCTGTTGAGAAGTGGCTATGCACCAAAAAGTCTTCCCAGCTACCTGTTCCACCTCACTTCCCCTCTTTTCTCTCAATCTGGAAGGAATTAAGTCCTTCAACCACAGACTTTTTACTCTTTAAACAGCATTACATTTAAGAATCCTACTAAAAACTTCCTTTTTTGTTCATTGATACACTTTCATAAATTTGCATGTGTTTAAACAAGTGTCTTCCTTACAATTCTATTGATAAATACTTCTCTAAAATTTTCATTCAAGATTAAAAGAGAATAGCTCAAGTTATCAGTGTTAGAACTATAAATGTAAATAATAATAGAAGTGGAAATACTATAGACATTATAAATGGAGAGACAGAGGAGAGAGAATAGGAAAGGGAAATAAGGATAAGAGCAAAACGTCACTTTATTTTAAAATAATATATAAAATAGATGAGTAATATAATACCTCTATTGAAATAATCAAACCTACATGGACAGGAAATTTAAGTGAACAAAAATATAAGTGATGTTTAGGATGTGGAGCAAGTGGAATTACCACACACTGCTGGAGGGAAAATGTAATGGAGTTGACTTGGGGATACCCTGTGACCCAGACATTCATTCTGCACTAAGGGATACACACAAGAGACTTATCGCATTCAAAGTTCTAGATGGAACAGCAACAGGGAGCAAAAGAAGAGAGGCACAAAGAACACATAGTGTGGAATTCCATTAATTTGACATTATACAAAAGTATTCTAAATTGTTAGAAGTCGGGAGGGTACTTATCATGGCAAGGGGACATGCCATGGAGCAGGACTGCTGGGGAGCCAAAGATGTGCTACTTGTCAATCAAGACAATAGCAGCAAGGGCATATTCATTTTGGAAACTGTTTAGAGCTGCATAGTAGTAAATACTGTGCCTTTCTGTGTGTTCATTTCAATAATAGCTCATCAGAAAAGAAGGAATGTCTGCCTAACGTGTTTTCTGGTGATAATGTCACCATACACAAATTGTTGTTTGTATTTTATCCAGCCTAATGAATATCACCACGCATTTATCCCTATGTGACCATGACATTTGAAGTGCTAAAATAATTGCATATACTGTCTTTTCAGGGAAAGAAGACAACTTGCCTGCCTCCTCAGGAGAGAAAACTGAATGAAGTAACCTGACTTTTTTATTCTCCCAAGGAATGTTTACAAGTGTGAGCCTTGAGCCTGAGACAACTCAACATTCTCTTTTTGTCTCTCCTATATTCATCTTTGTACTTTATATACATTTAAAATATATAATCTATATACAATGGTCTAATATAAGTTAAATAACACATTTTTGTAATCAAATGACAAATTACATTAACACTACAAAATATCTACTCCGCTTAGAGAAAAATAGGTCATTCACATCAAAAAGGATATACCTATACAGAATATGCTCGTTTTTTCTTCTTTCTACAATAGACATTTAGGGAAAACTCGGAAATATTGGAGTAACATCCTCTGAGGTTTTAAGTAAAGAGCACATTTGTTTGGAAAGCTGCCATAGAGGACTCCATCACTAGAATCCTGGGGAGCTGAGCCAAGGCTTTGACAGAAGAGGAAAGACCCTGCCTAGCTGCTGCTAAATCTCTCTCCTTAGCATCCTGCTCTGAACACTAGCCACTCAACAGCTGTTGTCTACAGCTTTTGGCTCCTCCCTGCTGAGTTAAATATTTCACAGGTATCTTCTCTATTTGATCCCAAGTACAGTTGCTTATATCTTTTATAGTGACCACATATATTCAATTTAATTAAATATCAAGGAAAGCAATTCAAAGTGAAGGGCAAAGGGTATAATTTCCATGAAAACCAAAGAATATGTTTTGTTTTTTTAAAAAAAAAATCTTCTCAAGTCTTTGTATTTTGATTTTTAATTTTAAAATGTTACATTTATTTGTTTGAACTGTGTATGTAATCACACCCCTGGTGTGTGTGTGTGTTTTGTGTGTGTGTGTCCTAGAACTCAAGTTGTCAGGCTTGATGTAAGTTTCCTTGCCAGATCACCAGTCTCATTTCTTAAAGAATGCCTTGATATGAAATGATATTAACACGATAAATATAGGCAGAAGGAAGAAGAGGAAGGGAAGGAAGTTGTTGCATTACAAAGAGTGAGCCCTCAGAACCCATTGTGGTTATTATGAAGATATATCTCTTTATTAAAAACAAAAAAAAAACTCTGAAAATTATAGGTTGTGGTGGTTTGAATGAGAATGGCCCTGTAGGCTCATTTATTTAAATGCTTAGTCACCAGGGAGTGGCATAATTTGGAAGGATTAAGTGGCCTTGTTGGAGGAGGCATAACACTGGAGGTAGGCTTTAAGGTTTTAAAAGCCCATGCCAAAGCCTGCCCCCCCCCTCTCTCTCTCTCTCTCTCTCTCTCTCTCTCTCTCTCTCTCCTGCTGGTCATCTGATCAGGATGTAGCTCTCAACTACTTCTCCAGCACCATGCCTACCATATCTGCTGTCATGCTTTCCTCCACAATGGACTAACCTCTATAGCTGTATGGACTAACCTCTATAGCTGTATAGACTAACCTTTATAGCTGAGTGGACTAACCTCTATAGCTGTATGGACTAACCTCTATAGCTGTAAGG
>JABTXL010010235.1:7508042-7518069 GCA_025134845.1 Neodon shergylaensis | reverse complement strand
TCTATAGCTGTAAGGACTAACCTCTATAGCTGTGAGGACTAACCTCTGAACTGTAATCAAACCTGCAATTAAATGCTTTCTTTAGTAAGAGATACCTTGGTTATAGCATTTTTTCACAGCAATAGAGCAGTGACTAAGACAGGAGTCCAATATAACAGGAATGGTTCATACAAAAAGATAAAACAGAGGCTTAATTACTCTAAAATGATCAAAGAAAAGCCTGCCCTTAGATTTCAAAATAATAAATAAATGTAATCTCTTTTAAGTCAAAGGAGGTTTTCAGAATAACCAGATTTTCAACCCATAAAGGATGCTGCTATCCCCAGGAGGAGTTGGTATAAAATATTACCAGCCAAGGCAGTGGCTTCCTCACCTCTAGGGAATCAGAGCTGTTCCCTCAAACTGCTTTTGAAAGCTCTCAGGGATCTGAACATCCCACTTTGGACTTTTACTACTTTACCTTCTTAAGCAATGCAGCTGCCTTTCTAAGGAATATTTGCATTTTCTTATGTGTGTGGTCCAGATTTTCAGTGTGTAATACAAACTGTAGGCTTGCTAGAGAAGACCATCCAGCATGGGTGTGCCAAGCAGCGTGCAGAATCCAGAGCCTGGGGTTTCTGATAAACACATGCCTCTTCCCTGCCCTCACGCTCTAACACTAGACACAAGACAATCACCTGTGCCGAAGTCCAATTACATTGCTTTCACAGAGTAGCACCAGGAAACATCAAGGGTCATCTTAAAACAAACACACTCTCTTACAGGCATCCGGGAAGTCATTATTTCTCTTCTTTTTATTTTTGAGAAAGTACGACTTCACCAACGTTCTACACAGGTCATGGTGATTATGCAAAGCCGGGGCAATGCTCAGGCACATTTAGTTTCGAAACATAATTGCCTTTCATTCGCTTGGGAAATTAAAATTTTAAACTATTTACACACTTACTTTTCAGAGGGATGAGTAGTCTTGTCATTTGGAGCATTGTGACAACGTGAAAAGGGAATGTAGAAGTTACCATGCAAAACTCCAATCCACGTAAAGTCACAATTACCGCTCATTCATTTAAAAAAAATTAAGTTCTTTTAAATCCAAGCATAAGAATTAGGATTACTTCAAAGTTATGCATTTTCCCTGGTAAAATACAAAGGTGAAGGAAGTTAAATCAATTAGTTAAACAGGAAGGAGCATCCCTGTTATCTTTGCATCTTCGCTGTATTTTTTATATGATTTTTTTTATTTTTACTTTATTTTTTTAATTGAAAATTTCCACCTCCTCCCCTCCTCCCACTTCCCTCCCCTCCCCCCGCTCCTCCTCCCCCTCCTTCTCCAGTCCAAGGAGCAGTCAGGGTTCCCTACCCTATGGGAAGTCCAAGGTCCTCCCCACTCCCCCCAGGTTCAGGGAGGTGAACATCCAAACAGACTAGGCTCCCATAAAGCCCGTCCATGCAGTAGAATCAAAGCCAGCACCATTGTCCTTGGCTTCTCAGTCAGCCCTCCAACTCTTATAAAGTCATTATTGGAGTGTTAAGGAATCAGAGAACAGGCTCATGAACAAACTAAACTCCCCAAGTGCTTACATGTGTCCTTTGATTTCCAAATGAGAAACAAAGCCAGCAAAACACAAGAAAGAGAGAAAGAGAGAGAGAGAGAGAGAGAGAGAGAGAGAGAGAGAGAGAGAGAGATTGAATAGTGGCTTATGTGGCTCATGTTTAGTGGGGCTGTAAGTTACTGTATTGACCAGATTCTGTTCAGTCCAACCAAATATTTAGATCAAAAGAAAGCTGCCTGATATACTTTATGTTAATAAAGAAGATTGGCAACATTTTCTATCATATTTGTTAAAGGGAAGCAAAACTTATCACAGCGTTGAAATTGTGAAATGAAAAGTGATACCAAACTGGTTAGAGCAGAAAGTTACAGAAAATGACAAATGTCACATCCATAACCTTCTGAACTTCTTCCTGCATGGCTTTAGGAGGTCAGCTGCCTTTCTCTGAAGCCCAGCAGGGGTGAAGAGTAGTTCACGAGTTTTTATGCCAGAATAAATACACAGCTGTTCAGACTTAACAGATATTTTTTAGTATCAGTTTTGAATGTTCACAATATCAACTGACCTTCAGTGGCTCCTGGGAGATCATTTGCAGCTGAACCATCTCCAGACAATGATAAAGATTTCTCCACATCTTGGAAAGTCCTGTCTTTGCAGTGTCATTTAGAACAGGCTTTGGAACAGAGGTGGAAACAGTCCTGGTACCCAGTTAGAATAAGAAATCTACCCAGTTTGATGGAACAAGAAGACTCTCCATAGAAGCCTGCAGCACTGCTGTGACAGGCATTTACAAGGAAGGTGTGGAAGACGGGGGAAGTTCTATACTGCATTTCTATTATAAGTCAAATGAACCAACAACAGGTACAGCATTCATTCCTCTTCCTTCAAACTCTTTCTTCATAACAGTGTTTCCTGCACACACAAAAAAGTTTATTATTTGTGTGTGTGCATGTATGCATGTGCATGGGTATTATGTTATGTGCATGTGGACGTACTCAAGTATAGGTGTTTGGGGAATGTGCATACATGCATGTGCACATATGTGTGGGAGCTAGTGGATGACATCAGGTGTCCTCCTCTATTGCTCTCCACTTTATTTTTTGATGCAGATTTCTCTCATGAACCTGGAGCTCAAACTATGCATTGAATCTAGCTAGCCAGCAAACTCCGGGGACCTTATTTCCTCCAGTGTTCTCCAACGTCCTTCCTTTTCCAACTCTACTCTAGGCTCCTGGTCCTTAGGTTTACAAGGCAAGCACTTTACCGTCCAAGCCATCTCTCTACCCAGCCCATTTACTCTATTTCTTTTAAGTTGCAGGGGCCTATATCAGAGTTTTAACCCCAAAGCATTCTCAATTCTCCCTAAGCATCACTCAAGTTTATAATGGCCTAACTACACATCCAAATGTTTTCTTTGTGAGCATTTATTTATGTAGAAATGATAGAATCTGGTCCTATCCTTAATCTTCCTTTTCATTCCTGCATCGCTGGATGCCATGAATTACTTTTATACTGAAATAATTAAAAAATATAAATACTCTGAATCCTTATTTTATAACCTACTTCAAAAAGTAGGTACAAAGGATATTATTAAATTTTATTTGCCAAAATAGATGACAAATATTTACTTATTCTTTCTCAGTAACATCTGTCTTCCATCAGTTTCTCATTAATTGGACAGGGTAAATGATTATCTCTAAGTGTGGAAACACCTCTGAGACTTCCCCTGTTTAGAAAGGACTCTGGATTAGGTGTGGTGATGCATTTTTCAGGGATTTAATGAGAAGAAAACTCAGGTCTGATGTTTACTACCATGGAGGAAAAAATTATTTATACTCTTAGGCTATTTCTTTCTACTTTAGTTTACTAAAATCTCCTCTCTCTGAGTCTCTGTCTTTGTCTTGCTCTCTCACTGTCTGTCTGTGTGTGTGTTGTGTGTTTTCTAACCTCGAGCATGATGACTACACAATAAAACCATTAGATGTTTCCTTCAATGTGGTCTTAATGCCTTATTAAGACAAAACATAAGATATTTAAGGCCAGATCATAGGAACTCATAGGGACCAAGAAAGCCTAGGAAATCTTCAATCTTTGGATGTGTTCCTGGGTTTTACAGAAAAGATCTATCACCTTGATCTCTACTCTGAAACAGCCCAGAAGTTAGAGAAGTTTGGGTTCCACTGTGTTTGAGTCTGTCACTGTCTGGCAGCAGTACCCTCCCAGGTACAACTGGATGGTCACACATGGTCATGGCTGCAGAAAGCTGGCCCTACCTAGTGACAGTCTCAGGATAACAAAGAGGTCCTCGTTTCTTCCTGTATCATGTACATGTGGAGCTCAGAATTCTTCCCTAGGTGTTGGGGAGAAATGTTTGGTGGGCAAGAGCACATATTGTCCTTTAAGGGGACCAAGTTCAACTCCCAGCACAAGGTAGGCAGAGCCAGCTTACAGAAAAGATTTTCTGTCATAATCACTGACATTGGGCAGCTCACAACTGCCCATAACTCTAGTGCCTTTCATTCCAATGCCCTCTTCTGGCATTTATCAGCACCTACACACACACACACACACAATAGAATTCATCTTTAAAAAAAAGCAAACTTTCTCACCTGAATAAGATGCCTGACACCACAAAGCTGTTTGACTCACCACAGAAGACTGTGTTCTCTACGTTATACTCACATTTTCCTCTTAACTTCGAGGAGTTTCCTGGGAAGGTGTCCTCACAATGAGATGAGAGCCCAGAGGGATGTAGCACTCTTCCTTATAAGCTCACCTTTTAGAAATGTCCAATGGTTCCTACAGAATTGTTCATTAGTCTATCACATTTTTCCCAAGAAACACATGCTTTACTTGCTGCAAAATTTTGCACTCATGGGAGACGAAAGAATTTCATGATCATTTTGTATTTGAAAAGAAAGAGAAATTTAACATCTAAGATGGCTGGAAATAAGTCTAGGAGGCAGTCGGACCTAGATTCAAATTCTACTCCTTGGTAGTTAACTGGCTGTAGTATTTAATTATGAATCTGAACAAGAGTGTCTTGGCAGACAGCACAAAGTAGGCAGAGTCAGGCTATCCACAAGGGATTTTCTAGCATTATGGGCACAGGGTTCCATGCATAGAGGGTAAAGGACCATTAAGTGATGAGTGTTCTTTCATTTTATAATAGGGACAATGTTTCCAGAGATGCATGTGTTGCTCTGTTTTATTTGAAAATGACTTTTAACAGTTTCATTGTGTCACTTTCCCACATTCCAGACACAAAGAAAGCTCTTTAAAGTCATTCCTCTATTTCAGCATCTAATGTATTCACTCATTATTTGTGGTCAGTAAAGTTTATAGGATCAGAACACATACAATCTAAATCATCTTTTTCTGAGTTAATAAGCCACAGTACAATAGATTCCACAATAACAAGGCAGTCATAAAAATTGCTCACTGCATCGTGCTTCTACTTTATAGAATAAACCTTCCCAGATCATAATACTGTGGTTTAAATGAGGAGAGAGAAATAATACAGATCAGAACCACAGCACGCACGCATGCACGCACACACACACACCATTAATTCTAGTGGGAAAAAAAGGTTTGAGCACTTTAGAAAAATAACCATAGAAATCCAAAACACCAAAGACCTAGAATATAAATTCTGGAAAGAAATCAACAGATATTTGTTGTAAAATTTCAAACACATTGTAAGAAAAGTAGTGTATTTAAAACTATAACTTGGTGAATTGGATGAAAGTGTATTTGCTATAATTAGTTACTTTTTATTTTATTATACTTACAAAGACTGTTGGGGGAATTTAATTTTAATTTCTTCTCTTTCCTTCCTTGAAGCCCTCCCATTTACTCTCCCATACGCTTTCCTTCAAATTCAGAGCCTCTTTTTTTTTTCACCAGTTTTTATTGCATACACATATATAGTTTTAAACAACCTGTACTTTGAGATGCTAAAGGAAAAGATTTGCTACTCGTATATTATTTTTGAAGGCAATAAAGCATTGACAGAGCGTGACTGAAGCCTGAGAGAGCTGTCCAGTGCTGCACGTCAGGAAGCTCCAAGACATAATCTACAAAATCACTTCCTCTGTCATCTTTCCAGGAACTTCCTACCTCACAGTTCAGAACATTCAGGCTCTGAGTGTTCCCTGGACATCCACAAATGAAGAAAGGAGAACAGGGTCCCGTGTTCCTCCCTAGAAGAACCGAATCTCCACGTGCAGGGCCTGCAGCTTCCTACTCCAGGGAAGAAAACCCAAAGGAACCACAATTGACACTGTTGAATACCAACTTCCATGGTCTCCCAGGGTTAGCAATTCAGCTACTTCTTATTTTCAATAACGAGGTGTCACCTTTTAGGGATAGGCTCAATATCATGCAAGACCCCCAAGTTTATTCTGGGATACTTTCTTGGTTTTCTTCACCAGAGATTGCTGATTTCCGAAGTGGATTGACATTGTTTAGCAGTAGCTTCATTTTAGTATGTCCTTAAGTCTGCGAAAGATATTCTTATCTGCAACAAACAGGATAAGCCTGGTGCCAAGCAAAGGACGGTAACTTTCCAATACCTTCTTCCAACAAAGCGCCTTGAAGCCTGTATTTTTTATTTTTTATACACGCTTTTAATCAGAGGAGACACTGTTGGTCAGGACACTGTGTAACAAATGGTGATATGTATTTGGGCATTATTGAAGACTGTGAGAGATCTTGAAGCCTTTGATGACTAGCCCATGCAATTAATAGTAATTGCAGATAACTCAATAACTACCACTTTAAGACTGTGCCAGCCACTGCTGCAAGTGTGGCCTCTATTAGTTCATTTAAGCCTCAGAGCCCTATGATGTAGTGCGAGAGTTCTCATACTACATAGGGGGAAACTAATGCACAAGAGACCATATGACTCACTTTGGTCATACCTCAAGGAGAAGTCAGATAACAAGATCTAAACCCATCTGTTTTTATTGCAGAAACCCCCACTTTAAACCGCCATTCGCATTACCTTTCTATGTAATGAACATAGACTTCCACTGTTTCAAAAGAGTCATTTCATGTTCCCTGTAGATGGAATACGGCGCAAAGACAAGAGTTAAGTGCTAGACTGCTGGAAAACCCAGACTGTGACCACCAGAAAAAAGGAGTTTATCGTCGTTATCATTATTTCTCCAGTAGCTCCTGAAATATTAGCCCCACTTGGAAACAGAGCATGCAATAAAAAGTCTGTTAGTGGGACTGGCTGTATGTACTCCTTTAGAAATGGGGTACCAATTCTTTTCATACAAAACCAATGCCTCAGCTGACCCTGAACTTTACTTTAATGGAATGCCAAGTGTTATCTATCTTGGGATTTTTAGGAGGTCAAATTCTCTTCATAAAGCAAAGTTTCACAAAAAGTTGAGCCCAATCATTGTAAAAATCGTCAGTATTCACAAGGAGTGGTTCCAAATAATTCTTTCCTGTATGTAGTCTTATAGATCAGGTTCAATAGTCATTCCACAAACAGACATTCATCTGAGAAGGGGAGGCAAACATGTCCATGCTAGGTTGATGCCTCAGAGATTCAAGGGGAGTGCAGAAAGCATCATCTGTTCCCAGAGATGAGATAAGGTGTCAGTATAAAACTGTTAGTGTACAAATGAGTTTTTCTTAAGTTAGCTTTATTAGCTCCCAAACAGTTATCTTCTGGAAATTCTGTTGAGATGTCCTGTGCTTCTCTGGGTTGCACTAAAATCCAGAGGTACCATGCCTTAAGGTGGTTTCTGCTTGGTTGCACTCCCATGAGCCCTGCTCTTCACCCAGGCTTGGGGGACTGTATAATTAACTTGGTGCTTGCACTTTCTTGTAAGGTGGCTGCTCCCTGAGGCCTTACCATGATGTCACATTCATGTCCCCACTGTTTGTTAATCCCTTGCCCTTGAGCTCTGTCCCTCCTACTTTCATGACTCTCCTCCATCTCCGGGACACATGGGACCTTCTCCTCTGTGAGCTTTGATTTATCCTACTACGTGGAAAAGCTGTTGACGAACAAGCAGTGTCTGCTCTACACCCTGTGAAAAAAAGAAAAAAGAAAGAAACTTCCAGATTCCAGGATTCCCGTTGCAATGGGGACTATAGACAAAAACAAAGTATATCTTGAAAAAAGGAATTCTTTTGTTTCCTCGAAAAGAACCGGGCAGTAAGTTCTCTGAGCTAGTGGGGGTGTATAAGAAGGTGGGTAGAAGTGTCGCCTAAAGGAAAGTACATGGGTTTATTCAGACCTAGTGGTAGGCTCTTTGGGATCCTTAGTGCCTTAGAGTTTCTATAACTGCAAAATAAGGGGCATGTACATAGCTGTAAGACTGAAACACAATCCCCTTTGGGTCTTTACTAGAAATTTTGTGTATGATCACTATGATTCTTCGTACATGTGGGAGCTTCTATTACGTCAATTGTTTTTATTATGGCTCTAGATACTTCCACATCAACAGTTATCAAAGCACACATACATTTTATCCCTAGCATCATTTCAACTTGGCAATTCAACATATAGATGTTTTCAAAAGAAAACCTTGGGGCGGGGGGAGTGATGAATGATGTTTTCATTCTTCTCAACTAGGTTTTCTTTTGTTTTGATTTTTTGTTTTGATTTGTTTTAGTTTTTTTTTTTTTGGGACAGGGTTTCTCTGTGTACAGTCCACAGAACTCATTCTGTAGACCAGGCTGGCGGGCCTCAACTTTACAGAGATCCACCTGCTTCTGTCTCCCAAGTGCTGGGATTAAAGGCAGATACTACCACCACCTGACCTTATCTCAATTTTCAAATACATTGTGTGTTTATGTCTAGGTATATTGCTTCACAAAATCAATATCTTCATCGACAGTAGTGATTTGTAGAACAAATTGAAAAATATGACAAATATACATTTAAAATAGTAAAAATGCCTCACACTAGTATGTTGTTTCCTTCCTGCATATGTGTGTGCACATATGTGCAAATGTGGTGGTGCACATGTGTACGAGTACACCTGTTCATGTACATATGGAGGCTGAGGACAGCCTTGGATACTGTCCTCCAGGAGCTGTCTACCTTGATTTGCACACGTGATCTCTCACTGGAATCTGAGGCTCAGTGATTGACTAGACACAGTGGACGACAAGAACTGAACCTACTTGCATTCTCCTCCACAGAGCAGGAATTGCAGGGATATGCCACCATGCTTCGCTTTTTTACATGAATGCTGGAGACAGAAAACAGGACCCCACGTTTGTGTGCTACTCACTCCACTGACTGTGCCACCTCCACAGCCCATCTCCCATTTTGTTTGCACAACTGTGGATGTTCCTTGCACACTTGATGAGAGGGGGAAGATACACCAGGCTTAGTGATTTGGAGGTCTTTAGTGGAGAAAACCCACCTAGTTCTTGATTTCTGATCTCCGGTGTGATGTAGTGAAAGTGCTGGTGGTTATGAACAATGGCAATGAGTTACCAATATGCATAAATTCTCACCACTTAGAAGTGTTTAACACTGCTTATACACTGTTGCTTTCCACTTAATCCAGGACAATGCCCTCTTGCATTTTAATGCTATTGGAGATACTTCCTACCACCCAGATTCTTTTTTTTCCAGTTTATTTATTTTTTATTTTTTTCAATACAGAGTCTTTATTGGGTAGATTTACATTCCTATAAATTTAATTTGTTGATTGTTCTTTTTTTTTTTGAAAAAAAAAATCCCTGCTTCCTCCCAGCCTCCCATTTCCCTCCCCCTCCTCCCGCCCCTCTCCCCCTCCCTCCTCTCCAGTCTGAAGAACAGTCAGGGTTCCCTGCCCTGTGGAAAGTCCAGGGTCTTCTCCCCTCCATCCAGGTCTAGGAAGGTGAACATCCTATAGTCATACTGATGAATATCTAGCATATCACCATAGAACCTTCATCTAGCGATGGATGGAGATAAAGACAGAGACCCACACTGGAGCATCGGACTAAGCTCCCAAAGTCCCAATGTGGAGCAGAAAAGAAGGAGAACATGAGCATGGAAGTCAGGACCACGAGAGGTGCGCCCATCCACTGAGACAGTGGGGCTGATCTATTGGGAGCTCACCAAGGCCAGCTGGACTGTGACTGAAAAAGCATGGGATAAAACCTGACTCTCCGAACATGGCGGACAATAAGGGCTGATGAGAAGCCAAGGACAATGGCATGGGGTTTTGTTCCTACTTCATGTTCTGGCTTTGTGGGAGCCTAGCCAGTTTGGATGTTCACCACCCAGATTCTTAGCCATACTTTTCAGCTAGCAATTGGATACAACGTAATGTCATTTACCCAGTCACTCCTAGGGCTGAGAGAGAACGGGCAGTGAGTCGTGAGTCATGGGGGCAGTGAGTCGTGAGTCATGGAGGCAGTTCGTAGGGAGGTGGTGGCAACTCTACTCAATAATGTTAAATCTCTCTCTCTCTCTCTCTCTCTCTCTCTCTCTCTCTCTCTCTCTCTCTCTC
>JABTXL010010235.1:7482203-7500310 GCA_025134845.1 Neodon shergylaensis | reverse complement strand
GAGAGAGAGAGAGAGAGAGAGAGAGAGAGAGAGAGAGAGAGAGAGAATTATTCTTTGTTTACATGTTTCTTCTTTTCAAAGGGGGCAATTTTGGTAACACATCCTTACCAAGTTTAATAATCCCTCTCTCCAGATACTGTTCTGTGTCTTTGTGTTCTTTGTGTTGTAACTGGGCCAGGCTCCTGGAAGAACCTATTTCCTTTGCACTCAGTAGTTCTTGAGGTGCCTGCCAGAAGGTACAGTCTTGGGCATGAACACAATAGGACTTTTAGCCCAGTTATTTATGCTGTGGGTATCACATCTACCTTAGTCCTTACTAATCCTACCTCACTGTATTGTTTTTTTTTTTTTAATTAATTTTTTATTGAGAAAAAAAAAACGTTTCCCCCGCCTCCCCGCCTCCCATTTCCCTCCCCCTCCTTCCACCCTTCTCCCCCTCCCCCCACTCCTCTCCCCCTCCCTCTCTAGTCCAAGGAGCAGTCAGGGTTCCCTGCCCTGTGGAAAGTCCAAGGTGCTCCCCCCTTCGTCCATGTCTAGGAAGGTGAACATCCAAACTGGCTAGGCTCCCACAAAGCCTTTTCCCAATTCCCTGGAGGGTACATTGCTGTGCTGTCTGGCCCCATTAAGTCTATGCCCCTGTGTTACTGTAACCTTTTCAGGCTGGCTCAAGAATTTTGTTGACTGCAGAGGGGAGGGAGGGATCTTGGGGGAAATCCCTTTTCTGGTTCTGTTGGGTTTACTAATTGACCTCCTTGTTATTCAGTACTATTCTACCCCAATCCTGCTTCAAATTGCCTCTTAGGCTGAAACTTCCCTAGTCTCCATTCCAAAGTTGGTTTATTTGCAGATTTTAAAACTCTCTCTGCTTATGACTAAGTTTTCCACCTGGCGAAATCCCTAAATCACAGTCCCAGACCCAAGGGAGCAGTCAGTGATCTGTCAGAGCAATGCCCCTGCTTCTGGAGCAGGGTGTGGAGCTAGAAGCTAGTCTCAGGGCTCATGGGCATGATGAAACCTCTGCCATTCAACTAATCTTAACTCTCTAGTACATAGTAATTTCCAGACTCTGTGTATTTGATTATCCTTGTGTCTCACCTCTTCCTTCCTTCTCTCTGGGAGTTTTGCAAGACCCTTGTTGGTTTCTAGCATCTTCTCTGCTGTGCATTCCTTCCTCTGTCCTCTCCATCTGCTTCCATTTCCAGTAAGACTTTAATTTGACTAATGTCTTTTTGAGCACGACAATTCCCACTTTCTCCTTGTTTGTAGTTGGCATTAATTGGCTGAGTTCCTCTATGCTTTTGTTTGTTCCAAGCATTTTCCTTTAAAACTTTTTGTCAGATCATTGCAGCATCTAGTTCATAGTAAACCTACTAACCATTAACTACCTTTTTTTAAAAATCCAGCTTGAGGTGTTTCGGTGACATTATGTTCGAGGCCAGCCTGGTCTAGAAGAGCTAGTTCCAGGACAGGAACCAAAAGCTACAGAGAAACCCTGCCTCGAAAATTTAAAAAAAAAAAATCCATTTCAGCTCTCTTTTATACACAGCCTCTTATATACACTGCTGCCAAATGGCAGTGAAAATACAAGTGCTTCACTTGGGTCCTCTAAGAGGTAAATGTCCCAGTTCCTAGGTAGTCTTCTATGGGGGAAGAGAGGAGGGGCACCTTATTACAACTTGCCAGGCTGGAGTCTAGATAACACGCTCTGCCCTTTCTGATGTTAGTGAAAGCGTGGTTATTATAGGTGTTTCCTTTTCCATGGCATTTGGGTGAAGGAAACGGGTCAGAGGGTTTTCAGTCTGACTACACTGCTCCTTTTCTGGCTCTTTCATTATAGACAATAGAGTCTTTCTTGAGACTTTTGTCTGTCTGTTCTCATTAGGGTTGGTCTATCACCCGCCCCTCCATCACCTTATCTTGGATAGATGAGGCAAAAAAAAAAAGCACATTTTGCCATGTCGTTTTTCACATATTGAGTGCCAAAGCTGCTATACACTCTTCTTCCTATTCTAATTTCTATTTAACAAGAGAGATGGGGCAAAGCAAGTCTTTACCATCTTGGTCCAGAACAGGAAGTCCATTATTATTTCCTGAGTTTACATTCAGCTAACTACCTACTAATATTAAAAATTATTTTCATTTGGACCACTTAGTTCTTGGGTTCTATTAGCCAGACATGAAATAGTGCTTTCCAGTGTTCCCTGTTTAGGAATGGACTGTCACGGGCTAAGAATAAGACACTAACTACCCACATAAATTCTTTCTGAAAAGGCAATTGTGGGTGATCTCTTCGGCCATTGGAGGACAGGACTAGTTCACACTCAACAGGTATCTGCCATTACAGTTTGTCACAAATGAAATCTTAACATTTACAAACTCATAAACTGATGAGTGTGTGGTGTAAGTACTTATAGCTAGGTTAACAAAAGCCTCTGACCACAGAGATGAGGAGAACTGCAAGTGGTTGACTGTTTTGCCAGATTTTCACTTTTGTTGTTCTTATAACCAGAGGAAAATACAAATACTGTGTCTGCATCTTCCCATACCATCTTTACCCCAAAAGATCCCTTTCATCCTTGTTGATGATGACAGTTCCTGCCAGAAAGTAGTGATGGCGCCTGCCATGTCCGCAGAGGACCGCAGATGACTCCTGACTTGGTGCTTATGAGTAGGCGTTTCTGCTCCAGGGACAAGGACATAAGCAGAGTGCTATGAAAGAGGACAGTATGGTCGCCAACCTAATTAAAATAAAGACAAGTGGCTCACTGGATGAGCTTACTCCAAAGGAAACAAATAAAGGAAATTTCATTTTTGTGCAGACTCCAAGGACATAACCAACTTTATGAGGTGAAATGTAATGCAATGTATTCCCAACCTCATAAGCATATACCCACTGCCTTAGCTGCCTGCAATACAAGCCTGCCCCTCTTCAGTGTAAACGAAAATGAGAGATATATAAAGGGAAATGAAAGGACATAAATGCATCCACTGGCAAAGATTAATTACAAATAAAATCTGTTCTCAATAAAAGAAAAAGTCTAATATAAATATTTTCTTATTCTTTCTCATCTATGGGCATGTTCGTTTTCCTAAAAAGAGACGGGTTTCTTTTAATTCCAAAAGTGGATCATGTGAAGTCTACAGATAATTGTTACCATGGTGCTGTAAGTATCCCACAGCAGACTAATATGTTCTTGGGGCTAATGCTGCTTTGGCATTTACTGTGCTGCTTCTTCGGTACAGAAACCTGGGGGGATAAAAAACCTGCAGCTCTTCCCCACTGTCTCCTCTGAAACACACCTGCATTCTTGCTTGTACTTTAAGGTTCCTAAATGAGAAAAATGAAGAATTAATTCCTTCGAGGGGGTCTGTTTAGTTACAAGTAAACTGGTTCGGAGTGTGGAAAATTAGAGCCGTTTAACCAAGGAGCTGAGCAGGAAGGGCAAAGGACTTTCCATTATACAATTTGTTGTTGAACATCTCAAGAAAAGAGAAACCATGCAGGAGAACAGGCTGTTACTAAACGGCTTCTCACACCTTCTCTCTGAAGCTTGAATGCGTGTTACAAATGTGTCTATCCCACAAATAATCACCAGTGGGAGGAGGAAAAAGAAAAAATAGATGCAGATCCTAGACATCTGCCCTTTTTCAATATTATTATTTCTAGGATGATACAACAATAATGATACATCAATAACCTGACCACCCCCAGGAGAAAAAATATTTTCACCTTAAAGACTCAGATATGTACGATTACTTCATAATGAGAACTTGAGAGCTAAAACAAGGTTTTTAAAGAAATTATTTTTAAAAGTGAGGGTCCAGAAATCTTTATACTTTTATTTTTCTTACTGTTATAGATGGGTGTTTTAAATATTTATACCTTGCTCCCAAGATCAAAATGGATATTCAGATATATTTTACTTAGTCCTATGAAGAATTTTCTATGGTTTATAGGTAGGTATTATCTCCTTAGAAATATGGAATAACTGGCATTAAAAGAGGCTACAATTTTGGAAATTGAGGTTCACATTGATAATCCCAACACTCGGGAGGCAGATGCATTTGGGTTCACATTGATAATCCCAGCACTCAGGAGGCAGATGCATTGGGGTTCACATTGATAATCCCAGAACTCAGGAGGCAGATACATTGGGATTCACGTTGATAATCCCAGCACTCAGGAGGCAGATGGAGGACTGCTGTGAGTTTTCAACCAGTCTGGACTAGAGAATGAATTTCAGGACACTTGTCTGAGCTACAGAATGAGCTATACCTCAGAATAAACAAACAAACAATACAAAACAAAAAGAAACCAGAGATCATTGTACTAGCTAGGATATCTAGCTGATTGGAAGGATGGACATTAGAACAAAAAGAGGTTTGAAGTTAGCGACCTGCCTTTAAGGTAGACAAGTTATAGAACATCTCTGCACCTGATTTTCCTTGTGTGTAAACTGAGGATAATGCTGCTCTCTAGGTCACTGACTGTTACAAAAGTTAGATAAATAGAGGCATATAGAGTACTGGTAGTATATGGCAGACACTAGGAAACTTACTTCTTTTCCTTTCTGGATGGGGTGTCAAGACAGGGTTTCTCTGGCTGTCCTGGAACTTGCTCTGTAGACCAGGCTGGCCTCAAACTCACTGAGATCCATCTGCCTTTGCTTCCCAACTGCTGGGATTAAAGGCATGTGCCACCATTGCCTGGCCTGAAAATTACTTCTTATGTTCCACAATCACATTAGTGGTCTTGGTTAAGTCTTGATGTCTAGAAAGTTCTCCATCTCTTTGACAGGAATGATCAATATCTTTGGCCCAAGTCTGGTAGCTATTTGATGATTAGACTAGGCACCGTTCATCAATTTAGTCAACCACAGCAAACAAGTGGGACACACTTCCTCTCAAGAAATTTATACTTCAGAAGTAGGAAACTGAAAAGGACATGCACAGGTAAGCCAAAATTGAGACTATGTCATGAGGAAAAGAGGAAACAAGATAATAGAGGCCCAAGCAAGAATGTGCAGCTAGGGGAAAAGACAATGGGCTGATCTGAATAAAAATGGCCACCATAGGCCTGTAGGGAGGAGCACTATATGGAGGTGTGGCCTTGTGAGAGGAGTTGTGGCTTGGCTAGAGAAAGTGCTTCACTAGGGAGTGGACTTTGAAGTCTCAGTGTGTCTGTTCTCTTCCTGCTGCCTGCAGATCCAGATGTAGAGCTCTCAGCTACCTCTCCACCACTATCCGTGCCTGTGTACCGCTATGCTTTCTGCCATGATGATAATGGACTAAATCTCTGAACAACGAACCAGCCCTAGTTAAATGTTTCCCTTTATGAGAGTTGTTGTGGTCATGGTGACTCTTCCCAGCAATAGAAACCCTAAGACGGGCACCAAGGACAAGACAGACTGAAGTGGGATCATAACTATATCCCACTACACACTACAATCCATCCTCTATTAGCAGTAAAATCCAAGATTTCATCTGTAATTTGAGTGATAAAATATTTAACCTCTCTGAGCATTAGGCTGAAGGTGTTTAAATAATCAGGTGTACTGCAAAGATGAAAGATAATGTGTTTTCTAGGGAAAATTCCTCCACCAAGTATTCCACTGTACCTGGAAAGTGGAACAGAAAGTCTCCAGAGAGAAGCCAAGAAGTCAAGTCAGGCAGGCTGGGACTGAACCCAGAGTCTCCTAGCAGCCAAGAGAGCACTCTGTTACTGAGCTATGTCTTCAGCCCCGAATTGTTTATAAATTATTTATTTCTCCATAATTTATTTATTGAATATTTACTATAAGCACATCAACATGCTAGGAGTTCAATTACTAGCAATAACATCAATAAAATATCTTTTGTGGCCCCTAAAACTCTGTGTCTTGGGGAAGAGTTGGAATTCTTTATATATTTACTACAGAAAAATCTGTGGAAAGGGACAGAAAGAACCTAACTCTCCAGTTTGTTTAAAATGGTGGCAGAAGTATCTTACCAAGGCTACTTGTTGAGAGGGTAATTTCTTATGAGTGGAAAATCTGCATAAGGGTGGGGACAAGTATTTCTGGTTGCCTGTCATTCTTAACTGGGTGTGGTTGCCCGCTAGTTCAATTATTGCCTGGCAGGGTACTTTTGAAGACTTGATTTCTATACTGGAACTTTCAAAAGTTGCTTTTAAGTTTAAGTTTTTAAAAAGAACACAGCTTGCAAATCCAGAATAGGTTTTTGTCTGTAGATATAGTGAGCAATGTAGATACTAACTCATAAGATATCACCTAGGTTAAGAGCTTGAGAAAAGCCATTCCGTGGAACATCAAGTTAGAGTGAAGCTTTCCTCACATTCTTTGACATGAGACACACCTGGCCTTTCTCATCTCTACTTACTTTTTTTTTGTACAAAAATAATCTTTATTTTATTTTTTTTATTAAAGATTTCTGTCTCTTCCCCACCTCCGCCTCCCCTTTCCCTCCCCCTCCCCCAATCAAGTCCCCCGTCCCTCGTAAGCCCAAAGAGCAGTCAGGGTTGCCTGCCCTGTGGTAAGTCCAAGGACCACCCACCTCCATCCAGGTCTAGTAAGGTGATCATCCAAACTGCCTAGGCTCCCGCAAAGCCAATAGGTGCAGTAGGATCAAAAACCCATTGCCATTGTTCTTGAGGTCTCAGTAGTCCTCATTGTCCACTATGTTCAGCGAGACCGGTTTTATCCCAGGCTTTTTCAGACCCAGGCCAGCTGGCCTTGGTGAGTACCCAATAGAACATCCCCATTGTCTCAGTGTGTGGGTGCACCCCACGCGGTCCTGAGTTCCTTGCTCGTGCTCTCTCTCCTTCTGCTCCTGATTTGGACCTTGAGATTTCAGTCCGGTGCTCCAATGAGGGTCTCTGTCTCTGACTCTGTCTCCTTTCATCGCCTGATGAAGGTTAATATTCAGGAGGATGCCTATATGTTTTTCTTTGGGTTCTCCTTCTTATTTAGGTTCTCTTAGAACCTGAGTTATAGGCTCAATGTCCTTTATTTATGGCTAGAAACCAAATATGAGTGAGTACATCCCTCTACTTACTTTTTAAGGCTTTACAGAGAACACTTCCTAGACTGTCCTTTCTTAAAAAAGAATTCTCATAAGGAGCGTGGTGGCATTCCTCCCCTTAATTCCAGCACTTGAGAAGCAGGCACCAGCAGATCTCTGAGTTCAAGGCCAGCCTGCTCTACAGAGTGAGTTCCAGGACAGCCAGGAATATACAAAGAAATCCTGTCTCAAATAATAAGATAAAAAATAAAATAAAATTCTCAGACATAAGCTGTAGCTCACTCTGGGTTGAGGCTGATAACTAAACACTATGTTTAAATTGAATTCTCATTGTTTTTATCAAAGCAATGATACAGCCAAGTCACAATGACTGCTGTGTTTAAGGCAATTTTCGGTAACACATTTCCTAAAATACAGTTTATATGATGACTGAAATTTCTCTCCAAGCCCTGCCTATATGTTATGAAAGATTTAAATGGCTTCCCTTATGTAAGCCTTAATGAGGTATCAATCCAACAGTAGTTCAACATATTATCAGTTAATGATCTAGGAACCTACGAAGGAATTATCAACTATGTGCCATCATCACTATCTGTGTGGCTTCTCATCAGTAACATTATAATGATCATAAATTTGGTGAAGAGTAATTGCCTGCCCCTCCATTGTTACTATTATCACACGCCTTATCTCATCCATTGCAGCAGCTGCTTACTTCACACTCACACCCACACGCATGCACCCCAGCAACATATGCCATTTCTGTCCAGTCACAAGTCAGTAATTGGTTCTCCTAGGACCCATCCGTACAAGCTACAAACCTGAAATCCATTTTGATCTGTTTCTGTTCACCATCCAAATGCATCCTCACATTTCCCAAGTCTTGAATAATCTTGCCAGTCCCACCAGTTCATCGACTCCTGCCTGGATTACGTTGGGACTCCTGAGGAGATCTCCATTCCTCCAGTGTCAGTCTCCTCCAAACTATGCTAACCGATGCAGTAATGCAAACAGGAACATGTAATGACAGTTCTTTCCCCTTCTGAGGGAACAGAAACTCATGTTTGTAAGTACTTCAAAGACAAGTAGTCACTGTTTCAGCACTGCTCCTGTCTACTCTGTCCTTTTTAACTTGGTTTTCAGCTCCACTGCACCTCTGAAATCTAGAGAACTCTGGGTTTAGGCACCTGCCATTCCCTAGCCTACAACACTTTTCCTCTTGTTTGCCACGGTGTTTGCCATTCTGTTCCTCCAGTCTTACTTTGAGTGTTACTTCCCCTGCCGCTCTTTTCTGATACCTAAATCCAGGTTGTGCGTCTTGCTTTTGCTGTGGACACTGTGTCTTCTTCATCATGAATTGTCCACTACCCTGTAGTGAACCTGTTTCTCGACTGGCCAGCATCCCTGCCAGTCACCAGCTGCAAAGAAGTAGAGGCTTCTTTCATCATTTTTTCAATGTCAGCTACCCTTCACCTTACACACAGAAAGCACACAATACATAGTTTTAGCATGAAAAATATGAGCGCTGTGTAACAAGTCCTTCTCTGTCCCACCAACCAGCTCCCAAATAATGACACAGAGAATTCTTATTAATTATGAAAGCTCAGCCTTAGCTTATGGTTGTCCCACTAGCTCTTACAACTTATCAACCCATTTTTACTACTCTATGTTCCAGCATATGACGTTATCTCTTCCATCTTACACCTCTTGTTTCCTCTCTGTGTGTCCTGGCATGCCCTGTGCATCTCAATTATCTCCTCTTACTCCTTTCTCTCCCTGGAAGTCCCACCTATACCTCTTCCCAGCTACTGGCCATTCTGCTTTTTATCATACCAATTCTAACAATTCATTTTCACACAGTATAACTTGTCCATTGGAAAGGTTCTTACAATGCACAGCTCTCCCATTAAGAAACTTTCAATGAATTCAAAGCAAAAACCCAATAAATTTACCCAGGCTATTGTCTTTTTATTCTATGTCTGTAGAAAATGACACATTCTTTACACCTAATCCCCACCTAATTCCCGGTCCTCACAAAATCTACCTTTTATAAACCATCCAATACTCAGTAACTAGCCAAGACCACCTCATATTTCCAGCATTAGTTTATGGTACTAACACATTACTTTATGGTTACCATAAGTAATCTGCTCCCCTGGAAACTTACTGCATATATGTGCCATAGTCTGCTATTGAGTAGATTCATCTAAGCATTTGCTATGATAATCTGTGGCGTGAACCTTGTAGAACAGTTAGTTTTCTAATTATATTTTTCTATATATCTGTCTTCTTTAACAAGTGGAAACAGAATAGAAATCAAGAGTCTCCCCTTTGTACACTGTAAACAGGATAGCGCTTGAGACATTGTGTGTTAAGTAGTGAAAGCATTTTAGAATCAGGCCAGTTTGCACTATGACCCAAAGTTTCTATTAAATGCTTATTGTTGCCTATGTTACTTGCTATTTGTCAGCTGGGTTAATACTTTATTTGTTTTGGCTAGTTTTAATTTCTCATTAGTAAATACGAGGTGAAAAGGCTGCTATAAATTAATGCTTCAGAATGTTGTCTCATTGGGAAATTTTGAGAAGTACTGTACATCAACTTAATCTACAAACACGGACAGAGCATTAGACATGTAGCAGACACTGCTGTGATGCTTGTGGCAATGGGGCAAAAGCAGTTAATCACTGGGCAGTCATAATACACACCTTTAATCACAGAGGCGGGCAGATATCTGTGAGTTCTAGGAAAGCCTGGTCTACATTGTAAGCTTCAAGACAGTCAAGGCTACAGAGAGAACCCTCTCTCAAAACAAAGCAAAACAGCAACAGCAAAAAAAAAAAAGTTAGTGGTCTTTTCACCTGTGATGCTTGCAATGCTTGCTTTCTGATGACAGAAAGGAGACAGTAAACAAAAGATGCTACGTTTCATTATATGTTTGATAGCAACAAAATAAAAAGATACAGGAGACAGCACAGAATTTATAAATGGAAGAGATTCAGAAAAAGCAGAGGTAGTTGGAAGACATGGTCATACATTACAGTGTCAGATAGGGCAGCCAGGACTTCACTGAGAAGGAAACATTTCCACAAATGGTTATGACATCACAGTGAACAAGAGATGTATTGGGGAAGAATGTTCCAGACTAAACAGCAAAGGACCTAAAGAAAAACATGACAAGGGTCTTGCTGGAAGAACCAGTAGCCCCATGGGATGTGGCAAAGTAAGCAAGGGGAACCATGGTGAAGACAAGATTATTAGACAGTATAGAGTCATTTCTTAGAAGGCTTTATACTCCAGCATGCATATTCTTACCTTTGCTCTGGACAAAATAGGGAAACATGGAGTATCTCATCATCTGATGCTTATTTTAGCAGGATCTCTCTGGCTGCTGTCCTGAAAATAGACTGTAGTGGGAGTGGAGAGTATTCCTGAAGGCCAATTAGTAAGTCACTGAGTATAGACCAAGAGAGATGATGAAGGCTTTGAATTGGCTTTAAACCAAGTCTGGATAAAGTTAAGAGATACAAGTAAAAGGATTTCCTAACAGATTGATTGAGTGGTACGGCGGAAAGAAAGAACTCAAAGATTTCCCCAAGATTGATTTGGATAATTGGAGAAAAGTTTTAACGTGGGCCACTGCATGTAGAATAGGTTTGATGGACTTCAAAAGTCTAGCTTTAGCATGCTCAGGCCAAGGTATCTCAGAGACAACAGCCTGGAAGTACTGAGTAGATGTGTGCTTCTAAAGTTGGGAGGGGGTCTAGGTTCCAGATCTAGGTTCTAGATACAAGGTCTAGGTTCTGGAGTTTGGAGCATATAGATAACAATATAGTAATAAGTCTAATTTATATGGGGTAAGTGAGGTAGTTTGCAGTTTCTTCTAGCAGTGAAGTGATGGTACAGGGATAGGAAAAAGTAACAGCTCTCATACTGTCTGTCTTTTACTTTTGAAACACTGTGGATCATTGTGTTCTCTGCAGCACTAGCATTGGCATCCCTTGGGGACAATTATTAAACTGTAGATTTCTGGGCTTCTTCCTAACATGTTATTAAAAATTCTAGAAATAATGCCTAGAACCTTCATTTTTTAATAAGCCTCTCAGGAGCATCTTCCATTTGACATTTGAGATCTCCTTTAATAGGAGCTTAATAAATATTTGTTGAACTCATTCATATTTTTAGGTCCTAATTTTTATTCAATAGCAATGTGGCACTCAGAGGTTCAACTTGGTTTCGGTTCTGATGGTAATTGTGAGGCCGACTTGCAACCCATATCTTGCCCATGAGGGTTAATACTTGCGAGCTGTTTGGTAGCACACAGTGCCATCTCAGATGACAGGGTGCAGAGGAGAAACTGACTCTGATCCTCACTTCTGCTGTGACACGGAGCAGAAGACTTAAAATTACACAGTGCGACCTCAAGACAGAAGTGAGTCAAGGCTTGGGAATTGTTTCTTGTTTTCCCTGTCCTAGGTTCTCCATAGGGGTTTAGGCCAAATGATTTCTCAGAGGAATTCTTGGTTATGTTATTCTACATTTCTGTTCTGACATTTCTACAAGGAACGAGCTGGAAAGCATCCCCCTTGACTGCAATGTGGCCTACAGCTGAGCACATTTCCAGTCCAGTGTTCCCAGACACATTCTATGGATGACAAGGTTATGTCCCCCAGGGCTTTCCTCGGCTGCCACTAGACACAAATCCTTGCCTACTGCCTGTTGCTCGCCTTAGAAAAGAAAAGGCCGAAACAAAATTGACCATATCTTCCCACGATGCCTGCAAATCTGTCAGGTAGTGCACCTAGCAATCGGATGTTTGAAACAAAGCTGTTGTCCTTTCTAAAGGGTTTGTGTTAAGATGGGCATAATGGTTCCCGCCTTTAATCCTAGCACTTGAGAGGCAGAGGCAAGCAGATCTTTGTGAGTTTGGAGCAAGCCTGGTCTACAAGAGAGTTCCAGTTGCACAGAGTCACTCCATTTCACACATACATAAAAAAGTTGTGGTAGTGTAGACAGCCCCAGTGCCTACACCCAGTCCTCCCGTACGAACTCTGTTAACCTGGAACAATGGAGACTTTTGATCTCTAACATAAGTTCCAATCAGTTCCTGCAGCTATGCACACCTAGTCAAGGTTTATCTGGCTCCCCCAGGAAGTAAATCCTGGTTATTTACATACCCACAGAATTTCCCTCACCCTCTCCCCAAAATTACAACACAGTTTATGTTGATTAGCCCCCTATTCCCATGAGGAACATGTGGCTTCTCCCCAATGCCACTTAGCTTGGCCATGACAGAGTAAACAAAGATGAACTAGAGTCTACTTGCTGCCTGGCACATATAGAGATACTAACTTCCTTTTTTGACTGGACCACACACCTGGTACTCCACTGGTAAGTGGAACTTATACTGTTTGCTGAACCATAGAACCAGAGTGCAATCACTTATTGGCTTTGAGCATCACTTCCTTGCTGAGAAAGACTCTCCTCTGGCCTGTAAAGCAAGAATTTCTATTCCCAAGTATATATAAAGGTCACCCAAAGGACTTGTGTAATCACAAAGTCTTGGATCTGGCTGCTGGGTTTCTAGTTCAGTAGGTCTGACTAGGACTTGAAGATCGGTCCTGTTTCTTACAAGATGACAATGGTGTTACTCTGAGACTCATACTCTGAAAACCTTCACAGTAGAGGGCTATAACATTTACACAGAGAAGGAGTTTCGCTTGTACCTTATATTTGAAAATGGGCAGCAGAGGGAGGGGGGATTAGAGAGGAAGAGGATGGGAGGGGGGAGAGAATGTCGGGAGAGAGAGGTGGGAAGGGAAGAAGGAAGAGAGGGAAGAAGAGAGAGATAATTTATTGGTGTTATTCCTTTATACTGTTTGAATATATGTTGCTGTGATTGGTTTTTATTTATTTACTAAATAAATTAATTAAAATAAATAAGCTGACTGGTCAATAACTGGATAATATAAGGTTAGGGGGAGAGCCGGACAGGACAGAGTCAGAGGAGTAGCAAGCAGACACAGAGAAAAGCAAGATGGATGTGCCGTACTGAGAAAAGGTACCAAGCTATGTGGCAAAGCATAGATTAAAAATATGAGTTAATTGAAAATATACGAACTAACTAGTAACAAGCCTGAGCTATTGATCAATCATTTATAATTAATATTAAGATGCTGAGTGGTTATTTGGGAGCATGAGGTTGGGACAGTTAAACTTCATCTACGACTTTCTAATGCATCTAATTGATATCTGTGGTGGTTTGGATGAGAATGTTCCCCATAGGTTTATGAGCTCCAAAACTTGGTCCCCATTTGGTGGAGCCACTTTGGAAGAATTAGGAGGTGTTGTAGATGGAAGTTTCTGCCACACCTGGTCTTGCAGCTGTTCAGTCCCAAAGAAACACACAGAAGCTTATGTTAATTCTAAACTGTTTGGCCTATTAGCTAGCTTGGGCTTATTTTAACTAGCTCTTACAACTTAAATTAACCCTTAACTCCTGTCTATCTTTAGCTATGTGGCTTGGTACCTTTTCTGAGTGAGGCATTCTCGTTTTTCTTCCTCTGCATCTGACTGGTGACTCACTCTCTACCTTTCTTCTTCCCACAATTCTCTTAGTCTGATTGCCTGCCTATACGTCCTTGCTACTGGCCAATCCGTGTTTTATTAAACTAATACAAGTGAAAATCTGTACAGTGCTTTACCAAAACATTATCCCACAGAAATCTGTGACTTTGTTAGAGGAGGTATGTCACTGTGAGTCTGCTTTAAGGTTTCAAAAGATTCACACCATTTCCAATGTTTGTTCTCTCTCTCTCTCTCTCTCTCTCTCTCTCTCTCTCTCTCTCTCTCTCTCTCTTTCTCTCTCATGCCCTATCTGCCTGGTTGTCTCTGTCTGTGTCCTCCTTATGAGTCAAGATGTGAGTTCTCAGTCATTGCTGCCACCAATGGCCTTTGCTCTGCCATCATGGACTTTAACCTTTTGAAACCATAAGCCCAATTAAACACTCTTTTATGAGATACATTGATCATGGTGTTTTGTTACAGCAATAGAAAGCTAAACTACAATTTCCTCACATTATCATTTGAATTTTGGCCTCGTAGCTCCACACAAGCTGTAGGGAGTAGAGCTTATTCTAACTCTGCAGACATTAATTTTTATAGCAATGACAACTATGTTATGTTTCTTTATCCACGGCACTTTAACATAGTCATGAGTCAAAGAAGGTCTATAAGTCCTGCCATTTTGTCTCTTCCTTCCTTCTTCAACCAATTGTTTAGTCAGGGTCATAGGATGCCTCAAAGACATCCATGATTAGGATAACACCTGCCCTTCAAGACTTCCAGAAGAAGAAAATGGCCAGTATATTTATAATGCAAACCACTTAAGGTTATGATAATACATTTAACCATAAAATAATTCAGTAGAATTTAGACTTCACCATAAGTATAAGTCATGATACTTCCCATTATTTTGGTCACATGCTATTCTTAGAAGCTAGAATGGTAAAGACTCTTTATCATAAACACCCAGGTGCTGTATGTGTTAAATACCTAATCCCATCTAGTACAAACTGTGCATGCTCAAACCTACAAGCACAACCAACAGCAGCCAATCAAATTAAAGACAGAGGCTACTGAACGGGATGATTCAATATGGAATGAATGATGAAAATGCAGAGAGTAGGAGGCGGGATCAGGTTAGCATGCATCCTAACCTCTTAGCATCCCGAATATCAGTCTTCATGGATACCTTATCCACTGGAGATACCAAAATTTCATAATGCTCAAAGGATTTACAGATAATGGTGAAGTGTCTGCATAATACATCCTCCCCAACCACATAAACTGTCTCTATAGTCACCCTTGTACCTAACATAATATCAATATGAACACTATGGAAGTAGCTACTATGATATATTCAGAACAGATAAAAAATTTAAAGGTAAGTTTCATTTCCAGGTTATTTGAATCCAGAGATGTGAAATCTGCCCACTGTGAAGGCTAATTGTAGTCTGAGCACAGTTGGATTTAAACATGGCAGCATTGTCAAGCTTGTGTTTTCCTGCCTGTGTCTGACCTGTCCCATTCCTTCCTGGTTGCATCTTGAATGATATTTATACATATTATAGTCAAATAAATGTGTCATGAATAATGGAAAAGAAAGGAAGTAAGGAAATAAAGTAGAAAAATGAAGAAACCTGCCATAGCCCTTGGCAAGATTTTCATTAGCTCCTGGAACACATGACCTCTTTGAAATGACTCTACCTCCCTTTTGTCTAGGCTGGTGATTATGTTCCTCTTTTTCAAAATTTTCTATTATAAAACTGTTTTTCTCTTTTTTTGTTTCATACTTCTAGAAAGTGCCTGTTTCAGTCAATTAGACTAACATGGACATGTAGAACCTTTGCTATTTTTAATAGAAAATAGCTAATGCCTCTAGATGTATTATAAATCACTTCTTTAACCTCACCATGATTCTATAGCCAGTCCTTGCTCCCATCCATCTATGACTGTTCTCTCCTGAAAACACTCATTGCACAGAAGTCAGGGTGGTTCTCTAGGAAGAGAAACAAAGAAAAGGAAACTGTGCTTCCTATTAAGGGCTTGCTAGTACGAAAACACAATAGAGATTATTTTTTTTATTTTTGTTTTTGTTTTGTTGTTGTTGTTGTTGTTTTATATGAAACAGCCTTCAGGTCTGGTCAGTCCATGTTAGATGTGAATTTATTTTCTGACCAAATAATGAGTCATTCTAAATAAGAGCATTGACTTATTTTTAGCTTTAAGAATGAGAGTATGCAAGATATTCGTCAGCATTGCTATCCTATAGCAATGCTGACGAATATCTTGCATATCACCATAGAACCTTCATCTGGTGATGGATGGAGATAGTCACAGAGACCCACACTGGAGCACCGGACTGAGCTCCCAAGTTCCCAATGAGGAGCAGAAGGAGGGAGAACATGAGCAAGGAGGTCAGGACCACAAGGGGTGCACCCAACCACTGAGACAGTGGGGCTGATCTATTGGGAGCTCACCAAAGCCAGCTGGACTGTGACTGAAAAAGCATGGGATAAAACTGGACTCTCTGAACATGGCGAACAATGGGGGCTGATGAAAAGCCAAGGACAATGGCATGGGGTTTTGTTCCTACTTCATGTTCTGGTTTTGTAGGAGCCTGGCCAGTTTGGATGTTCACCTTCCTAGACATGGACAGAGGGGGGAGGACCTTGGACTTTCCACAGGGCAGGGAACCCTGACTGCTCTTTGAACTGGAGAGGGAGGGGGAGAGGAGTGGGGGGAGGGGGAGAAGGGGGGAGGAGGGGGAGGGAAATGGGAGGCTGGGGGGAGGCGGAAACTTTTTTTTTCTTTTTCTCAATAAAAAAAAAAAAAGAATGAGAGTATGGCAATAGAGGTGTTATTACCCAGTAGGAAAGACTGAAGAAACTGCGCAACAAGGTTAATGCAGGCGGCCCTGCCATATAACTTTGCCAAAAAACTCAGGAACTGTGAGTCAGACATAAAAAGGGAGAAAATGTGTTGTCCTGTGACTTTCTTCTTATTTTATTTATATCTACCATACCAGCAAGTCCTTCTATGGTCAGAGACTAGAGCAAAAGCCTCATCCAGATGTAGATGGAAGTTTCTCTTCCAGTCAGTACCACAACCGTTCAGTCCCAAGGACACACACAGAGGCTTATATTAATTATAAACTCTTTGACCTATTAGCTCAGGCTTATTATTAACTAGCTCTTAGAACTTCAATTAACCCATAATTCTTATCTATATTTAGCCACATGACTTGTACCTTTTCTCAGTGCAGCATTCTCATCTTGCTTCTTCTACATCTGGCTGGTGACTGCATCTCTGCCTTTCCTCTTCCCAGAATTCTCTTAGTCTGGTTGCCCTCCCTATACTTCCTGCCTGGCTGCTAGCCAATCGGCATTTTATTAAACCAATATGAGTAACAAATCTTTACAGTGTACAAAAGCATTATCCCACAGCATACAGGAACGTGCTTGCTATATAGATTGCCAGAGGCCATCTTAGAACTCTGAAAAGGCTCCTGAGACATGCTAAGGTCCTGAAGGAGGCAGTGAGCCTTCCAAACTTTCCTCATGCATGTGAATGTCAAAGAGCCGCTGCCAGAGTTCCATGCCCATAATGCACCTCTTTATGAGCATGTGAAATTGTACACCCTGTGTAACTGGTGAGGTATAGATAAGCATGCTGACCACCAGAACATGATCCAGCTGGAAGCTCTGATAGAGCCCCAGCCACTGAGTTCAGGCTTCACAAGCCACCTGATGACTATTTAACTTTGTACACTCAGAGCTACCATGGCCCGTGACAGGGAATCTAAGGATGTTCACGTGTGGGCTGCCTGCCAGACACCTGGTTTAGATCTTGTTGTGAAATAAAGATGAAGCAATTAGCTTCCTATTGCTAAATGGACTTCTCCTGGTGCTGCTTGTACATGCTTTGTCCCCTGCTGAGCCTTGCTGGGATGAATTAGGGGCCTTATGGTCCCACCCTACATTCCACACTCTGAATAAATACAAAGATGGCTCAGTTGGAGGGATCTGAAGCTACAAACACCATACACACTCCCGGTTCTGGCCAGCAGAGGACTGCCCATCAGGCCCCACATCACAGCTAGCACAGACAGGTCTAAGAAATAATTACTCAGTTACTCTCGGGTTTCTTTCCACTTGTTTATGCAGCTTCTTCTCCCAAATATAAATTTCTTGTAATCTATCTGTGTTATTTAAGTTATAATAAACAAATCTGCTTTGCCGGAGAAATGACCACTATTTACTTGATTTCTCCTAAATAGAAGAGATGGGTTAGAGTAGGAAGTCAGGAGAATGTGGACAGGAAGAGATGAGGTAGGAACCATTCTCATCTCTTCATGCAGATAGACAGATGCTATCTATGTATCATTCTGGAAACAGCTGGTGAAAATACCAAGTCCACAAAATATCACCTTTGGTCTTCAAATATGCATTAACTTAACCCATTGCTGGGACATGGAGAGAGAGAGAGAGAGAGAGAGAGAGAGAGAGAGAGAGAGAGAGAGAGAGAGA
>JABTXL010010235.1:7424562-7479655 GCA_025134845.1 Neodon shergylaensis | reverse complement strand
AGAGAGAGAGAGAGAGAGAGAGAGAGAGAGAGAGAGAGAGAGAGAGAATATGCTCAGACTCACATGCAGAAGAGAGGTCATTTTTATTTTAGTTTTAGAAATCTTTGGAACCCTAGAGTCCAGTCCAACCCCAATGCCACATTTAACTTCCAGCTTGTCAACATTCGTAATGTCTCTGGGCATCTCTAAAGTGGTTGGATAGGTACATTTGAATGGATCTTTCAGCTCTAACATTAGGTTCATTAGCTTGTCAGTTTCTTTCATGCTTTAAATTTGTCTTTAGAGACTCTGTGCCCTTTGTCTTACAAGAATAGTTTCAGAGAACTTGGTGAAGGCTCCTCATTTCATTGTTATGATGCTTTAACAGCTGAGGTCCACAATTCCTAGAGCTGGCTCTACATATAATCTTATAACTCACTGCATTTATAAGAAAACAGAACTGACATAGGTGGGCTTGGAAGTGGTCACCTAGGAAACGGTGTATTTTTTGCCTTGTTATTAACCACACTCCCTTTTATCTATAACATTCATTTGTTGTTGGCTGCAAGTCAAACTTCTAAAAGAAAGATTATATTCTCCAATTGCTCTGAAGCAATTTTTCCCCCAGTTTGACACACTACTAGAAGAAAATATTTTTTTAAAAAAAATCAACTTTTGGGTGTTTTCAGGGGCAATATGAAAGATCTAACAACTTTTCTCCCACTCAGTTAAAGATTGTTCAAAATTAAGGAGGGTCAAGAGCGTCCCCACCTAATGATTTGACAGCTGTGTGCTGCTCACAGCAGTCCTGTTCTGATGACAACAGAATCCTCCCCCACTTCTGACTTCAGACTCTGTTCCTGGTTTCTCAGGCCTTCCTTACTCCTCCTGTCCAAACATACCCCTGGCTGTGTGTCCCTGTTCTCTGCTGCAGCGCTGCTGAGCTCAGGGAAGTTAGGAAGAGCAGAGTGAGGACTGCAGGAGTCTAGGGAACTTAGGAGGAGGATGGCAAGAAGTACCCGAGAACTCTGCACTGGGGTACTCAAACCCGAACGGCAATAAATTGTTAGAGGTTGGGCAGAGATAGCCTGAGAGTTAAAAATCCTTAGAGACACAGTCACAGTCACAGGTGGAAAGAACAGTTCCTATTGTGAGTTGTAAGCCCTGGAGCTTATCCAGGTTGCCATGGTAAATATGGGGGGAGGGAGGTGAAGGGGGAAGGGTGTGCTACCAGAAGGAGAAAGGGTAAAGGGCCACCACTGAAGCAAACAAAGAGCTTTAGAAACATTTGAAAAGCATTAGTGGTGATCTTTTTTTAAAAAGTTTGTATGATTTGGAACAATGTGTCTCAAAAAACAAATCAAATCAGAAGTAAAAACATGTAAAGCTAAAGCAAGGTGGATATGGAAGCACAAACCTGTAATCTCAGCTCTCTGGAGGCTGAGGCAGGAGGACAGTCATGAGTTCAAAACAGGCCTACAAAATGAGACCCTGTTCTCACAAACAAAACAAACAACAATAAACAAGGAAAGCCATCAAATAAAAATGTGCTTATCTAGCCTTTAATGTTGTACTGTAAGACTAATATTATTATGGCATATCACATGGCTAAACTACTGGAAAAGTTCAAAGGGCAGTATTGACATAACATTGTAGTATGGTTTCCACTGCAAATAAGTAAGGACGTCAATGTTTTTATTTCGCAGATGTATTACCAAGGCAGGGCTGGAGAGATGGCTCCCCTGGTTAAGAGCATGTGTTGTGTTGCTTTTGCAGAGGACCCAGATTCAGTTCCCAGAACCCACATGGTGACTGAAAGCAATTATACTTCCCATTCCAGAGGAACTGATGACCTCTTTTGGCTTCTACAGGTATTGCATTCAGGTGGTACACATAAAATACCCATACAATACACATAAATTTTTTTTTCTGTTTTGTTTTTATTTTGTTTTGGTTTTGGTTTTTCGAGGCAGGGTTTCGAATATCCCTGGCTGTCCTGGAACTGGATCTATGGATCAGGCTGGCCTCAAACTCACAGAAATCCATCTGCCTCTGCCTCGTGAACTGGGATTAAAGGCATGCAAAGTAAATGTTTTCAAAAAGGAATATTGACATAACAAATGTCAGAATGCCCAATTGCCACAAACTAAAAATTAGGAATGTAACTCCTAGAATTAGAACTGTAATTAGGAATGTAAACTGAATGTCAAAAGAGTACTGAGCACTTCCGTAGCATGTGTGGACGTCTTTTGGTGTTGCAAAGAATACCCTTGATCCACATGGAGAAACACAAGAACAAAGCAGAAGTAACACGGAGAGACAATAGCTTTTTACTAAAAAACTGCTCCACCACATGGGATGTACTCACTCATATTTGGTTTCTAGCCATAAATAAAGGACATTGAGCCTATAATTCAGGTTCTTAGAGAAGCTAAGGAGGGTTGAAGGGGAGGGGAGAGACAGAGAGGGGAGCAGAGAAAACTATAGAGCTCAATAAAAAAAAAAGAAATGTAGCTTGAAACACAGCCACTAATTACCACAAGACTGCTGAATATTGTCAAAATCTCCAGTGTGGCAAATATTTTCTCATAATAAAATTCAAGTAATTTTCTTTAAAAAAAAAGAGAGAGTTAGCTAGAAAGATGCCTAAGCTATTGGTCAAGCAGTGTTGTAATTAATATAGCTTCTATGTGATTATTAGGGTCGGGGCAGCCAAAAAAACTGAAGAACAGTTGCTGTCTACACAGGACCAGGCTAAGTAAAAGACCTTCTAACAGACTCCTTTTTACTGGTGCTTTGAATAAAATTTTTTCTTTATCTGCAACCTCTTCCAGAATAGTCATGACTTGCTATACACACATAATATTCCAAAATATATACACTGTATCCACTGAGCCCATGTGCATCAGATGGTCCTCAAAGTCCCACATCCTTTTCTCTTCATGCTTCAACTATTAAGGTCACTGTGATGGCAAATCTTTCTTGCCAACATGACTGGATTGTGAATTGTCTAGGAGATAGATTTTCCAGAGTTTTACTGAGGAAGAAAACTCATCCTAAATGCAGGTAACACCATATCGTGGGTTAGGTATATATACGTGGAATTTGGGGCAAGACTTTAAAGGCAGGAACTAAACCAGAAGCCACAGAACATGGCTTACTGCCTTGATCCTCCTGACTTACTCAGTCCTCTTCCTTCTACATCCTAGAATGACCTGCCCAAGTGTGGTGCCACTCACAGTGGGTTGGGCTGGCTCCTCCCACATCTGTCATTAATCAAGACAATACCTCCCAGACTTGCCTCTTGCTTACAGGCCAATCTCATACAAGAATTTTCTCAATTAAGATTTCCTCTTTGCAAATGACTCAAGCTTGTGGCAAGTTGACAAAAAAAAAAAAAAAAGGCAGCAGGGGACCCAGACTGAGTAAAAAGGAGGGGCAAAAAGGAGAAAATAAATGAACTACCTTTCTTCTCTTTCCGTTCCCTGAAGGCTGATGCCGTGTGAGCAGTCATCTCACCTTCCTGCCGTCATGCCTTTCCCCCTACAGGGACCAAAACCCATCCTTCTCCCCTTTCATCACCTCTTCAAGGCATTTTATGACAGTAATGAGAGAGGTCACTAATGCAAGCTCCCTCCATCTTTTTCAAAATACACCCTCACTAGGTTTTGGGTTGGGTTTTTTAAAAACTAATTTTACTAAAAACATACTGAGAATTTAAGGATTTTTCTTTGCCTCTAGATAACTTCACTAATGCCAGCACTAAAGAACCAAATGGTACCTCACAATAAAACAGCCAACTTCATGTCATTCCATTGCAATGTTGTGAGCAAGAATGGCCTAGAGAGAATCGTGAGATGGATGCTTTTAAATCCTTTCACTTGTCTACACCAACAGTCTCTCTGTGACATATTCTGCTGCCAGAACCTCTGGTTCTCCATTAGTCCTCAAGTTCTCCTATAATGTGTGCTGAAGGTGAATAATTTTGTGCGTTTTAGGATTGAAGCCTGTGTAATCAAAAGATTTAAACACCAAAGAATCAGAACGACCAATGATCGAATTTCGAACCTGAACTACATATAACTTGAGGAAATATTTTTCAGCACAATGTTTTGCTTGTGCTTCCAAAGCACACCATCTAGATGAATTCTTCACTATAAAACTGATAATGTTTCTGTGACATGGCAGGGCTCTTAGATAAGATCTGCAGTAGCTTTGCGAGCCACTAAATTTAGTGGATAAAAAAGTCAGAAGTAATGTCCACAGACTCATATCACGTTTAAAGACCCTATAGTTCCCCATAGTACATTCCTGCTGCCATGGATTAGAAGTTGTCCAAGAAACAAACATAACCTGGCTGAAGACCTCTGGAGAAATTAGGCCGGAAACAGGTCTTCCGCAGTTGACAAAGGATGCTTCAATGGCAGAAGAGTGGACATGAAGCAACTACTCTCAATTATGAGTGGAGTAAAGAAAAGTATTAGTATAAAGTACTATGATGAGGTCAAGAGAAAGTAACTTAGGTGTTGCTGATCTTCACCTTCTTGTAAGACATGGGCACCTAGGAGAGGTAGATGCCTCTTGCCTCCAAACTTTCACATACATACACCTGAGTTCCCATGAACAGGCTTTATGTGGGTTGTCCATTTCTGACCATGAAGAAAGGTCCTTGAAGGCATGGTTGATCCCCTACTCTCCCCTTCCAGGCCAAGACAAGCTTGTTTTCTGTAAGTCTTGGGTATTTCCATTCATTTGGCAGTAAAAGTTAACACAAGAATGAACCGTATCTTCCTACTATTTGCAAAGTCTGGAAACTTTGATCAGGGTTTAAAAGTGACAAATACTCAATACTTTATAGACTACAAGTTTGTTCTGTATGTCCTTACTTTTACTTGAATTATATGCTTAAAAAATGTTTTCTTGTTTGTCATTTTTTGACTGTGTGTGGTACTTCAATGACTCTTGTATCAGGACTTTTGTGATGAGCAGCAGAAGAGGTGATGAAACAAACATTTAGATATTATAAGGTTAAGATGTATCTTCCTTTAGCTCTGAGACAGTTCTGATAGCACAAAGGTCCAGAGAAGTGTAGAGCAAAGTGTGGGCTCATGACTACCTTCAAAACATCTCTTGAAGTAATAAGGTACTAGGTGAAAATAGGGATATCAAGGAAAAGGGGTAAATAGCCAGGATCAATGAGCAATGTATGCATGTATGACTCGTATGTTTTAAAATTATTTTTCAAAAGAGTCTCCTGAATTAATTATTAAAAATTCAAATTTTCAGACTTATTCAAGGTATACTGAAAGAGAAATTTAAAGGTGGATTCCATAAATATCAAATTACAACAAGTAACCCTGTGTATATTTATTAACATTCAAATTAGAGGCCCAGTGGTCTAGGGAGGACACAATGCTTGATTAGCACAACCTAGATAAAAGTAAAGGCAAGGGTATCTCAGGACTTGAGTTTGAATTTGACTGGGTTGTTATATCTTGCTCCAGCATGCTAATATCACAAATTCCTCAATTTGAATTTAATTAGAACTTTAGTTGATATTCCTACAAATATTACATTATTAATCAAAGTACAACGGTTAGCTATAAATCAACTCATAAAATTGAAATGACCCACTGATTAACCTGTCAGTGAAGAGAACCTGTGAGCTTACCAAAAGAAATTCAGGAGATAGAAGTGTTTCTAGCCAGAGTATCACCTTGTCCATTATTGGTAGGCATAGGTCATCTGCCCATGCTCTGCTGATCTCCAAAAGCATTGACTCTAGGGAACCAGGACCATGTTTCATTTATATGGTGCCACACTGAATTAGTTACAAGGATGTTCATGTTTTCATGCAATTATATACAAGCCAAACAGCTTTGTCTCATTTCTTTTATAAGGACAATAAATTTCTGAGATTAAAATTAATGGATTGGGACACCAACAATTTCAATATTCACATTAGTTATGGGTTCATTTTCTTTTGGCATTTAGGTAATATAAGTGAGAAAAATGTTTATTGTTCCCAAATGGAGGCATAAACATTGAAGGGGAAAGGTGAAATGTTACTCCAGTCAAAGGTTGATTTGGTCAACTATTACATTTAGAGCACTTGTGACTAACAGAAATATCTGGTGCAAAAAGTATGTTATTAGCATTTTAAAGTCATATGGGACTCTTACCTGTCAATTACTAATTTGTATGCACTTTCTAACAGCTTTGTAATCCCTACTGGAAGATGCTTGGACCTGGATCTTATGCACTTTGCTAGAAACGAAGCATTACAAACCACCTGTTAGACTTTTATCATACTTCCAGACAACCAGTCCGCTAAAAGACAATCTTTACGTCAATGAGAGATGACAGTTCCCAGTTTGTGATGACTTTTGACATGCTGGTAAAGTCCTTTTTAGATTGTTCTTATGCAGCATCATGCAATGTAGTTATTCTCAGGACAATTTTATATAACTCCAGTCATTTCAACCCTAATTTATCTAAGATTATTTAAGTTAATGTGGCTACATCCTCATGATAAGTTAATGAGGAATAATTGTGATGTCTCCTAAATGTATCCTACCTAAAAGGAATTGACTAAGCTCCTCTGTGCCGCTCATTATATAGTCTCCATTCTACTATGTTAGTAATTATACTATATACTTAGTAAATTTGCCCTAGAAGATTGAACATGCAAGTTAATCTCATATAAAGTCATTACAATAAATAATATTTGTGCTTCATAAAATGACAGAATTACCATAAACCCAAACACAGGAAATAGCAGAGCTTAGACATACCTGCATCTTGAGATAGAGCTGTCCAACAAAGTGAAGCCTAGATCATCTGGGCCTCAGCAAAGACATTGCATATGTATGTACAATGAGAGTGAATCACCACATATTCTCAGTGGTCTCTGATGAAGAAATAGCTGATTGATACATAGATCTTCTGTCAAGTAAAACAATTTGCCAATAGTAGACTTTACTATTGCAATTATGGAAGCATTAAGTCACTAAAATAGTACTTTCGATGTGTCAAAATTAATAGTCTCATAAGTCTACCAAAGAACTACTTCCCAATGTTTAGTTGAACCAATATGTATGTGTGTTGATACATGTGTACACACACACACACACACACACACACATATTCAACAAATGTCACAAAACAAAAGAAACAAAAAAAATGAGGAAATCATATCTATCTCTGGAAGGAACTTGTAAAATGAAAGAAAGAGTGGTAGGCCTGCTCCTTCCCTAAACATCTCAAAGACCATTGCAGAAAAGGACAGGAAAAGATTTGAAGAGCCTGAGGTTAGGAAGGACTACAGCAAAATGGTGTCTTCTGGACATATCAGAGAAATCGCACTCACATACTCAATCACAGCTTCTATTGACAAAAGCAAGTCAGTCAAAATTCCAGTGTAGCTGGGAGAGGGTCTAATAAAGGTCCACTCCTAGCTGAGGAGCTTTGATGATTGAAGGCTGACAGGGTAGGGACAGTCAGCTTTATCCAGAAAGTAGTATCTACTAGAATAACCATATTCTCATGGGAAATCCTATACCTATGCACACAAGGACAGAACAAACTGGACTCAGCAGACTAGAAAGAGGACATGACAGTGGGAGGACACTATGTCCAGAAAGAGGGTCTAGAAGGAGTTGAAAGGAAGTGGGTATGGTTTACAAGATCAAAATACCTTATATATGTAGATGAAATCCTCAAGGAATGAAAAAAATGATGATGAAAGTCTCAAAAGAGGAGAAAAAGGTGAGAAATAGGACTAGGTAATGTGTAGCTACATTGAAATCAATATGGTTATAAAGTCAATCTATCTAATAAGTGTTTTGTTGTTATTAAAAGGAGATTAAACAACTAAACAGTATCTTGGTAAGAGTAAAGTTTGTGACATTACTTTCAGAAACTATAAATCGGTAAAGTCAAAAGCGCATAGTAATATTTCAAAAGTATGTATTACTTTCAACCCAGCAGAAAGAGAAAGACTAAGTAAGAAAAGTGTGATGGTTTGAATAAAAAACATCCTCCATAGGCTCAAGCATTAGAAAACATGATGCCCAGTTATTGGCATTCTTTAGAGAGGTTAGGAAGAAGTATAGCCTTAGAGGAAGTATGTCACTGAGGAACAGGCTTTGAGAATTTAAAACATTGTACCACTTTCAGTTCCTTCTCCCTATTTCATGTTTGTGGTAGAAGACGTGACCTCTTAGCATCCTTCTCATGCTGCTATGCCCACTGCTTGCTGCCACACCTTTCTGACGTGATGGATTCTTATTCTTCTGGAAACATAAGCCAAGATAAACTCTTTTCCCATAAATTACATTTTTTGTTTTGTTTTGATTTTTTGTTTTTTGAGACAAGGTCTACATAGCTCTGGCTGTCCTGTGACTCACTGACTGGCCTCAGCATCAAAGAGATTTTCCTGCCTCTCCCTCCCAAGTGCTGGGATTAAAGTCCTATGTCACCATGCCTGGTACTTCACAAGTCATTTTTTGTGGTGTTTTACCATAACAGAAAGGTAACTAATACAAAAATTTTAGCAAGAAAATAAATAATTTATTAAAGGCATGAGATAAACAAAAAATAAGAGTAACGAAATTCCACAAAGAGATCCATGCATCCTAGAAATCCAACATGTGATATTATAGTCTACGGTTATTTATAAGTAAAAATAAATAAATACATAAAAACAAAGCCCCAATATTGATGGCTTACTTTATATCAGTCACAAAAATTAATTCTCAAAATATACAAAATATATTTTAGAAGCAAAGTGCACAAACATTCTCACAATGCTTTGAATTTAAAGCAGTATATTAAATAAACAGAAACAATACCAGTGCTGTGGGACAATGATCTGTACCCTGTCACTTGTATTTTAAATAAACACTGATTGGCCAGTAGCCAGGCAGGAAGTATAGGCAGGAAGACCAGGCAGGAAGTAGAAGCAGGGCAACAAGAATTCTGGGAAGAGGGAAGTTTCAGTCTGCAGTCGTCATCAGACAGATATGAAGCCAGACGCAGAGCAAGGAAGATGTGATTGCCTCGCCGAAAAAGGTACCAAGCCACGTGGCTAACACAGACAAGTTTATGGGCTAATATAAGTTATAAGAGTTAATAAGAAGCCTGAGACACTAGTGCAATCAATTTGTAATTAATGTAGACCTCTGTGTGTTTTCTTTGGGATTGAACAACAGCAAGACTAGGTGGGACAGAAAACTTGGTCAATATATAGCAACTTGAAAAATGACGCTGTAAGATTTCTTACAGTTATCAATAATTTTTTTAAAAATCCACAAATGGGGAAAATATTTGCAGTAAATACGCACATACACAGAAGAATAAATACTAAAACAATTTCCAAATATCTTTGATAAAAAGGAAAAAATTAAACACTAAGTAAATAAACTATGATTTCTAAATATCCCAACTTGTAACCTCTGGAAAAAATAAATGTAGTAGTTAAAAATATAAGATATCACCCATACTTATTTGTGACCAGAAGGATACAAAATAAGATCAATGAGATTTAATTTTTTAGTCACTATGCTAGCAAAACATATTTCTAAAGTTTATTTTTTTACATTTATTTATTTATCAGTGGGAGTGAGGTACGTGCCATGGTACCTAGATAGAGGTCAGAGGACAAGTTGAGAAAATCAGTTTTCTCCTTCCACCATGTAGGTTCTTGGGATCAAACTTAGGCTGTCACACTTGGCTACCTTACCCATGGAACCATCTCACCAGGCACTTAATAAAGATTGTTTTAGACAAGTCTTTGAAGTTGCTAGTAGAAATATAACTCAGTCACTGCCCTTCAGGACTCTGTAGGAGAGTCACAGATCCTGTTACCCATCAGTCAGATTCCAAAGACCATCACCCGTCTAGACACTTTCTCATATAATGCAGCAGAAAACCTGTGTGAGAATATTCAAAGCATATCAATTGTGATAAAGGAACATCACGAAACAATGAAAGATAAATGAAATAAAGCTACACATAACATTGGTGAATCTCAAAAAATAATCTTAAATGACAAAGGCAATTTAAAAATGATTAAATTGTGACTTTTTCAAGCTTAGAATCAGTGAAGCTGCACAGTTAAGCTGCACAATTCAATATATAAGGATACACACACAGCGTGTGCATACACACACACATATAAAACTATTATTTTAGAGAGAAAAGAATAAAGATAGAAAAATTCAAATATATTTTAGCCCTGGTATAGGGCAGTTAAAAAAGGGAGACTCTCAGAGACGAATGTTAAGAAAGTTGTAACTGTTAAATAGTGTGATCATCCATTATATATGTCTGTATGACGTATGTTTTATATATACATACAAAATATATATAGTAGCTACAACACACATATTATATTTGTATATGTATAGTCATTAAGTATACATATATATTCTCCACAATAAATGTATATCTCTTACAATCACTGATCTAATAAGGCAGAATTCTTTTTATTGATTCTGGTTCAGATGTACAACAAATAATTGAAAAGAAGTATATATATGGGGCTGAAAACTGCCTAGCAGGTCATTCATAATTATATAGATCAAATAAAATTCACGGTGAGACAGTAAGTACATGCTAGACATAAGCAAGAGTCAGGAAATGTCTACATTCTTTGAAATTTTACAAACTATAGAATTTTAATAATGTAAAGGGATGTGGGAACTGGGCTTGGGGGAATAAATAGCTCAGTCCATAAACTATTCGCATTGCATAAATGAGATGGCACGTTCGATACCACAGAACCATGTAGAAAGAATCTGGGTGTGAAGGCGTGCGCTGGAGAGATAACACAGGCATATCCCTGAGACTTGATGGCTACTCAGCCTTCCTTCCTTCATCGGGGAGTTCCAGACCAGGGAGAGACACTGAATCAAAAACCCAAGGCAGACAGTGTTTGAGGAAGGCAGAAAGGGTTGACTTCTGACCTCCACATACAAGCGTGTGCAATAAAACACATATACACACTGCAAGTGTATGGACACAGACTTTTACCTGATTCACAATCACAGTGGGATTTGGCTTTACTAAATTTTTTCTGTTAATTACAACTTGTGATGCTCAGAAAGAAAAGGAATTTGCTAAATGGATAGATGAAATCTACATTTCTCAGGAAGTTTCCTAGGAACTCTTTGAACAGCTTGTCGATGCATGTTCATGCCATAGTTGAGGGAAGATGCCGATCTTCTGCCTTTTAGACCATTCAAACGCTGCCCATTGGCTGACCTTGCCTCTCATCACTGTGGTGATGGTGGAGTTCTGGCAAATAATGCTCCCTGTGCTCAGAAGGAAGTCTTGGAAATGCCAAGTTGACAGCATACAATGTAGGCAACACTAAAGAGTCCCAATGACTCTTCAACTACAATCACTGCACTGGTCTTACCCTGTGCCTCTAGAGGTCATTGCTCTGGCTGATTGAGTGGATTTGGTCAATTGCAAATACATTAAGTAGCAGAAAGATGAAGAAGTCAGGGGACTTCTACCCAGGATCCTTCTCTGCTTTGTTAGTACAGTTTAAACATGTCCATCTCGTGGATTTCCCAGTTCCTGCCCTGTCGAAACAGCTCCTCTGTCTGAGTAGCAAATAAAGGCTCTCGCCATAATCATCCCTTCAATTCCAGGAAAGACACCTAGGGAGCCACATTTTCCAGAGCCTCACCACTACAGTGATGATAGCGGGTCAGCCAATGAGCACCACTTAGCCAGCATACAAGGCACAAGAACATGAGACCATTATCTTCCCTAAGTAATGGCCTGCAGATACAAGGACAGGCTGTTCAAAGAGTTTATAAGAAAATTCTTGAGAAACATAGATCTCACATATTCATTTAGCAAATTTCCTCTGGCCATGGAGGAGTTTCCTTTCATTAAATGCTAGTTAGTTACTCAGTTTTACTCTTCTGTATGTTTCCTGCTAATCTCTGGCTCACAGATTAATAGCTTTAAAAAGAGAAGGGAGGAAAAGATAAATAGAATGAAAGGGTCACTTCCACAGGAACAATTCTAGAGCAGGAACATCAAGACACATGTTCCATCAGAGATAAAGGAATTAGGAATGGGCACGCCAGATATTACATACAGTAATAGATGTGTTCGTTGCTTCTCATCGTTTCGGTTTTTTATCTCATTTAATAAGAAAATCCCACAGTGATTAAAAAGGAAACAAAGTGTGAGTTGGGTTCTCATGTTTGGTAACTGTGTTTATGTTGCAGGGCCTGTCCAGTCCTGAGAATTAAAAGGCCATGCATTCCCCAGCTTCATCAGCCTGGGCCTTGTGAGGCAAGGACATTAGAATCTGGATAATGCAGAATCTTTTTCAAAGCGCTATCAATTATTAATCTTACATCAGTTGATTGACACTGTTAGATGGTATTCCATGCCCATAGCTAACCTTACTATGCACATTGCAAGTCCTGGGCAAACTGGTCACAGAAAATAAGTATGCAAGTGGATGTTTAACCAGAAGAATGTTCTTTACCATGGCAACATCATCAAACATCTAGATTCTAAGTGATCTTCTAAATCATCAAAGGAGCGACGAGCACACCTATGTTCCAGGAATCACGGTTTTGGTTAACAGACATCGCTATTTACAGAGAAATTGCTACATTAATTAATAAAATTTACTTGGCGAAACAAAAAATGAGGAAATAATAGTGTTGACAAATAGGAAGAAAATGTTTCATTTTTGCAAAGTGCTTTCACTTTTTGTTGCTCTGGATCATCATCTTGGTAACAGGAAGTAGAACAAACTGATTCAGATGCAAGCCAGTGCTGAAAATCCCTCTACTGGCAAATTCTGTGGAACAATCTCCACCTCCAACTCCAGTGTATGGGCAGCATCTGCTTGGGGCCCCAGCTCATTAGAAGCCGGCAGCAGTGTCTCTAGGGTTGAATCCTTTTCATTCATTATTCAATATCGATATGTTTTGGTATAAAGGATTGCCTGCATTCAAAACCTCTCTTTGAAATAAAAAATTCTTGATTTCCACAAATGCTCAGCCATCTCTTATTCAAATATGTGCTCCACTTAAGAGATGTGAAAAACTGTGAAGAACCAGCCATGTGTTAATGGGAAATGTGTTTATGGGGTTTTTTACTCTCTGAATTGTATTTTATTAGCAAGATCTCTGAATGCTGCACCTATGGTTGGTCATTAATGTACCTCATTCCAGCTGCTCAGACGACTCAAAAAGGATGGCTTTAATAAAAAAAATAATAAACTGGCAAGCTTGATCATAAACATGACAGAATCTTGAAAAATGAATTGCTAGTATATTTCAATATATTAAAACAAGGCAAATTGGGCCTGTTAGTCATTTAACATCAAGTACTCACATCTAAATGTGGTGTAAGTCAAAATGAAAAAGCAGTGGCTTAATGTTGCCATCAACAGGCTTGTTTCCATAAAAATCAGATTTACTTTTAAAAGACTGACAATGAATTTGATTGATTCTCTACTGGTAAGATATATACTTAGAAAGTCCAAACTTGGATAATTTTATAAATCAAACTATTATTTTGAATGCAAGTACTAGGAAAATAACTTGGAAAATCTGAAGATGCAAAACTAGATTATTTTTCCTCTTGACATAAAAATTTGTAAGCCAGAATAGAAGCTTATACAACAACTTCTTCCTCTGGAAGGGCAATTATCACAAGAACAAGGATGGACCCTCAGTGATTAATAAATTCATAATTTATCAGACCACTTTGCAGACCAGAGCTGAGTCAAGGACAGGTCCATGATGACCTGGATTGCAACTTGACCAGAAAAGTTTAACTATGGAATCAGAGGTATCCTCTATTTGAATCTGAATCTCCTACCCTGAAGGCAGTCTTAGGGTTGCTGTACCTTTTCATTTGTTCCCTTTCTTGATGTTACTTTATTTGAATAAATGTCCTATTTTTGCTTCTTCCAAAATTCAACCAAAAAACTATAATCCAGGCATCATAGCACATACCTGTAATGCCAGAAATTGGGAGACTATACAGAAGAACCCACAGTTTCAGAAATAAATAGTAAGAAAGAAATGCCCTCACAGAAGAAAGTAGCTACTCCAAAATCTGTATGTAAACATGACCCATATCCCTGGGTGACCAGTAAAACACACACAAGCTGCACAGACTCACAGCTCAGCTAAGGCTAATCAGGTTGAACTGAGAGTTTAGCTTCTGCCACAGGGGAAAGGTTCAAATGAAGTTTGAGTCCAGTCTATCTAAGTATATGCTAAAATAAAATGGTGTCAGGAGGAAGCTTGCAAAAGAGCAATGTCAACAACTGATAATCGTAGCATACCAGCTATGGTTTATAATGATTAAACCTTATTCAAGAACCAAAAAATGAAACCCAAGTAACTCAGGTATTAATTTTTTTAAAAAATGAATTTTAAAGCAACTCTTGAAACTATCTTTGAAGATTAGAAGTTTAGAAGCTATACAACAAGTCAATAAGAGCTCCAAGATAGCTGTGAAGCTATTGAGAATGTTATTGTTTCTCTTCTTTATTTTTCTATGCAACTTCGTTTATCTCCTACCCTGCATAAAACTCAACTCCAAATGGGTCAAGGACTTCAACCGAGGACCTAACCTGATCCCCAAATCTGATTTTTTTAAAAAAAAAATAAGAAATAGAAATAAGCTTGAGCTCACTGATACAGGAAAGAATTTTCTAAACAGAACCCCAATAGCACAAGCATTATGACCAACAAGAAATAAATGGTATCTCAAGAATCTAAAAGACTTCGCTGCAAAAGACACAGGATTTGAATAAAGAGGCAGCCCACAGAATGGGAAAATATCTGGCAAAGGTCTATTATTTAAAATTTATAGAAAACTCAAAAAATTAAGCATTAAGAAAAAAACATTAATTTTAAAATGGTGCGTGAAACTAAACAGAGTTCTCAAAAGATGAAATACAAAATAGCGGGGAAAGATTTTTTTTCCCCCTTTGGATATCAGTATGGTGATTTCTCAGAAAATTAGGAAACAACCTTCCTCAAGACCCAGAAATACCACATTTGGGTATATATTTAAAGGATGCACAATCTTCCCACAAAGACACGTGCTCAACTATATTCATAGCAGCATTGTTTGTCATAGCCAGAACCTGGAAACAACCTAAATGCCCCTCGACCAAAGAATGGATAAGGAAAATGTGGTACATTTACACAATAAAGTAACACACAACAGAAAAAAATAATGACATCTTGAAATTTGCAGGCAAATGGATGGATCTAGAAAACATCATATTGAGTGAGATAATGCAGACCCAGAAAGACAAATATCATATGAGCTCACTCATAAGTGGTTTTTAAACATAAAACAAAGAAAACCGGTCTACAAATCACAGTCCCAGAGAACCTAGACAATAATGAGGACACTAAGAGAGACATACATGGATCTAATCTACATGGGAGGTAGAAAAAGACAAGCTCTCCTGAGTAAATTGGGAGCATGAGGATCATGGGAGAGGGTTGAAAGGGAGGGGATAGGTAGGGTAGCAGAGAAAAACGTATAGCTCAATAAAATCAATTAAAAACAAACAAAAACAAAATAGCTGGGAAAGGTTTTTTTTTAATGTTCAACATCTTTAGCCATTAGTGAAATGAAAATTAAAACTACTTTGAGATTTCAACATATTCTATACAGAATGGTCAAGATCAAAAAACAAATGATGACAAATGTTGGTGAGAATATGCCAAAAAGGGAATACTAATCGCTCACTGCTGGTTGGAGTACACGCTGGTACAATAACTATGGTAATTAGCATGAAGATTCTTCAAAAACCAAAATAGTTCTTCCACATGATCCCTCTATACAACTCTTGGGAATACCCAAAGGATTTTATATCCTACCACAGAGATATCTACTCATTCATGTTCATTGCTGCTATATCCACAATAACAAGAAAATGGAAATGGCCTAAATGTCCATCAAATAATAGCTAATGAAAAAGTGGCACATTGAAATATCAATTGGTTATTAAAAAATGAGCTGGGAAGTAGTGGCACATGACTTTAATCCCAGCACTCAGGGGACAGAGACAGGCAGATCTCTGTGAGTTTAAGGATGGCCTGGTTTACAGAGTGAGTTTCAGGACAACCAAGGCTACACAGAGAAACTCCACCTTGAAAAAAAAGGGAAAATAAATTTGTAGATAGATGGATAGAGCTACAAACAATCATTCTGAGTGAAGTACCCAGACCCAGAAAGATAAAAGTTGCATGTTTTTTCTCATTTCTTGGTGTTAGCTTGAAATCTTCAGATAAATAAATATGCTTAATTTGGAATACTCATAAAGGCCAGAAAATTCGTAAGGGGCCATAAGAGGTTTTCTAAGGAGGAGAGGTAGAAAGCGGTAGTATAAACAATAAATGGGATTAATGAACAAGAATGGTTAACTGGAGAGGGGGATAGAAGAGGGAATATGGTTAAGAATAAATAACTTGCCGGGCGGTGGTGGCGCACGCCTTTAATCCCAGCACTCGGGAGGCAGAGGTAGGCGGATCTCTGTGAGTTCGAGACCAGCCTGGTCTACAAGAGCTAGTTCCAGGACAGGCTCCAAAACCACAGAGAAACCCTGTCTCGAAAAAACAAAAACAAAAAAAAAAAAGAATAAATAACTCTAAAGACCTCTGGGGAAATTTAGGAAACATACCTACTACTCTAGATGATTCCTGATATAAGAATAGAATGTAGTTTACCCTGTAATGAGATCACAAAGCAATAACCTAACAAATAAAAAGCCTGGTGCTAGGAATAAGTTTCTTCTTCTGGAGCGGCTGGCCAGTGAGATCCCATAGACACCCAAATATTGCAGGTTACTGTTAATGCTATTATTTGCTCTCCAGAGTTTGATATTGTCAAATTTGATATTCCAAAATTTAGTAATTTATATTACTGAAGACACTACTTACCTACCTGAGTCACAGAACATTGAAAGAATGAGCTGGTATTGACCTAGAAGCTTCATCCCTACTGGCTTGCTTTCATGGTGCTAGAAGGTGCTATGCACACTTCTGGACAAAAAAACAGTTGCCATTGAGCTTCCACAGTTGTGAACCCTTCAAGTTACAATAATGACTAGTCTGGCAAGACATGCCCACTGTTGCAAAAGTGGCTTAAATGCCATGGGAGTAACCAATCACTCTCTAATTAGATGCAAGTTCTTCTCCAGAAGATGACATTCATACCTGGCACTATTGTTGAGCCAAAAACCTGTGACAAGACACATCATATCTATGCTCCACCCTTTCCTCCCAAGGTTCAGGGTTGTTTCAGAAGGTGGAAAGACTATAGGAGTCAGAACTGGTGGATGAGTACAAGAAAACTGTTCTCCAGACAAAAGAGGGAAATTACACACAGGAACTCAGAGAAGTTACAACAGCATGCACGAACGAGCCCCTTGCAATCTCAAGCCAGACCAAGTCCCAGCATGAAGAAGGGAGGAAGACATGAAGCCCGACACCTAATCAAGAATCTACTGGTAACTGATAGCTGCTAGGAGAAATAGAGCTGGGTTTCTTTAAGAGCATTGCCCCTACTAGGTCAACCATGCTCCAGTAGAATATCACATAATGCAGAGGATACAAAGTTGGGTTGATAGGGAAGGGAGGTAGACTTGGTAAGAGTTGAAGGAGGGGTGAATACGGTCAAATTTTGTGTGAAATCCTCAAAGAAGAACACTAATTTTTAAAAAGGGAATAAATAATAAAGACAATAAGCTCCAATTTTAGAGTTTTTTTTTAGAAAGAACACACACACGCGTGCGCTGGAATGTCAGTTAAGGCAGATATTGTTGAAAACAATACCAGAGCTTCCAAAACACTTATAAAGGAACTACCATACGCTCTAACAATCACATTATAACATGTACATCTAAAACAAACCCACTGTTTTTTGTTATGTGGTGTGGTGTGGTGGTAGGGGGTTGAAAATATTGAGGACATTGAAATCAAACTAAGCGTCCATCACAGATAAAAGAATAAGTAAAATGTGATACCTGTACACACCGGAATACCACTCAGCCTTAAAAAATGATGTGGGAATTCTACCATTTGGGACAGTGTAGATGAAACTGCGAAAATTTATGTTAACCTAAGATAAGTCAGGCACAGAGAAAGAAGTACTCTATAACTTCACTTACAAGTAATATCCTTAAACGTTAGACTCATAGAAACAGACAGTAGAATAGAGGCTACTAGAGGCTAGCCGTCATGCAGCAGGAACTGCAGTGATGCAATGAGAGAAAATTCAGGGTACACTAAGGCCCACATTAAGTTAATCCAGAAGGAGTCACATGCTCTGAGCAAGTTTGTCTACTTGGCTCCTCATCAGGGCCTTATGGGAGAAGATAGTCAGAGGAGGGTCAGAAGAAATCCTTTAAGTGTGGAAGGTTTGAGGGGTTGTCCCTTGTAGTATGGAGTGGCGGGCCGCTTCCCACCACCCGGCTAGCTTTACCCGAAATAATTACACGGAAACTATATTCATTTAAACACTGCCTGGCCCATAAGCTCTATCCTCTTCTTGGCTAACTCTCATATCTTGCTTAACCCATATTTAGTAATCTGTGAAGCACCACGAGGTCTTACCGGGAAAGATTCAGCATGTTTGAGCTGGGTCCATCTTGGGCTGGAGCTTCATCTCATTTGCCCCGGAGAGGAGAGGCATGGCGTCTGGCTCACTTCCTCTTCCTCCCAGCATTCTGTTCTGTTTACTCCACCCACCTATGTTCTAACCTATCAGGCCAAGCTGTTTCTTTATTAATTAACCAATGAAGACAACAGATTGATATATGACACTCCCACATCAGTCCCTCTGGGGGAAAACATAGACTGGGATGTCTTATAGAAGAACTTAGACTTTGGGTTCTGGTGGAAGCAAGTTCAGCCCCAAATCTCCTTGTGACTTTGGATGGTCCCGTTGACCCCTCTGTGTGTCGGGATCCACTCCATGAAATACAGCTGTGTGGCACGATTAATAAAAACCCAGAGACAGAAACTGGGGTTCAACCTGAAGGTCAGAAAAGCAAAACAGCCAGCCACTGGCTCTTACCTCTACCTTAGTCCAAAATGGCAACCCTGCCTCTAGGAATCTCAAAATGGGACTGTGTCTGTGAGATGTCTCCTCCCATTTTATATCCCTCTCTAGAGCTGGGATTAAAGTGTAAACCACTGGTATTAAAAGCATACACCACCTGGTTTCTATGGCAAACTAGTGTGGCTCCTGGGATTAAAAGAGTGTGTTACCACTGCTGGGTCTGTAAGGCTGACCAGCAGGGCTCTTTTACTCTCTGACCTTCAGGCAAGCTTTATTCATTAAAATACAAATGAAATATCACTACACAGCTGAATTAGATCATAATAATTATATAGATTAAGCATGATCTTTTTCTGTACACAAAATGAAGGTCACTTGAGTTTAGCTATTGCTTACAGTTTTTCCACAGTTATTGCTACTATTTCTCTATTGTTGCATTTCCACTGTTCTGTAGGTTTACACCTCTGAGTGGTTTTAAAGTAGAATCTGTTAACTTTCAAAACCCATACAACAGCCTTAAGAGGAAACAAAAACATGCTGTGGTTTTGTGAGAGCTGAAAGTGAGCCTTTCAAACTCCTCTTCACTTCCAGATACTGAATAATGCACAAGTTCTTGCAATGATACATAATGAATGAGAGAGCTTACATTTATTGAATTTCTATTAAATGCCAGACTCTGGTCATAAAATTCATATACGGTATTTCATGTAGCCTCTTTAAAGGAGCTGCAAAGCAGAGAACTTCCCCCTCTAATGGATGAACAGATAGGTTCAGAGAGACTAACATTTGGAAGACTATACCAAGGATCAAATCAAGTTTTTTTCCCCCATGATATTTTATTCCAATGGTTGGTGTGGGAGGTCTTGTGGCTCCCTTCTCCAACAAATGGTTTAAAAATTTCTGTGTTAGTTAGAAAGGAAATGGAAGCCATTCAGGCTTGAGGTCCTTTCTGGCCATGCTCCCAATCTCATAGAATACAGGAAATTATTATAGATGTGTTACAAAAGGATACTCATTACATTCAAATGCTCTGCAGGAATTGACTTCTTCCTAAATGCTGTAGGGAATGTCCAAAGCTTGGCTTTGAGAAGTTAGAGAAGAACTGCTGAGATGGGGGTGTGGTGATATGAAAGAAGGGAAAGAGGGCCAGCAGTGAGGGCATTGTAGCTACAGCACAATACACAGCAATGGTGTCTTAAGTTCAGAAAGGTTGTGAAAATAAACATACAGCCATTTGCAGCCATCTTAGCCTCCTTCTACCCATACAATCATTACTCAACCCTCTGCTCCCCGTCAGTCATCTCCCTGTTGAAGAAATCTTGCATCTGCAGCATTAATGAAAGAAAACAGTGAAGAGGATTCAGAACACCACACTGTCAGAAGGGCAGTGTGAATGAATCCTGGACCTACACTGATCTCCCTTAATTCAACAGCATCTTTTGTCTCAAAAGAAATTATAAACTCATCCAATCTTACTCATGACTGTCTACTGCACACAATCTGCAACAAATTTCATAAAGCTTGGCTGACTGGTTTGACTTCATGTTGGAGGTTGCAAAGCTCACTAAGCCTGTTATAAGGCAGGAGTTGCTTCCAACCACTCTTGTTGTATATAAGGTTTCTTAATGGGCTCTCAGAATAGTTGAGTTGATTCTCAAAGAGTATAAAGGCTTTTGATGGAATAAACCACACTTGCTTGTCTTTTCCTTGTCCCTCAACATTTCGAGTTTACTTCTGTTTTTGTTTCACATTCTCTGTCTTACTCTTCCAGGGACCATGAACTCTGAAACAAAAGAGGACAACAGGTTTGTTGTGCTTGTCATTTTCTTCAAAGACAACACAGCACCTGGCTTCCCAGTGAACCCTAAGCTCTTATGCTCTGATTTGTACATGAAATAGTCCTTGCAGACTCATGTTAAATGTTTGGTCCCCAGCTGGAGGGGGGGTGTTTTGAGGGTAAGTTGTGGAAATTTTAGAAGTAGGGCTTCATTGTATGTGTGTAAGGGGACATGGCTTGGGAGATGGTGCCCGGTCCTCAGTCCCTTCCTCTCTATTCCTTTCCTCTATGCATGAGGTGAACAATTCCTCACACATGGTCCTGCTTCTACAATGCTTGGCATCATCATAGGTCCAGAATCAACAGAGCCAATGCCCTGAAACTGTGAGCCAAGATAACCCTTCCTTCATTCTCTCCTTCCTTCCTTCCTTCCTTCCCTCCTTTCTTCCTTCCTTCCATCCATCCTTCCCTTCTTTCATCCATCCTTCCATCCACCCATTGTTTAAGTCAGATATTTTGATACATTATAAAAAAAATTCTAATAGAATATATTCATTGAACTAGTGACTAGATGGAAAGCTGGATGGATAGAGAAGAGGAATCATACCACATCTGTCTATGCAGATTTCTGAGATTCTTCACCTACAAAAGGCAGATGATAGGATATGTCAACTTCATCCTGCCAGTTGTCTCCATGGGTTGGCAGTTGTGAATTTTCTAGATATGAAGGTGTTGACAAACTTCTAGGGATGCAGGATGCAGAAAGATGGGATGGAGCAATGGACTGACAATCGGGCCCGACACAATCACACAGGCCTTACTACAAACTGCTTCACTTTGTGTGTTTACTGAACACTGACTGCACTGCCATCTGGGTAGTTCTTTTTTCCTTTCTCTACAATTTTTAAAGCAATCCAATGACTTTTTGCTTTTAGAACTGGAAAAAAAAAGGTCACAATTATTCACAGTATTTATTTTGCATTTCCCACACATTCAATTTTGTGACAGACAGAAATGAGAGAGTCATAAAGAAAGCAAGCAGCATCATCCCTACCAAAAAGGTACTGAGCATTTAACTTCAGGGCTTGAGAATCTGATTTTTTCGGATACACGGCTATGCTTTGTGCATGACTTCCTCTCCTAGCAGACATGACCTGAAACTGGTGTAAATGCAGCTTTCCCATGTATGACTTTCCAAGTCCAGGCAAGAAGCCAAGCAAGCTCTCTCATGATTGCAACACTAAAAGACACTCTTGGAGACCACTGAGATTTGTAAAGAAATCTGGGCACATTCTTTGCAGAGTTTAGGGGTAAAGAGAGTTCTTGGAAAGGGATCATAATAATTAATAGGTTTTTAAAAGAAGTAACTATGTTTTGGTTTAAAAGATGTTCTTCAAAAGCCTCATTTTCCGACTGAATATGAATGACAATTTGGTGTTGAACTGGCAATTTTTAAGCTGGTGGCTAGCCTGATAAAAGGTTCTGTCTGTGGCTTTTCTGTATTCGCCAACCAGAGCACAGTTTTTCCTAGAGAGTGACAGACTTTGGGAGATGGGAATTTGGATAAAGAGTGGTGCCACCTTGATAACAAGCTTTCTGCTTGCCAGGGAGTAAAGTGTCACATGCCAGAAGACCTTCAGCCGTCACAGCAGGAGACAGCCCTGCCGCAGGCACCAGGAACATAATATCTGCTAAAGCGAAGATGCGACATACCATAGGCTAGAGCAAAAACAATATGGAGTTGAGAAGCAATGTTGACACAGCCATTTGTAGCTTCTGGACTGGCAAGTGAGTCGTAAAGTTCTGCAAAAGATGACATCTGTGAAGGCACAGGAGGCATGAACCTTCCTTTATCCACAAAGCAAGGAGTTTGAGCCTCTCTCTCTCTCTCTCTCTCTCTCTCTCTCTCTCTTTTCCTACCTCCCTCCCTCCCTCTCTCTCTCCCATTCTCTCTCTCTCCTCAGAAAGCTGGAAGAGGATGACGTCAGGCTAGACCCATGCCACACTCTCGCATGAGAGAGCTAAAAGAGTTGATTTTTCAGAAGTAGTGAGAAGAATGGGAATTACCAGAAGCCGGGAAGGGTGGAGAAGAGGATACAGGGTGGGGTGTGGGTGCAGGCAACAGAAGGAAAAGTCTCTGGTGCTCAGTAGCACAGTGGATGAAATGTGGTGGATAAAACTTGAACATACATTTCATATATGATAAAGAATTTGAAAATGTTCCACTTGGAGAAATGACCTGTGCCTCACATAATGGGCTTGCTGGTTACTCTAATGTGATCTTTACATGTTATGTGCCTGTATTTAAAGAGTAACCAAAAATATCTTTGATTACTTTGTGTCAAGTAAAATTTAAAATACTAAATTTGTTTTAAAGAATAAACACCACAGAGAAATGAGGTGACCCTATACTATGCACCACGTACAACGTTAGCAACCCTCTCTGTTACTGAGACTGAATATGATATTGTTTCTCTGTAAATATTTATAATTCCTCTGACAAAAAAAATGAACATGTGAGTGTCAACGAAGTAGCTCAGGAGGTAAAATTGCTTGCCACCAGACCTAATGACCTGATTTCCGTTCCCAGATTCTACATGGTGGAAGGAGAGAACCAACTGCAGAAGCTTGTGCTGTGACCCCATACATGTGCTGTGATATACCTGCACACACGCGTGTGTGTGTGCACAGACACAGGGTGAGAGCCTGTGTTTGTAAATAATGTTTAAAAAGAAAGAGCACAGTACAATATTGCACACCTTTAATCCCAGTACTCAAACGGAAGAAGCAGATGGATCTCTGTGAGTTTGAGACCACCCTGATCTACATAGTGAGTTCCAGGCCAGCCAGGGCTGCACACTGAAACCACGTGAATCGGAGTACTCCCACACAACAGAAAGCACAGGTCTGCGTATGCCTAAAGGATAGTTTCCATGTGTGATAGCAAATTCTTACAACAACACTGGAATCTCACCACAGAACAGACACATTTTGCTGCCTGCAGCCATACAACCCATCTGTGGGTCAAAAAGGGACCAGGCCCCTTGTGAACAGGGAGCAATTTTACATCTGGAACGTCCAGAAACTAGGCTCTTGTGATTTACTTAATGTTGTTTGAGGGCACATTTCCCTAAACATTACTGTCTAGAGACCCAGACCACATAATTTAAAAAGAGACCACTCACGCATGAAAAGCTAAATTCCTAAGCAGAATGGTGTTTTTCTTCCTTTGGTTCCATGACAGAATAGTAGTCAGGGCTGCAGAGAAGGCTCAGCAAAGGTGCTTGATGCGCAAGCGTGAAGACTTGAGCTCGAATCCTAGCACCCACAGAAAAACACCAGACACAGCTGCATGGACACCCATAACTACAGTGTTGTGGAGGGCAGAGACAGAGGGATTCCTAGGACTTGCTAGCCACCAGCCCAGCTCCATGTTCAGTGAGAGACCCTATCTCAAAGACAAAGGGAGAGAACAGGACACCTAATGTTCTCCTCTGCTGTCTCACACAGGCACATACACCGAATACACACATGTTTACACACTCCCTTACAAACGGATAAGTAAAAGTCAATGAAAGCTTGGCCTACCTAAACCTTATGTCTTCAGCTTTGAAAATAGCCCATGTAGGTTGGACACAGAAGGATTATGCTTGCTTTGTCCTGTTGGTTAGCAAACTTGGTTGGTTGTTTGATGTGGTTTAATTTAAAATGGGTGAAAAGAAAAAAATGCAGCCAATTTTTGAATCTCTCAACACATTGAATGTGGTCTTGTTTGTCAGGCACAGGGCAAACCTCTGACCCCACCACCCAAGCCCAGGAAATAAATTACCACTTGTCAAAACAAAAATGGAAGCTTTGCTTCCACCAGAAAATTTGACCACATAGCCTCCTCCTACAGTTTTTTTTTTCTAGAAATGATATCTCCCTCTTTGTCCCTCTACGTCTCTGCTGAGAACCCTAGCCCAAATAATTCAGACATTCAAATGTCAGCTCTGAGGGGACATGCAAAGGAGCGGTTTTCATTTTTAATTTCCATTGCATAATTTTTCCTTGGCTCAACATTTCTTTGAGCTCTGCGGGGTTGTCTGTAGGGTATAATCAATGATGCAAACCGATCCAAAATGTGGATGAACGCACGTTGGATGAAGGAAAGAGCACTGGGAATATCTACTGGATTCCCCAGAATTTAGTGTTTATAATTGCTTCAGGATGAATGTGTATGCGAGAGGAAAAGCCAAAGTTTCTCCCCTGACAACTTAGCCTCCAGGCGCACGGAGTTTTAAAGCATAAGTAGAATTCCCCTTGACTGTCTTTAAAAAGGTTGCATGAGCAGAAGCCAAAAGAGATCACGGTTGGCTCTGAAGTCCAACCCAAAGTGTTGTCCAACATTTGCATTAACTCAGCCTCCCTCGAAGGTTTTTGGTGACGGGAGGGAGAGGGGGCTTGGCAATCTGGTTCACATCTGGTTGTCTGGCATTAACTTGAAAACTCACTGAGTTCTCAGTCTGAAGATGCTGGGGGACCCTTGTAGATAAAGCATGATCTTGAAAAGTGTGAAGAAGCAGATGACTCTCTCAAATAGAAAATTCAACTGCAGGAGACAAGCACCCAACAGGCTCTCTCAAAGACGCTATTTTTCTCTTCCCAACACCCTCCCTGCTGACACCACGGGAACCCACTTCTCCACTCATTACCAACTCTTACGAAATGAAATATTATTTGAAAACCACCACAGTCGATTATACATATTTTCTCATTTTCAGACTCCTATTTGATCACCATCAACAACTCAGTTTTAGAAAAATCCATTATCTTTCCTAAAGTCCTCACGAGTAGAATCTGGATATTTTATCTAGATTTTTTTTCTTTAAAACACAAGAACATTCTTTGAAGGTTTAGTTTCTCACTCAACTATTTTCTTTAAGGCATCAAATGAATTTCTCAAGGCTTCAGGTATTCAGATCAGGAAGCACTTGTGTAATTAAAGGTTTGTGTCAATAAAAAAATTCTGTGCAAAACTCCTAAAGCCTCCTAGGATTGGGTCAGCAGCTGGGTCTAATGCCTTAAATCATCACACACCCAGGAGCATTGTTATTCTCTCAAAAGACACAGATTCCCGACTTGGTAGATGGATGAAACTGGAGTATCTGTTGACATTGGTAAAACCACAGGTGGCCCCTTAGGACACCCGCTTCCGGGTCAATTCAGCGTTGCTAAGAATCTCCTGTGTGACTACCCGTTGGGCATAAGGTAGGGATTACCAAAAACACAGACCTTACATACAGGGAGTATAATCTAGTAGCAGGCTGCTTTCTATGATGCTCTGCCAGGATATGGATGAAGCATGTGTACCATACTCCCAGAACTCAGGCGAAGATGTAGGCAGTTCTCCCAATAGGAAACCAAAGCCCATATACTAGTCCCCTCTTGTAAAAAATGTTAGGCATAGATGAATGAAAAGACTTCATTACAGCAAAAGTTTGAGTGTATTCTCAGGTTTACAAGGGTTTGATAAGTGATGGATCTTCATAACGTAATAAATCACTAGTAAAAAGTATCAACATTTATTATGTAACTTTCACCAGTTATATGAACTCTCTGGTTCATTCACATGGAGATTTAGTTACTTTTCTGGGAACTATTTTACAGAGTACAAATCTGTTTTTCCTCTGTATCTTCTTCAGTGTAGGGTAAAAGGGACAACGGAAGCAGGAAACCAATCAATTACTGTGTACCATGACTCTGAACCCAGAGTCAGTGAAAGAAACACATCCTGTATTTGAGACCTGGGCCAGGGAAAGAAACATCTTTATCCCTGAACCCAGGACTATAGACATGTGCCCTGGCTCTGAAATTAGTATCAAAGAAATACACTTAGTCCCTAGAATCAGAGCCAGTGAAAGAAATATGCCCTGGTCCTAAGATTAGAGTCAAAAGCTAAAAGGACCAGTGAAAGTTTGGCCACGAAGTCAGAGCCACCTCTGCCCCTGCCCAACTGCCCAAATGAACCAACCAATCTCTTGGCAAGAAACCAGCCAATCACTGAGCACCCTGAATCTGAATCTGGAGTCAGTGAAAGAATCACACCCTGTATTTGAGGCCTGAGCCAGGAAAGAAACATCTCTATCCCTGAAGCCAGAACCAAAGAAGCATGCCCTGACTCTGAAATTAGTGACAAAGAAACACACTTTGTCCATAGAATCAGAGCCACTGAAAGAACTCTGCCCTGGTCCTAAGATTAGAGTCAAAAAGCTTTAAAAAAAAAAAAAAGACCAGTGAAAGAAACACAGTTTGGCCATAAAGTCAGAGCCATTTCTGCCCCTGACCAACTAAACCAACAAATCCCTAAGCAGGGAAAACTAACCAATCCCCTTCTCCCTGGAAAAAACCCGCCCCTAAGAAGCCCTATATAAGCCTCTCCACCATTTCAGTTAAAGGCTGCCCTAAAGCTGCCATGAGGCTGCCACTCTCCTGGACTCCTCCTTCCCAAATAAATCTCTTTCTCAAGAGTCTTGAATGACGACCTTCATTCACCATTGCAGACTAGAAGAACCTGGATTGGACATCCCTTAGGGGACTGAGCTGAAAAACCTGGCTAAGATGCTCCCTAAGGGGCCTTGGCAAAGTGAAGCAGAACAGAAGAACCTTGCTAGGATGCTCCTTAAGAGGCGAGAAGCGGGCGGGGGATGAACAAAGTGGAGCAGAACAGAAGAAACTTGTTATGATGCTCCTTAAGGGGGCTGAGCAAGGTGGAGCAGAAAATAGTAACAACTTTTCTTCACTGGAGTGCTACATTCCTGCAGTGGATTCCCTTTAGCAGAATGTTAGCAAAAGAAGAAATATCTTGGGCCAAAGAAGAAGCAGATATCTCTGCTAGGACGTTCCCTTAAGGGAACAGAGCAGAACTCAGTGGTAGGGGCTCTCTCCAGAAGAAGAGCAGGATCACTATATCCTGTGGAGAGACCATCCCCCACCGCACCCCAGCTTCAGGTAGCCTGGCTTCCCAGTAGTCAGGAGACCTTTCCTCCAGGGCTGAGCTGTCCAATTGGAGCTCTAATCTTCAGAGTTGAACTGTCCTATATTACAGCTCCTCCCCTCCAGAACTGTCCCATTGCGGTTCTAAGTATATGCTGGCTTCCCGATAAGTCAGGATATCCCTGAAACAGTACTGTAACACATTACCCTACATTCAGGCCATGTAAGTGCGTGCACACACATAAATGTGTGCTTCTAGGAATGGAACCCTTTCTTGGAGCATGCCAAGAAGCATTCTTTCATAAAACAATATCACAGCACTAATATTATTTACATATTGGTCATACTTCCCAATTTTGTAGTTTAGATAAACTTCTTCACCAAGCAGTGGTGTTAAGTGTACATCCCTTCTGCTTCCAACCTATTATCATCTCTTAATTGTCTTACTTTCTGTTCTCACAGGTTCCCCACTGTCCATTTCAGTGAAAACCAAAGGTGCTGCTCGCTGTGTCTCCATCATTGTGGTCTTTCTCATTGTACTGGTTTTCAGAACTTCGGGAGTTGGCATCATCCTTTGGTAAACGCAAGGTTGAACTTACAGCAATCAGGTGTTACTGTGGTGCTGTTAGACTATTCAGTATAAAATCCAGACTTTCTGTTCAAAACTGTCCAGGAAGGAGAATGAAGCAGACATGATTGAAAGGAACGAAAAGACAAGCCCAGAAACTGCTCCTCTCAGCTCCTTTCTGCACTGGGGGTTTGGTTTTCTCAACCCAGGGGAGGGTCTTCCACACGTGACAGAACACCTAGCCACTGAAGACCCAGAGCTTCAAAGCTGTTCCCATAGAAAGGTCCAAATTATCGCAGATCCACTCTGGGGCTCCCCTCAGGGAAGACTTCGATCACGTGTCAGGTCCTCATGCTGATCCTTAGGTGATGCCCGTGGTGTGAAAAGGCATGGGGGTGAAAGTGTCACGGGGGAGGAGAAGAAGTATTTCAAGAGACTGACTTCTGGGCATCTTCTAAAATGAACTGAAAGAAGGACTTTAAAGAAACAGCTGCCTACCAGTATCTAGAGCATCGATGCTCACCATGATACCCATTGTTCGAAGCACGCTGCAGATTCCTTGACTGGTAAATAGAGAACTAACATGTAGCATAAATATGTACCACAGGATACTAGTCAGCTCTAAGAAGGGAAGGAAGGGATTCTAACACTTGCTACTACATGATAAATCTGGAAGATGCTAGGTTCAATGAAACAAAACAGAGACAAAAAGACTTTAAAATGGCTAGGATGACACATGGTATAGTAGGTGTGTTTTTATCATAATAAATAATTCGTTTTTTATAAGAAGAGGCAGTACTCTTCTTATTAAAAGGACATGATTATTGATACAAGATCATTGACTAATAGCTAGTGCAATACAGAAGGACTATAATTCATTGCACAGATGAGATAGGCCTTAGGGAAGGGCGAGTACAGAAACCCTGTGTCACACTGATGAATGAAAAGGAACCCTATCCAGCCAAGCCACGCTTGAGTAAAGCAAGCAGAAAAGATGAAAATATCAAAGCTGCCAAAAGGTTCTTGCACGTATCTGTGATTTTCACCTAGACATTAGGGCCTTTGGTTCAGCCTGTAAGAAACAAAGAAATCAGTGACAGACTGAACACACAGTTTGATGTCCCAGCTACACGCTTTTAAAATTAAATACAAACCAAATGCAAAGTCACAATATCAGAGAGATTCGAAAATTCTGAAGCTATATGATTAAAGAGACTCCCAGGTATGTACCTCAGAAAAACTTAGTCAAATCTCTCAGGAAATATGGGTTAGAAACCTCCCTAACAATGATACGTGAAATGGGAAAATATCAAGACCAACTCAAAATGTCCTTTGGCAAGAGAATGGCTCAATAGTGCAATGTTTTTTTTTCTTACGATACCAATACAATATGTGATATCATATTAGTATGATACTGTGCAGTGGTAAAACTAATTAAACATTAATACAGACAGATCCTCAAGAATAATGTTGAATAAAATAAATTATAATTCATACATGTTGAAAAATTGCTTTTGAAAACACCAATAAGCAAATCTCTATAGAAATGCAAGGGATAATAACAATTGCAAGGGATAATAACAATAACAATTATCCCTGAGCAGCCAGAGAGGAGAATATTAAAAGCAGGTCAATAGTTGAGGTTAGAATATATTGAAAGCCTTTTGCTTCTTAATCTGGTTGCTAAACATGGAAGTACTCAATTCATTTTAAATCTAAACCGGACATAAATGTTATAGGACACAGTTGATAGAAAAACACGTGTTTAGGAAGATAAATAAAGAGGAATGCTTTCCATATGCCCATCAATAGATGCCAGAGAAGTAAATTATTACATAAAAGATCTGGCCACAGCCGCGCAGTGGTGGGCTGAAGTCGGCCACCAAGATTGAAATGTGCAGTGCACGAGACTAAATTTCATTTTGTACCCATCTCTTGGAAGCTCTCCTTTTTTATTATTATTATCTCCTGACACTTGGAAAGCAGAGGAGAGCATAATGGAAAGGATGAACCGAGAACGCAGCTGACATTTGGACGCTCTGCCCAAGAGGCAGGGAGCGAGAGGCGTTTGCAGCTTGTGATTAAGTTTTACATAGCAGCTAGCAGGGAAAAGGTGAATCTGGAGCCCCGCCTGAGTGTGTTCTCATTGCAATGCTCCGTTGCTTACAATGGGTGGTTCAAATCACAGCTCCCAGCGCGTTATGTAAAGCCTTACCCCATGAGCGAAAACATTTCTGATTAGTACACTCCCCAGGTAACGCACTGTGCTCTGTTTACTCAGCTTATTTCAAACGTTGGCAGGGGAGGGGGCCCGAACTGTACACAGAGAGAAACGGATAAGCTGCCATGTGGCTTTCTGCTTTGGTTTGGCAGAGCGTATGCTTGAAACGCTATGCAGATACTGAGGTTCGCGGGCACTGAAATCACTCTGCCTTTCTATCGGAGAGCGTGCTGAGTCTCTGCTGTAATCTCAACATTCGGTCCTGGGCTACATGACTTCTTCTGGGACTTAATGTGTGTTTGAAAGACTCCCACATTCCAGGGATTTAAAAGTGAGTCATAGCGCTGACATGTGTGTCTAGAATGATGGCTATCATTGGAAAATGTCTCTTAACTCATCCAAGCAGCTGAAGCAGTCCCTAGTCATTTTGTTCTAAAAGGAAAATTCTCCCAGGATAGAAGTGGAATAGTGTCTGTTTCACCCGTGTCTCTCTGAGGCCACAGAATATTGTCCAAAGAATATTAGATTCCGAGAAGAAGTAGAATCAGTGACCTCACAACAACCGAGATGGCGAACAGGACACATGTGAGGGAAGGAGGATGCATAGGGAAAATGAAATTGCAGCCTAAATTATTTGTGACAGAGCCACACACATGGACAATCGCTCAGGAAAGGGTTACTCGGAACGACACACGTGAAATAAATTTACAGAGCTGGGGAAATCTTCCAATAGTTACAAAACAAAAGAAGAAGTAATCCAAAATTGAAACAAAGTCTCCACTCATAAAAATCAGCCCAAAGAGACAGAGCCAGTTGTAAATACTGCAAGGCTGGATTGCAGGGCCTTCTTATTGCCAGTGTTCTCAAGATTTATTTGACATTCAGTAACACATATTAATTTCTCTAAATATACCCTCCAAAATTAAGTTTCTGAACCATCTAAAAATATATCAGTATGCCAATGACAGGTACATTGCTTAAACTAAACAAGCATCATGTGGATAAATGTGTGTCACATCTTACCTAAGGAAAGAAACTGAAAACAAATTCGACTTCACAGAGCCTGAAACTAGGTATGGTAGCACGTACCTACAATCCTGCCACCTAGGGAAGGGGAGGCAGGAGGATCAGGAGTTCAAGGCCAACCTCCGCTGCACAATTTGAGTCCACCTGCGATACATGAGACCTCAACTAAGATACTAAACAAAGAACAAAACCTTGCTTTGGGGACTTTGAATTCACTCACTAGGAAACTTGTCAAGAGCACAGACAGCTGGGGCGAAGTTCAGTGGGAGAGCCCTTGTCTCGCATGTGCAGAGCCCTGGGTTCCACCCCTAGTTATGCCAAAAAGCGGGAGAAGGAATAAATAAAGGAAATTATGTCCTAGATATCCTAGGAATGATTACAAAGACTGGTACTCAAAGAAACTCAGAAACTGACATTTTTCCTTACAGTCCCCAAGTCACTTCAAAAGTCATGATCTTTACAGGGTTCTAATGGCCTTGCTTCATGTCAGCAGTCTACACAGAAGAGAAGTTCTCCACAGGCTAATAGTGTGAGGGCGTGGGGCGGGGGCAGAGGCAGTGAGTCCTTTCCTGTCACTCTTCAGTCCCTCCTTCCTATTGGAATCAGCAGAGGGAGAGACGAAGCAGAGAGTGCTAATCAGAGAGCAAGCTGACATCATCCCAAGTACCACCCCTAGATGGTTAGAAATGTCTCCAGGCCTATACTGGCACAGTCCCTCAGGCCCTATTTAGTATTAAGATTCAGTGGCAAAGGGACCCATGGGTGATTTGCAATGTCTGCCCTTCACAGGCGTGTAAAGCAAGTAGCATCCCTAGCTCCTGTTTGTCATCCTTACATATTACTCCTCTCAGCCCTGACTGCTCTGGAGATTTCTTTTAGCATAGATTCCTTCAGAACAGCTTTTTGTCCAAAAGTTCAATCCTTTAGAGTAGCACATTTAACCTTGTAGCCACTTGATGGAGGGGAACACATGGAGAGAAGTTGGCTTTGCTGAGTTTGTCAATTTCTCTCAGTGAAGAGGCAATTTCATTGAGTTAACAGACCTGAGGTACAGTAAACATGCTTCTCACAGGTATATTCACAAGGTAGTATAAATATCTCTCGTCCACTAATGGTGTCCTGAGAGAGGACCAGTAGAGGCCCAGGCAGCAGCACTGGAATGTGCCAGAAGAAGCCCTGTGGAACCCCTCATGTGAATGGGGTTGCTGAAGACAGCAAAGTAGAATAACCATAAAGCACAATGCACGAAACTCCACCTCTCTTTAACAAAAAAGTATCCATAAAAATCAGATCATTCTGTTTACTGCAAGGATCCTCTTCAATAAAGCAAAGATAAAGTCAAAGTCAATTATGGCCATGAGTTTAGATACAAATGGGATCAGAACAGAGAAGGAGCCAGATTGTTACACCAGGCACTTTCAGAATGAAAGGTGCCAGCTATTCCTTCCACAGCACCCCAGGTACTTCTCTCAAACATGGAAGTTAAGAGACAAAGGGAAAATGTACCTTTACCTATGCTATAAATTTTAAGTATTTGACCTTTGGGGTTTACTTACAGTACACTCTTAATATGAGCTAGTGGTTCTAGCCTGTAATGTTTAACTTTGTCAACTTGACAAAACATGGAAAGTCTCAATGAGGGAATCTACATCGAACGTCTTATGTCATGTGTAAAGGATCGTCTTATTTAAGTTAGTTGATGTGAGACGTTCCAGATCACACTGTAGGCAACATTATTCCCTAGACACCACATCCTGAACTGTATAGGAGTGGAGAACCCGGACTCGCTGAACATAGCAGACAATGAGGACTACTGAGAACTCATGAACAATGGCAATGGGTTTTTGATCCTACTGCATGTACTGGCTTTGTGGGAGCCTAGGCAGTTTGGATGCTCACTTACTAGACATGGATGGAAGTGGGTGGTCCTTGGACTTCCCACAGCGCAGGGAACCCTGATTGCTCTTTGGGCTGAGGAGGGAGGGGGACTTGATTGGGGGAGGGGGAGGGAAATGGGAGGCGGTGGCGGGGAAGAGACAGAAATCTTTAATAAATAAATAAATTAAAAAAAAAAGCCCAAGTAAGGAAGTGAGCATATATGCCTTTGTTTCTCTCAGCTCTTTCCTGTGGATGCAATGTGACCACCTTCTTCAAGTTCCTGCTGCCGTGACTCCCTTGCTATAAGGAATGGCAACCTGGAATTCCGCTGAAATAAACCCTTTCTCCCTTAAGTTCCATCTTGCCAGAGTATTTTATCACAGCAATATAATTAAAACTAGGATGTAGTTCAGCCCTCTCACATAGCTGGGAGATTTCCTCCTCTCTGAGGACACTTTCAACCTCTGAATATCTGCACAATTCTTATGTCCTAAGGGGACACTTTCTTCTCCCAGCTGCCCCATAACTACAACTCCTTTCCTTCTAGATTATGCTTTGCTAAGGAAATTTGTAAATAGAGCTGTAATCACCCTGCCCATCATATTTCTTACAAGCTAGAGGCCTCCCTACTAGAGGTAGCGAGAAGAAAGGCCAGCAAGCATGGGAAATACTCTATGCTCTTTCCTGGTCTCTCTCTTTTAAACTTTATCAAAACGTGCTTGGAATCTCTAGATAAAGACCTTCTAGCCTGTCCTCAAGCTGGGGTTTTTGCCTCAGAGGTGTTGAGAGTAGTGCTTATTGCCTTCTTAAATTCATACCCATCCTCATGCTAAAAGATTCTCAAGAAGTAATTCTAATCATGGTTTCATGCCCAAAGGTTCCCAGTAGATTCTGGCTATTATTCTCTCTTCAAAATTCGATAACCCTAAGAGGTGGGTGTCTATTCCATCAGCTCAAAGGTCAGCCCCTGCTCTGTCTCTCAGGACTTAGCCTTCATTCACACTGCAGATTGGGTGGAAGATCTATAGACGCAGAGAAGAAAGAACATTCAGGAAGAACTAATTCAGGGGGAGAATTTCCTAAAAGTCACTCAAGAGGATATGTATGTCTCAGGATGTGATTCATTGTCCATGCATGTTTGTGGGATTTGTAGATTGGGGAGATGTTTTGTTTTGTCTTGAAACAGGATCTTACAGTGTATAACATGCTAATCTTAGGCGCTTGACCTTCCTGCCTCAGCCTCCCAGGTGCTAGGAATACAAGTCTATTCCACACAGTTGGTGTTAGGACATGAATTTAAGGACAGCCAAGCAGAGCTGGAATTCCAGTGTTCTGGTGACTTCAACAATATACACTGTCAAACAGAAGGGAAGCCAGAGAGAAACCAACACAGCTTACCAAAGTCCCCAAGTGGAAGAAACTGAAATAGTTGAAATTGAAAGTTGCCTGCTAAAGGAAGGAAAGGCAGCAAAGAACCAACTAGTTTTCAGGCAAAGATCAGAGACCCCTTTATATATAGAGGTCCCAAGACATTTTGCTTGGCTCTATCCATTTTTTCATTTTCTAATGAGTCTCATATATATATATACATATATACATATATATATATATATATATATATATATATATATATATATATATATCACAAATGCTGCACCCAGTTGCCCTGGTTCCAATCTATTGGTGTTCTGATCCTTTGTGGTTTCTATTCCCCTCACCTGAACAGCTCCTATTTCTCTACACAACTAAGCTCTGTTCATTCAAACATCAATGAGAGTTTTCTGGCTCTCATTCCCTTTCAGGAATGCCCTTGACACTCTTGCCTGCTGATAATTTGGAGACTGACAGTCTTTCCCCCCATCTAACTCAAAATCCCACGCTAAGTCCCAGTTTATATAAAGAAAAAAGTAATTTTACTTAATGAAGGAAAAAATGTGAGTGGATAAATAAGCAGTTGACTCCAAAGAAGAAGACAGCAGAAGGTACTCTGCAGCATGATAGGGGGCTCTTCAGGGTGCAAGCATGAGAGGACAGTACTGGGAGCCATTCTGCAGCATAGGGGGCTTGCAGAAGGCAACCCTGTCTCAGCAGAGCTCGAGCAGGAAATAGGAATGCTGTCTCATTCTGCTGTGGTGACATGCAGTGACTGTAGCAGGGAGGAATAAGTGGCCATGTGTCACAAGTAGTCAGTCAGCTTGGCTCCACACTGGAGAAGAGGACAAGGTGTCTTCCTACGTGAGTCTAACAAGCAGTTGTCATGGCAAGAACCTAGCAAGTAGAAAAGCAGGTTGCAGGTTGCAGTAAAATTTATGACCCTTTTCTGAGACTCACTTTTTCACTCTGCCAAACCAGAAGTGGGACATTGCTTAGCAATGCCACCAAGGGTGCCCTGTCTCCTGGGGATCATGGACGTAAGGACATTAAAGTTTCATGTGGTTTATTTTATCAGAATTCTCCATCCCCTGTGTCTTAGCCCTGAATAAGATGAATGCTTTCACTTCCGTTCTTATAAGCGTGCACCATCTTTTGTGCATTTTTGCAAGTGATTCTTCCTCTACGTCAGAGTCTGTGTGCATAGAAGATAACAAGCATCTGAACCCAGACAAGCCAAGAAAAGCATCTCATTTCTAGCTCTATATAAATCAGGTGATCAAAAATGGGAATGAATCCCTACTAAGGCTCACTAGAGTTGCTCCTTAGCTAAAATTTCTATGAATATTTTACCAGACTAGCTGAGAAAGGCCAGGTTTCACTGGTACCAGCTGCATCCCTGAGTCTACAGGGCCTCTACCTTGGATTTTTTATGTGCATATTCATTTTGGCTTAAGTTAAAGCATTTGGTTCTTGTTATCCACTTCTCAAAACAAATTCTATTGACTATTACTACCCAAAAAGTCATTAAAAATGTCAAATATTTGACATATGCTTTCTACCCTGTGTCAGTTTCTTCCAGCAGCCACACATTTTTTTGAAGACTGCTTGTCTTCTCAACATAAGTGTGTCCTTTAACAGTATACCTATGTTTAGAAGTCTCATGTACATAATGGGGGAAATATTAGAGAAGAGTCTGAGCTCTTTCTAATATTTTGTATTTTCTAAAATCCCAAAGATCACTATGGTCTTAATTTATTCCAGGTACAAGGACTTTATTGGGATGACATGGCTGATCATTCCTAAAGTCATCATTCCATCCCTCAAGAAAATGATACTTCCTAGTTATGTCTAATGGCACACACCTTCCAAGGCTAAGGTAGGAAGATTGGAGAACCAAGGCCAGATGCACTTGCTCATAGTGTAATAAAGAGCTAAATTCTTCCAGTAAATCTACGACTAAGGTAATATCAATAATCCTATTTTGTAGATAAGGAAACTAAAGTTTAGAGAAATTAGTAATATTCCCAAGTTTACACAGCTTCAAATCAGAGAAGAAGAAATCTCCATTGGTTGGAGCGGTTTGGGGAGACACCGCAGTTAGCAGGGTACGAGGCAATTCTATGAAGTGAAGAATATGAAAAGAAGTCACTTAAAATATCACAGGGTGGAGGAGGGGAATGAGGTTTTTTTTTCTAAGGGCCTGGATCAGAAAACCTCAGATCAGTACCTGACCTTAAGCAGTGGCTTGGTAGGAACCTACAGTCACTTACAAATCAATGTATCCAGGCATGTAGTATATGCTTTCTGAAGAGCTTAGAATTAATGATGCTCACACCTGTGGACAGGAATTGGCATTAAGGCCAAGAGGTAAATTGGAGTTACATTTTAGAATCTCTTTGTAGGAAACCTAGCCTAGAACTTCAACTAGAAGACTTTAACAGGCAGATCAGTTCCAAGCATTCATTCTAGCAGTAACAGTCTGTGTTATTGGAGGTTATTACTCAAACTCCCTGAGATCCTCTTTCCTTATCTAGAAAAGTGGGACAAGGATATATCTTTACCACAGGTTTAAGTATTACACTGTGTAATGTACTCATATCTCCCAAATGTACAGAATAACTAGTTTTGATTGGCAAGCTTAGGAATTCATAAATCATTCACTGTGGAATGAACCATGACTCCATTGAGGAGAAGATTAGGAAGGCATTCACAGAAAGCTAATGCATGCAGGTGGAATGGAATGAAAGAAAGAGACACATGCAGACAGTTCAATGTACCACTTTAATTATTTAATTATAATATAAGCGTGTGAATCTAGCTAGTGACTCCAGAAACAGGATGGAAAGCCAGAGGAAGACTCAGAGATGAGGCAATCATCTACAATTTTCCCCTACACAGTACCCTGAACTAAGACTCCAATATATTAGAGACTTCTATAAAGAATGATGAACCCTCATCTTTACCATTAATACTAATTGGCAAAATGCTCACAAACAAAAGCAGATAAAAAAATCCACAAATAAGGCAACATCCTGCCCAAATATTAGCATGCAGTGCACTGGGTCAGTGTTCCTTCCCACAGCTATTCTACTTCAATAGAATCAGCATTTATACTAGTCACACCTTGACTGCAAACACAAGTGTGGTCATTTGTATCTTGTCAAATGAATTCATGGTGCCTATTTCTGTCTAGTGAAATATTACACGAGAAGGTTAGAATTACTGGTTTGGAAGCAAAAGAAAGAAAATTCTTGAAGCCTAAAACAGTAAGTTACATTCATGTCTACGGAGTTCATAGACTGCAGTTTGGGACCACCCGCTGTTGGAGGAGGGAGCCACTTGCTTGGCCCAGTTGCCCAGAACTAAAATAATTACACAGAAACCATATTATTTAAATCACTGCCTGGTCCATTAGCTCTAGCTTCTTAATGGCTAACTCTTACATATAAATTTAATCTATTTCTATTCATCTGTGTATCATCATGTGGCTGTGGCTTACTGGCTAAAGTTTAGGCATCTGTCTCTGGCAAAATGGCTACCAGATGAGATGATGACAACCAATGGCAACTTCAGGCCTGGAAGAGTCTTCCTTTACCTACAACCCATTGGAACTGTGCACACATTGCCACATGCTTCATATATACCACAGAGCATCTCTTCTGCCTGTGACTGAGCAGGTAGAAATGCATACATCTCTCTCTGCCCTCCTCATCAGCCACAAATATATACTTTAGAGAAAGGCACAGTAGTGAAGACAGGAGGGTGAGAGGGAGGGAGGGAGGGAGGGAGGGAGGGAGGGAGGGAGGGAGGGGAGGAGAAAGAAGAAGGGAGAGGTATTAAGGGGAGGATCCAGAAAAGATGGTACTCAGCTGTAATCATAAGAAACTGGAGAGCCGGGGTGGGAGAGGGCAGTAGTGGCGCAAGCCTTTAATCCTAGCACTCAGGAGGCAGAGGCAGGCAGATCACTGTGAGTTTGAGGCCAGCCTGGACTACAAGAGCTAGGGAGAAAGGAAGGAAGGAAGGAAGGAAGGAAGGAAGGAAGGAAGGAAAAGAAACTGGAACTCTGCTCTGGTCAAACCCCTGTGTGACTTTGGGATGTTCAGTTGGTTTCACTGACTGTCAGGTTCCCTCATCAGTGACTAAACATAGTTAAGCTGTGTGGCTTTCATGACACAGTGTGTTCAGGCAAGTAATCTGCATCTTCAGATACAGGGAGGGAGAACCTCACGGGGCTTTCTTACCCTGGACATAACTCCCTCTGATTTCATTGAAAATGAAAATGTTTCCTTTTCTTGAAGAAGGATGGACAGACCGCTGTTAGCGAATGAGTTCTTTTATGGATGGAATCTGGCCCTGTGTTTTAGAACACCCATAATTCAAATAGGATGGCCCGAAGACCATGGTACAATGAAATGATTTGCAAAAAGAAACATAAGGAACTCTTCTCCATGTGCAGGTCTAAGGACCTGCAATAAGGTACCTGACCAAGCACATTGGCTTTAGTTATAGACACTGGTATAGCAGGAGTTGAGTCGAGATGACAGAGTTAATCTTACAACAGGAAAGTAAGAAATATGATATAGTACTGCAGGTCTTAAGAGTCCCCAGGCCCCACCTTAGATTTTTGCTATTATTGGTGTTGTTAATGGAGATTATGAATCTGCATTATTTGTAAACTCCCTGTCATTTGTAAGGTAGGACAATTTGTAGTAAAAGTCCTCTGAGTGATGACACCTTACAACAGATATCCTAGAACGTGCATCCCAGGGGAGGGACTATGTTACTCAGGTTTGTAACTAATATTTGATAGGAGCTAAACAATGAAGGACCCATCTTACGGGACAGTTTCAGAGTTTCCCATGGACTCTTCTATCTATGCACCTGGACAGGACATCAGAGTGGCGGGAACATGAGCAAAAGGTATTCTTCACTTCATGGGCAATCAGGAAGCAGATAGACAGGAAAAGAGTCCCAGGATAAAATACCCCCAAGGACTTTCACCCAGTTATCTATTTCCTCCCAGCTAAATTCCACCTCTTAAAGTTTCCAGAACTCTTGGAAATGGCCCGACTGGCTGGAGACCTACTATTAAAATACAGGGGTTGTCCTACTTATCTTTAGTGGTCAACTTGCTTCAGCCTGGACCCACCTGTGAAGGGTTTATGTACATCCTGCGGAGGGTTGTCTTGATTCTTAATGTACGAGGGCTTAAAGTACTGGGGGCAGCACTATTCCCTGGACAGGAGCCTGGGTAAGTGAACTATCACGCAGCATTTCTCCATAGTTTTTGCTTTGCCTCTTTGTCTCTGTGAGTTCTCTCTTAGAGGTAATACAAGCAGGCCTACCTCTAAGCTCATGCCTTACTTCCTACCCTGACTTCCCTCAATGATTGATTTGGGCTAGAAGTATAAGATGAAAAGAAACCTTTTGTTCTCATGAGGTGCTTTCTGTTAGGGTCTTTTTCTCACAGCAACATAAAGGAAACTAGAACAGGGACTTTCATATTCAAGCCATAGCAGTGATTAAATCCATTAATGTGGAGCTGTGTCTGCTCATACTGGAGTGCCCACTTATTCATGCAAGTAATTTTTACCCCAATAAAGTGACTACCAGGTGTGTGTTTTGTATTTCTGCCTTTCCTCCTGGTGCATGTTACCTTCTGGCCTTTAGTCTAAAGGACTCTGAGAACACCTGCATCCCTGACTCAAACTTTAACCCCACCCCACCCCACACCTAGCTTTATGAGCAATTTTTCTGTCTGTCTCAGGCACAAATGCAGGACCCAGTGAATGCATGGAAAAAGATCTGAAGCCCGAGAAAAATAAAGATAGCTTCCAAAGAAAAACATTATTAAGTTACAGCAACCACACAGGTGCAGCTGTGCAGTTTTAGGAGGGTGATTCTTCACACCTATTTGCAGGACTACATTATAATTGTAATATAATAGCACCTTCTCCCATCTGCTCTTCCCACCTCTATGTGCACAGAGTCAGAGAGTATGCCAAGAATTATCAGCAGACAATTTTCATTTATTAGTTTTTTCTAATGGAAAATTAGTTACTGGGATTTTTTTCTTTGGGAGCAAATATAGCTTTGATTGTATGTGGGGAGTCATCTTATGGTGCTGCAAGCTTTCACATTGCTTACATTTTGAGGTCATTTCCCTCATTTGCTGCACATTTGGTTAAAGACTTTAATATTTTAATATGAAGCCTTAGTCTTTAAGCTATATAGGTAATAAGAATTATATGTCAATAGTCATCCGTGTTTGTCCTACTTATATTTAGACTAATCAGGTTCTTTAGATGCATAGAGATTGTATTCCACATAGATGGGTAATCTTCAACCACTTCAAAGAACTGTAGAATATGGCATTTAAATAACTTGGGATTCTGTTGATGTGAGACATGATTGCTCCTGGCAGCATTGATCTATTCCCAAGAGAATGTTGGGCACCAAAGACACTCCATTTGGAGTTTGTTTTCTTCTTGGCAAAACTGGCCTTTGGGCAAAGAACTGCTACTGCCTCAATCACTGACAAAATGGATGGTGTCCAGGCTGGAGAAGCATGAAACAAGCAAAAAGTCTGCCAAACCTTGCCAAGACAGGGTAAGATGGTTTTTCATTTTTTCCTGCCTCTGAAAATGGTCTGTCATTTATTCTTGGCTTAGCCAAAGTTGGTTTCCCCAACATTGCAAATGAGACTTTGGGTGATTGCCCAGGTAGCCAGTTGTCTCTGTCATGTCTTGCACCTTTTGGAAGTTGCTTAATTGCACTTCCTGTTTACTCAAACAATATTATTTCCCTTCTCAGGTCTTTGATGGGGTTGAAGACTAGATACTCCTAGTTACTCTCCTCTCATGACTTAGCCAAGCCATTTCTAATATTAGACTTAGACTCTTTAGGATAGGATAACTATTGAAACATTTAGCATATGTTTCTTGCTTGATATTGTTCATGCTGGTTGTAATTCTAATTTCTATACTTGATATTTGTATTATACTCCATTCTGTGCTAGTATGGAAATCTTTTATACTGCAATACATGCCTTTAAGCCCAGCACTTGGGAGGCAGAGCAGAAGATCTCTGTGACATCAAGACCAGTATAATCTACATGAGTTCAAGGCCAAGCAGGGCTATATGGTAAGATTTTGTCTCAACCACTACATGCAAACTAACAGTAAAGAGTATCTTAGACTACCTTAATGAAAAATTAAAACACTGGCATGAATAACTTATATAACTAGAATTTTCTGTTCACTTGAATATGTCTGTGTGTTTCTTTGATATAAATTATAAGCCCTGAGTCATCTTCCTCATATTATAGTAGTGTATCAGACACTGTTGCTGATCTTTAAACATATGTTTTAAATTGTCATTTCTGGGCTGGAGAATATCAAGCACTTGCTCAGTACACAGAAGGCTCTGAAATAAATTAAGTTGCCATTTCTAAATATGCCAGTAATGACAATGATATTGTAGAGCTGACCTCTTTTCCTTAAACTCATAAAATGCCTTGAAAACTTTCATCTACAACTAGAACACCCACGTTTAGGAGTACTAAACAATACTAGATAAGTTTTACCATATGTCAACTCTGCCTACAGCGGAGTTGGAGAAACTAGCATTTCTAGGTAATACAGTTTTAACCACCCATGAAAGAAAGGCTAGTTTCTTTCATATGAAAATTTTGGTCCAAATATGAAGAAAAAAAATGAGAGCACAAACACAAATGAGGAGGAGAGGTATATTCCACCCGCTTTCATAGCACCTGAATCAGGAAGCTACGGCTTTTGGTACCCTTCAAACAATGACAATGCCAGTGATCTCAGGTCCCCCTCAGCAGTTCTGACGACTTTCTTTTGGATCAACACTGCAGGCAGGTCAGGCTGCAAAATGAGCAGGAGGAAGCTTGCATAAACCACAAATAGTCACCTTATAAAAAGACGAGTGTTTTTAATAGTCAGCTCCAGCCATCGCATTTGCATAAATTCCCCGAAAGGGTGAGTTGTGACTGACAAGCGAAAAGCACAAGATGGGTATGGAGAAAACAGTAGCCGTAGTTTGGCAGATTACCCTACGTCTATCCAACAATTTCTGCTGGAAATTAATAAGTTCTAAAGGAAGGTTCCTCAAAATCATCAGCTCAAATGGCACCCAGAAAAGAGTTTGCCTGTGAAAGACCAGCATTGCTTCAATAACACTGCTGTATGCTGCCAAATTGTTAATCAGAACTGGCATCGTCCCCACCTGCCAATTTGTCAGTTTCCTTCTGGCAAGTCTCCTGCTGTCTACAAAGGACTTTGTTGGTGAATCTTAGTATACGTCTTCTGTGGCCAAAAGACCCAACATTGATCCAGGAGTGAAGAAGCTACAGCCCCTTCCATGACATTCCCAAGTCAAATCCACACATAGTAGGAAGGTTTTTTTTGACACGGCTCAAATCCTTTGAAGAACACAAGTCAAAGAGCTTTCTCCTGTCCTTTGAAGACTCACTTAGAAGAAAAAGATATCCTTGGCGTGTGTTTTATTTTCCTGTACTAAAACCAAAGTAAATTGTTATTTTAGCAATGACACCCCAATCAAATTGACTTAGAACAGTTCTCGTTATGAGATCTCTGATCCACTGTTTTCAAATAGCTGCACTTTGAATCACTACACACCTCAAGTGCTGCTCTAGGAGATGCTTGGAGACTGACAGGTAAGGACTCAGCATCTTCCTCCTCTTGGTTCTGTGAGGAGAAACAGAGTTATCACGACAGCTGGAGCCAGCAGCAGGCTGCAGACCTCTGGCCCTGTGCACTTATTCTAGGCCACTATCAACAAACTGCCCCCCCTCTGTGAACAGTTTGCAAGAAGCAAGCCAACTTACTTCGCCCATGCTCGGGTTGTTATGGTATTCAGCCAAAGGTGCTTTTGCTCTCAGCTACGCTTATGTAATTTCAATTTTAGATAAAAAAAATATCCAATTGAGAATAAAGGCTCAAAGATAATGGCCATAGCCTGAACATTTGAAATGGATTTGCCATTCTTTTGTTTCAGAGAATACAGAATCTCTGGAAAGAGGAATTTTTTTTGTCAACTGCTTCAGTAATTACTAGAATCTGTGGGAATTACCTGAGGTTTGTTAGTGTGTACCTGATAGCCTATGACTTAAGTTTTCACTTACACACACACACACACACAGTGCAAGGAGCAAAGACCGTATATTTTAGTACATGTTCAACACGATCAGTCTTCAACATCATGGGTGCCTGGTTAAACACTCACTTCCTAGACAGACATAGTTTTCTTCATCAAATACCTAATGCATCTCTGATTTCAATGAATGCTTTCATTTCTTTTAAATTTTAAGAGTGCATAACTAGAGTTCCAAGATGAAATATTCAAATGCCTAGCTCAGTGTGTGAGGCTTTTTACTGAGTAAAGCCCTAATTATTATTTTTTTTATATTCTCCCCTAAAATCAGTTTCTTGCTTACAGATCTAAGGGCCATCTACATAACTATTTAACTAAATTTTATAAGCTATGTATCAGGAAGAGGGAGATAGCTCAGTCCATAGTGTGCTTAACATACAGCAGTGAGGAGTCAGTTCAGCCTCCAGGACCCAAGGGAAAAGCCCGGTGGTGCACCTGCTAGCACAGCACTGGGCAGAAAGAGACATGAAGATCTGCAAAGTTTAATTTGGGAAGAAGAGGCTGATAAGAGACGTTGTCTCAAAAAAAAAAAAAAAACAAGGTAGACAGTGCTTGAGGAGGAGTGACATTCAAGTTGCATTCTGGCTTCTATAGACACATAAAAACACATGCACACATGTATCTGCATCGACATGTGTGTGTGTGTGTCTGTGAGTGTACATATACACACCACATATACTCACAACAGACACACACATATATTACACAACACACACACAAACCTATATATCAAACATGAAATCTAACTACTTTCCAGGGTTTGATTTTATTTTCAATTTACAATCCCTGGTTTAATATTGTTAAACACCCTAGCAGCTTGTGTAGATATACAGGCAGGCAGATTTGTTTCCTTAATTGCTATGTAATTGTTTTCTCCATTACATACACATTTCACACTTCGTGCTTTTGAAACAAAGCTCTCATAACACTGCTTTTGACCTTTAAAGCATGGGCATAGACACAGAAATTGTGATGCACCTAGAGAAAGCATCAAATGTGTTCTAAAACACTTAAAAGTCACCACTGCTACCGCCATGGCTTGTCGTGGACGTTGTCTCGATACTATTTATTAATATAATGGATAAGTTTGCCAATAACAGGAAAAGAATAGAGTTATATATGCATAAAAGCTCTTTACACTAAAATTTCTTTCAAATGATGAGGAAAGGCACAATGATGCAAAGAATGCCTGTGCACATCTTCCAGTGATTTAAAACCTGCTGATGCCTCAAAGAAATATTTAGAGCAATATTGTGCTTGGAGGGGGTTTTATTTTATTTTTCATTTCCCACTGCATCCATCTGGAACAAATCTCCCTGGGTGAGTTACATCTTGAAAACACTATGAAAAACATTCACTGAACCTGGCTTCCCAGATCATATAACCCTGGGTGCCCAGCAGATCCTGACCTGGATCAAGAGGGACCACTGCTGAGGTGGATGAGAGTTGTTTCAGGTGTGCCTTCTGGTGCTGCAGCTCCAGGCACGAAGAATGTCTGAATGAGCTAGCCACCCCTCTTGCCTTCCCAGTGGACCTAAGCAGTGTGCCGAGCCAGGCGGTGGCTGTTTGACTCAAAAGGAAATTGGTGCTGTTGGTGTCTCTTAGTGGATAACCTCACAGAGTTCAAAAGAGTCAAAAGAAGCAAGGGACATTCCAGTCACATTATTAGAAGGCAAACAAATACATGGCTTATTTTAGTTTCCCCCACCCTCCCTAGTTAAAGTTAACCTTCATTGGATCCCTAAATTTTTATCACCAAGTCATTTTTTAGATAAAAACCAGTATAATTTAAATCACTCACAATTCCTCAGCATTACCGCCCAGAAGATGCCCCAACTGTTTTCCTTTGGGTTTCATTTAAATGTATCTATTCCTGAATGGAATTGCATTATATATCAATTTTCAAAAGTTTAGCCAAGGCTTAACCATATGGATAAGAGGGTACTGAAGATCCCCGATCTCAACTTTGCACATGGGTGCTGACCAAATGCTTTCTTGGGTCTGCTGTGGGGGAGACAGACTAATTTGCGCAGCTTTGGTACCACCTCCTAGAGGCTCCCAGCACTTACACCACCTCAGCTGTGCTGGTTTTCCCCCAGTATTCCTTCTCCTTAAATCGCCAGAGTTTCTCATTCTGTTCAAAAAAGGTCGCCACTCACGTCTACAAGGGCTCTGTGTGAGGAACACACACACACACACACACCTTCAAGACTAGTCTTTTAGACAAGCACAAATAGGACGCCCTGAATTCGGGTAGCTCTGTCCAAATCCCTTAACTCATGGTTCGTCCTCTCCCTAACTGCCTGCAGAACTTCACACAGGGCTGTGAATGCCGTTATCCTTGTTCATCTTCCATCTTCTTCCACAGAGGTTTACACAGCCTGACACCTAAGGCCAACTTAGAAAGGGGAATTCTTATATCTAGGAGAATCTAATAGTGTTTGACTGATGTGAGGAAATCCAGACGTCCTTTCCATATAAACTGCAAGCCTGTGGCTTAGGAGAGGGAAGCCTGAGAAGGGGTATAAATTGGATTCCCTCTTTTATTCAAACCTTACGCCACTTATAGGTACTAGACCAAAAAAGTTGTTCAGGGACAAAGAACAGATTGGCCACAGTACTAGCCTTTGGAAATATGTTACTATTTAAACATACCTTCCTTCCTAGGGTAGGAAGCCTTGAGTTCAGAGCTGTTAGCAAGATGCTATTTTAAATTCATAACTGATAGGCTTTTTAAAAGTATTATCCCCTCCCGATTGTATAACTTATTTGAAAACACAGTCCAGAACCAAAGGTATCTTGAGAATTTTAACAAATCCCATTAATCCTGTTGTTTGTAAGTATACACACACACACACACACACAAAGTAGACTCCCTTTGTGGATAAAGGTTCAAATGGATTTCAAAGAGAGTTTTTACAATGTGTTTTCTTGATGTATTTGTGGCTCATTGAGTACTGTAAATGGATCACTGTAGAATTTGGTCAACACCAACTATAATAAATAAGTTTTAAATGGTTATTATTTAAATTAAGACAAAGATGTAGAAGTCCTCTAAGGAGCCCCTTTCTCCATTTTCAGAGTGAGGCACTCTATCCTGAAGAAGTAAGTCCGCCACGTTTGGGGAAACAGAACCGATATTTTCAATAGTCAAAACACATTAGACTAAAGCAATCTTAGAGTGTCTACATAATATAAAATGAACTTTTAAATAACAAAAGGGTAGTTAAATTAATTTTGGTTTATCTACTTAACACAATGCTATGTAGTCACTAACAACAGACACCAGAGCTTGAAAAAGCATTTACCTAATCAGGGGCACAACAGGACTTGAACATTGTACATGCTTTTGCAGCTTTCTTAAAGGACTTGTCAGCTATACTAATAAAGACGGCAATTACTTTGATAAAGAAGATTTTAAGCCTAGTGTTTAGTTTAATTTCCAAATATTAGAGGACGTATTTGAATAATTTTTGAGAGAGAAAGAAAATTTAAATGACACCAAAATAATAAAATTGGGGGCATTTTATATAGAAGGCAGAAAATGGATAATTAGTATCTTTCTAACAATCAAATTACATACCCATCACCAAACAAAAATATGTGTAAATTAATCTTCAAATTTAGTGAGAAGGGAACAATAAAAATAACGTCGGCAGTGTGGGCCATCTTGAAAGTTTGATTTCCAGAAATATCATACATGAAGTTTTAAAATTAGTGGAGGTTTGTGATTACTACTATTTCCACAACTGAGCAGCACTTTGTGTGGTTCACTTTGCTAGATGAACTGTTGTATAATACAGTAAAAAAAAAAGTATTATTTTTCTTGCAACCATGTGTGTTACCTTCTACCTGATAATCAATGAATGTAATACCTCAGTAATCTGACATGATCATCTTGACTAGGCCTAATATTTAAACCAGCAACTTCTATGAAGTTTGGTAAGCAATCTGGTTTGAACAAGAGATAAAAACCTACCTTTTGAGGATCCTGTCCTCAAACCTACCTTTTTACAGAAGCAACATTTCAATATATAAGAAAATCATGTCAGAAGAAAATATACATCAAGAAGAGCAGGAGTTAGTGGAAGGGAAGATTGATATCCATGATGGGCTATAATTTAGAATTATTCTCATGCCACCATGAGTGTTTGATGTTTAACCTTTATACATTTTTAATTCAAGATCCTCGGCCACAGTCACTTTATCTTTCCTTTTAAGCTTCTTAAACACTGTCAAAGTAAAATTCAAACTTGACCAATAACTAGTCATTAAACAGTTCTCAAAGACATTTGCAAATTAAAGCAATAGTAGGTAAAAAATTAATTTTTACAGTTACGAAATAAAGTAGTCAAAAGCATTTTTTTGGATAACAAACAAATTCTCAGAATAACTGAATAGATTTTATTCTATTCAGTACCATGAATAATACCAAAATGAATTCCACATCATATTTTCTTGCTTACTTTAAGCCATGTAGCATTTTGAAAATTGTTACATGTAAGTAGAGAAAACTGATCAAGAGGTAATTCAAAACATGCCAAATAAAACATAAAGTGTGACCTATATACAACCTTCCTAGTTAGTTCAGACCAAAATAAAAAAGAAATTTTGACGTGGTCTATGTTAAGTTTTATTTTTAATTTAATGTCTAAGTTAAGAAGTTTTAATGTTCAAATATTGTAATTCACTTTCTCTATTGCACTCCACGGTGAGTGATTTCACATTCTTTTGTAGCCAAAACAATGAGAAAATTAGGAACTCACTGCTAATGCACTAACAGAAATAATAACTGTACCCCTTCGTTTGCTCCAATCAGTTAGACTCTGAGCTCTATACCATGACGTACATTAAACACATCAGTTCCTTTACATCTATATTTTCGAGACAATTTCAAACTTTGGCGCTAAGGTTAAACTTAATTTCTTGCCCTGTACTGAGTTAATTAAATATTTCAGAATGTATCTTTCCTCTCCAAGAAATTGACAGTTTATAAACAATCACCCCAATTACCATATCATTTTATTTTAATAAATGCTTTGCAAGTCTGCACCTTTCTCATCACTGAAATACAACCTCAGGGCTCACTATCCATCTCCCCAGAGTAATCCGCAAGCAGGGCACTAAATGCACTTTACAGGGAAAGATACAATTCAGCGGAGTTTAACAGACATAATCCTCCTTGCCAACTTCCTTCTAAAGTTTGCTAACAGCTCTCCATCAAGGATCAAGCCTGGAAGAACGCATTGGCATCCTGAACGGGAAACGCTCCTTTGATCTCCTACACAACTTAACAGCTGCATTGCCGCACACTTAAGAGAAACGTGAAACTCACCAGATTTGATTGCTTGTTTTTCATTTGGGCAGCCTTCAAACAGATGAGCCTCAATGACTCCAGCTGTCTCCTCACTCCATTCTGCCAAAACCCGGAAGGTGCGACAGGTGCAGAGAGAACAGCAGCCAGCCGTGGTGTCCAGGAGGACCGAGTGTGAGGACAGCCAGCTCAGGGCAGTGCAGAGCAGGGAAGGGAGCCTGCTACAGGTTGCAGTGCTTGGCTTCAGCAGCTGCTTCCCAGCTTTGCCTCCAGCAGGTGGTAAGTTTGCAGACGACTAACTGTGCTCCTCTGGCTGACTCCGAAGGAGCCCCAGTGTCCCTATGTCAACTGAAGGGAAATGGGGGAATACGATTAGTAATTAATCTTTCATCTGGCCACATCAACTAACATGCAAAAGCAAGGGAAGCAAGTCTTTGTGTCCTTCGTTGTTTTTCCCCCCTTGGTTTCCTTACTAGATGATAATCACCAACTTTACCCTACACTATCTGTGAAGCACATTGATTATTAATACTTGCATGAAACATTTCCTGACCCAGGGCCTATTTATAGCCGAAGTCTCCTTTGTTTACAGCGCCCTTGTGGGATCAGGAGGGAAGCTACCATTTACCCTGCGCAGCATGAGACTTGCCTCTCTAGGGCTCATTACTCGCAATAAATATGAAATAATATGTTCCCAAAGGTAACCAAGCGATTGGTGGCCCCACTGTCCTTCCCTTCCTCGTTCACCCATGCCTGAGCAGGGCAGCTGAGGTGAAGCAGGTGTAGAGTTGCTCCTGGTGGTGACAAGCAGGTGTCACCTCCGATGTGGCACCCTTACCTGGGGAATGTGCTGGCCCTCTCTAGAGACACTCAGGTTTACTCTTTTCTCCAAACCATGTAAAGCTCTAGAAATAGTCAGGAGCCCAGGCAACCTAAAAGTGTTCAAGACTATAAAATGCCCATTTCTTCACTTTCAGAGTTCATCGTGTCTTTCTTTTCTGTTTTAGGATGAAATTGCCATTGGGTATTGAAAATCTGGAGACGGGCTTTCTCAAGCACTTCCCTTAACTGGTTCTGACACTCATGATTCTTTTCTCCGAAACCAAGGATGCTGTTTGGAGGATTATGCAGCAATGGCAAAAATAAATATATAAATTAAATGCCTGCCCACTTAAAAGAACATGGTAATAATATCTAACATATTTGTTGTGGCTCAAAGTCCCGTAGCACTTAGCACACATTCACAAGGAAGTGACCACAATAAAACTCAAAGAGGCTCTCACTTCCCATATTAGGTCACTGAAGCCCCAAAGGTTTTGTGACTTGATGCCCCAGAGTAAGTTCACTGGTACACAGGGAAGTCCCCAAGTTCCCTGTGCCTAGAGCTGTGTTCTTTTGGCAATGCCTTTCTACTGTGTATTTGATGTGGGATTCCCCTCTGTATGCTGTGAATACCATTGGTTAATAAAGAATCTGCTTTGGGTCAATTGCAGTGCAGAATAGAGCAAGGCAGGAATTCTAAGCCGATAAAAGAGAAAAAAAGGTGGAGTCAGAGACACCATTTAGCTGCCATAGGAGAAAGACGCCCATGCGCCAGTACTGATAAACCATGAGCCTCGTGGTAAAATATAAAATAATAGAAATGGGTGAATTTAAGATGTAAGAGCTAGCTAGAAATACACTTAAGCTGTTGGCCAAACAGTATTGCAATTAATATAGTTTCTGTGTGATTGTTTCAGGTCTGGGCGGCTGGGAAATGAACAAGCAGACTCCACCAACATGTGTTATTATATTTGTTTACATTGTTGTATAACTCATCCTCACAGGCCTAGTGTCTTAAAACAACGTTCATTTGTTCCTCTCTCCCACTGTCAGGAGCCAGGGTCCCAGTATGGCCACTGCTCATAGCCTCACCCGATTACCATCCCTTCATAAAGCTCAGGATCTTTTCCCAAACCCATGTGGCTACTGGCAGAATTTCACTCTTGGGATTGTGGAACTGAGGACACTGGTTTACTTGCTTATTGTCAGTCAGCAACCACTCTCAACTAGAACGCCATCCACAGTTCCTTCCCATGTGATCCTGCCATACCATGGAGGCTTGCTCTTTCACACAGCCAACAGAACAATCTAATCACATCAACACATTATCTTGGCCACACTCTAAAAAGTTTTGTGATATATATACATACACACACACACTTTGCCAACATTCTGGGATATGAGATTGTCCAAGACCATAAATAATTATACCTAAATTACAACATAAGACACTAAAATATGGGTTGTAACAGCCACCTCTTCTCAACAGAAAATGCTAAAAGATGACCTGTGTTGCTCATTTCTGTTTAGGAGCTGTTTAAATTGTTGGAGCTTTTCCCCTTCCTTTTATTATCCTGAACTTCTTTGAATATAACACAAACCCAGCATAAGTGCATAAGTTATTATTACAAAAGTAGGAGAATATGTTTTAAATCAAATGTTCTTCCTTGCCCACCCTGACCCACCTCCCTTCTTTTTTTAATTTTGTGTTATTTTTTATTGAAAATAGTTATTTCATACAATATATTCTATTACAGTTTCCCCTCTCCCTATTCCTTCCAGTTCCTCCCCACCTCCCCTCCCATCTGAATCCACACCCTTCCTGTCCCTCACTAGAAAACAAAGAGACATTTAAGAAATAATAATGAAACAAACAGGATAAATAAAAAAAACAATTTAGAATATGACAAAACAATCAAACAAGGAAAGAAGCCAAAGAAAAAGCACAAGAAATGCATATAGGCGCAGAGACACACATATTCACACACTTAGGAATCCCACAAAAGAAAATCAGAAGCATACACACACACATACACATGCGCGCGCGCAAAGGACATATAAGGGGGAAAATGCCCTGACTTAACATCATGAGACAAAGAACCTGCAAAGATGCTGTTAACTTTCCCTTTCTGTTAGCCATCTACTGCTGTGCATGGGGTCTGCCCTTAAGGGAGGTTTCTTTCTCCAGTGAGACTCCCTTGAAGAAAATTAATATTTCATTTGCAAGTGGCTATCAATTGGAGCTATCTTCTGGATGAGAGGTGGGGCCATGTGTCTGCACCAGGCTTTTTCTTTTGGGCCACCAACCAACTCCCAAATCATGACACAGAGATTTATTATTTGTTTTGAATGCTCAACCTTAGCTTAGCTCTTTTCTTGCTAATTCTTTTAACTTAAATTAACCTGTTTCTCTTTATCTACCTTTTGTCTTGGGGCTGTTAACTTGTTTTTCTTATGTATATCTTACTTTCACTGCTTCTCGAGTCTGGCTGGCTGGCATCTGGCTGGCTTCTTGCCCCAGATGTGTCCCTCATTCTTTCCTCATTCTTCTCTCATTTTTTTCTTCTCCCTCAAACCTAGATTTCTCCTATTTGTTCACTATGTCTGGCAGCCTCGCCTATTCCTCTCTTGCCTAGTTATTGACCATTTAGCTTTTTATTAGACCAATCAGATACCTTAGGCAGCCAAGGTAAAACAAATGCAACACATCTTTACATAATTAAACAAAGGCAGCATAAACAAAAGTAGCACAACTTTACACAGTTAAAGCAACATCCCTCAGCATAAACAAATGTATCACATCTTTGCCTAGTTAAAATAATATTCCACAATGTGTCCACTTCTCTCAACTCAAAACCCACTTCTCTTCTTGAACTTGCTCTCTTTCCACCTCCATAGCTGAGCCACTGCCTCCAAGCTAATTCCCTGAATGAGAGAACAGAAACTTTCCTATAATCAGAAGAAGAGGAGGTGGAGGAGGAAGAAGGAGGGGGAGGAGGAGGAGGAGGAGGAGGAGGAGGGAGGAGGAGGAGGAGCAGAAGAAAGTCGTCAGTGTTTAGATTTGAGATACAAATAAATGTCTTTATATACCCAAGGAAAAAAATATCCTTCAAAGCCAAAATTCTCTTGATTTTCCGGAGGAAAGCCCAAAGGTAAATGGAAACTGAGGAGTGAGAGTCTATAAATGATTTCATGGAGCAGAGAAGCATCAGAGGAAGCATCAAGAGGGATAGCATGCCATCTGTGTCACCAAGTCAGGCTCCAGACCCCATTTCTCAGGACCTTGGCTGTGAGGCCCCAAGGACGCATGATAAAAAAAACAGAGTCAGCTGGGCCTGTCTCTGAAGTGTCCTGCGAAGAGTTTAAGATGCTCAGGGAAATGCAAGCAGACTGTGAAGGGTGCTGAGATGATGAAGACAGCACATGAACCTTAGGAGCCTCAGATGCACAACTCAGGAATGGCACTGAGAGCAGCTAAGGCTCCTTCCTAAAGGCCAAGGAAACATGTGAACCTTCAAGATGAGGTCTGAGATAACAGGCATGTGCAGTGTAAGACTCTTCAGCTCAAAGGCATGGCAGGCAGGACTTTGTCCCATTAAAAGCACCAACAGAGGAACCCCCATTGCTAGGCAAGAAAAGTGGGACCCACGTGTCTAAAGACAGCCAAAAGAGTACAGCTCCCTTCCTCATAGCAAGAGAAACGTCAACCACACCAACATTGTCTGTCCTCTCCAATAAAAAGAAACATTCGATTCTCCCCAAAAGAGACGCATAATGTGAAAGATTAAGTTGAAAACTGGAAAATTCTGACTGTCCTATTTGAAAAGACTATAAAGTTCTCCTTAAGCACATACGAGACATGATGTGAATATATGTATTCTATTAAACTGGGCTTCCTAGTAAGGTACCATTTCTTCTGGTATCTTTAAGGACTATATGAAAATTGAACAAATCATCAGTAGAAGCATCTACTTTATGCTACTGAAGACTTGTGCTTCTCCTTTTTAGTATGATTCCTAAACAGATGACTACCCTTTAAATACCTATTGATGTAATATATAGAATGATATAATAATTACATATATGCGCCAAGCTCTTGAGTAGGTCCTGGACCTCCCGTGATTGTGTAAAAGCAATGTTTCTATCCTTGGTGGATTTTACAGTGGAGGAGAAAGTTATTGAAGTGCTTTGTGGTTCAATGCAGTGTGTTTAATAATGAGAGATCTGTTTATAGAGTGTAGAGGCCACCAAACAAGTTTTGGGGACACTAGAAACTTTTATAAAGTAAATGAGCCCTCAGCCAAGCTCTGGAGGGAAAATCAGCCTCTTGGTAGAGAGGGAATTGACTCTGGCACTGAAGACGGCAGGTTCACTGACTGAAGCTGTCCATAAACATGGAATATATAGAAATCGAGAAGCTACTCAGTTTGGCTGTGGTGTAGATGTCTACTTCAGATTTTTCTTCCTTTAGAGCAACAGCCTTAAGATGAGTCACTAAAAGCTGAAAGTGCCATTCTCCAGGATCCAAAAATGTCACCCTGCATTTCTCAGGGAAGACTTCTATTCTTTGTGTGTTGGCCCCATTCTCACATCTTGACTAGCCTTGCACCTCTGCAATGCTTAGTTAAAAATGGGATGATGATAATGGGGAGGAAATCATCCACCAAGACATTCCAGAATTAACACCCCCAGGCACAATCTATAAATATGGCTGTGAGTAATGATGTGAATCGTGCCTAACGTCACACTTTATTAGTTTACTTAATGTCCTAGCAATTTTTTTAGCTTATAGATAGATAGATAGATAGATAGATAGATAGATAGATAGATAGATGATAGATAGATAGATAGATAGATAGATAGATAGATAGATAGATAGAT
>JABTXL010010235.1:7390150-7416609 GCA_025134845.1 Neodon shergylaensis | reverse complement strand
CTTAAGAGCAAGATTGATAAACCCCCCACTCATGTGCCAAATCTCAACCACTACCCATTTTTCTTAGCTCATGAAACTGAAAGCAGTGTTTGTATTTTTTGGTAGTTTAAAAAAAAAGGAAAAGAATTATTTTATGACATGGGATATTATATGTTCAGGCCCATAAATAAAGCATTATAGTAACACACCGTCTTGGTCATTTGTTTCCATGGCTACTTGGAAACCTAAAAGTGTCATTGAGCAGCTATGATAGTGGCCACGGGAGTCTCAGAGCAGAAAGCATCTACTATTTTGTCACTCAGTCCTTGCTTATACAACACTCATTTGAATACTGTGTCCTGTAGATCCTGATATTTTATCAGATTGAGGGCTTTATCCATGCATATCCCCTCATCAATAAAGAGTATTTCAGGAGATACACATGACTTTGAACACAAGCCTTTTCTCTTATAAGGAAAATTCAATATTAAAGAATATATCCGAGTAATTTGTTTTGTCTACCTAGTACAAAAATGGCCAAATATCTTGCATGTTATCATGTTCCCCCCCTTTACCAAAACGGCATTTTTCTTTCAGTGTCTCCAAAAAAAAAAATCAGTTCTCTTGCATAATTATGTCCCTGTTTTTCAAATGCAACTTTTCTTCCTTTTGTTTTTGCAGAGGTAGGAATAGAACCCTGTGTTGCAGAATATTACCTTAACTAGGCAAAGATGTGTTACATTTGTTTATGATGAACTATGTAAAGATGTATTGCTGGTTTACCTTGCTGGCCTAAGGCACTTGATTGGCCTAATAAAAAAGCTGAATGGCCAATAGCTAGGCAGTAGAGAGATAGGCAGGGCTGCCACGCAGAAAGAATAAGTTGGAGGAGAAATCTATTCTTGAAAAGAGAGAGTGAGAGAGGAAAGAATGAGAGAGAAAGAGAGGGAAACACCCAGGGCCAGCCAAACACAGAGTAAGGCATACAGAATGAAAAGTATAAAGCCCAGAGGCAAAACATAGATGAAGAGAAAGACGTTAATTTAAGATAGATAAGAGCTAGTGGGGCAAGCATAAGCTAAGGCTGAGCTTTCATAATTAATACTAAGTCTCTGTGTCATGATTTGGGAGCTAGTTGGTGGCCCAGAAAAAAGCCTGCTACAGCCCACGGTCTCACACAGGCTAGGCAATTATTCCACCACTGAACTGTACTTTCAGCCTTCACACGTTTTTCTGAGACACATCACATCAGTTCCAGGTGGATTCGGATGATAAGATTTCATAAAAGCCGATGACAGCAGATTATTGAAACTCTTTACCTGCTCATCCATGTCTAAACTCCTACATGCTCCTTCCAAAATCTAAGGGACTTTACATTTATATGTCTGCTTTTCAAATCCAACTGTTTGTCATTAACAAAATCCCTTCGCTCTTCCCCACTGTTGTAATACAGTTTTCCGGAATACCTAGCCTGCCCTGTGCCTGGCTCCTCATACTCCACTTTGATTCCCTATCGACTGTGGCATTTCCCATGAGTTGTTTGTCCTTCTCTAGAGCATGAACAACACGCAGTATACACTAAAGATTATTGTTGCTCCTGGCACCGTTTACCTAACTCAGAACAAACGCCCAACTGCACTGGTTAAAATTCAGGCCCCAAATGGGAAATCTAAAAACAGAATCTGCATTCTCTATTAAATTAAATGTTTGTAAAAACTCTCTTGGGATGGTGGTATAATTTGGGGAAAGGAATACAGTCTGGTGATACTTGACTCTCAAATATTCAAATTACCAGATTTTAGAAGGATGGGGTATATGTGATGTTTACCATGAATGCGGCATTTGCTTGTTATATGGATCCCACTACGAGTGGATTTAATCTGTCAGGAACTGTGTTCCCTAAAATAAGAAAAACCAATTTCAGTGACATATGATATGGTGGCTAGTAGATAACAGATTTTTTTAAAGAGCAAACATTATTGTGATGCTTTGTTATTTAAAGATTTGGTTTGGATATTACGTGACCGCAGAAACTGCCTGTGTTGAAGACTAGGTCCCAGTATTATAGATCCAAGAGAGATGTGATTGCATCATGAGGGTTCTGACCTGATCTATAGATTAATCTCAGTGGATTCAGAATTTAATGGTATTATTGAAACTTTGTGGGAACCTTTAGAATTGGGGCCCATTTATAAGAAGAAGGTCACTGGGGCATTCCCTGGAAGGATGGGCCCTGCTCTGTCCCCTTCCTGTCTGCATGCTTCTTGAGTGGCAATTGGAGAGAAGCTCCGCCCCACCACACTCCCATGCAGAAAACAATGGAACCTGCCCTCCTAGAAAAGAAACCCTCCTTTAAATGGCCTCGGGGATTTGCTTCAGCAACAACAGTGAAAACTAGCCCAGGGGCATCCCAATGTCCTAAAGCTCCTGCTTGGTTTCCACAGTTTACCTGTCTGAGAGAACCAGGCAGAGGCTCTCAAAAGTTGTACACGCCAGACTTTAGTCAAAGTCATAACAGGTTGTTGCATTAGCTTTAATTTTAGATAACCAGCTAAGGAGTAGACTTGAATTTCACATTATCTAGGCCAGGTAGGATTTCTGGCCTCCTGAGAAACATCTAAGACAGGGTTACCAACTGTCCCCAAGCAACCAGTGCCGTCCCAAGAAGGCACAGGAACATATAAATGTAGACATAGTCATGTATTTGTGCCACTAATGCAAATTAGAGTGTAATCAGAAATGGAGGGCACAGGACACAATCCAACAAAGGAATCACAAAGCACCGGTGTCGCACATTCATAAGCCAGCATCTGAAAAGTAAACGGGATGAGCTAGCCATGCTCCACACATGTCTCTCCGGGAAGAACCCAGCCACCCACAGCCTGGAAAAGCTGGTCTTTGTAGCTAGACTCACCAGCCATCAATTTGTCCAGGCATAAACGACTAATTCAGGACTGCTGTTCATTTTATTCAAGCAGAAAGAAATAAGTCACCGGGCCTAGCGGACATTTATTTTGAAATTTTTGTTTGGGTTTGGGTTTTTAGTTGGTTTTTGCTGTTTTTTTGACTGGTTGATTTTGGCTTCTCTGAATCTAAATTTTTTTTTTTATTTTGATGGAATTTTCTGCCCTGTGAGACCCAGTGAAAAGCATATTCCTCTGTCTTAGTTAGAATCAGATGGTTGTAATGAAACGCCATGCTCAAAAGCAACTTGGGGAAGAAAGGGTCCTCTTACAGCTCTCGGGTCACACTCCAGCACTGAGGGAATTCAGGGTAGAAACTGAAGACAGGAACCTAGGGACATCAACCAGTGCTTACTGGCTTGCTCTCCATGGCTTTATTGGCCTATTCTTTAAAAAAAAAAATACCATCCAGAACTTTTTTAAAAATACCATCCAGTCCTTTCACTATTTCTATCAACTATCCATCAGGAAACTGTTCCACAGGTGATTTAATGTAGGCATTTTATCAACTGAAGTTCTTCTTCCCAGAAAACTCTAGCTTGTATAAAGTTGGGAAAGGGAAAACAATGACACACACACACACAAAAAAAAAAGCAGCCAGGACATCTTCTTTACATAGGTAGAGCCAACAAGATGACTCAGACAGTAAGAATGTTTACCACCATGCCTGACAACCACCTAAGGTCAGACTTTAGGAACCACATGGTGGAAGAAGTTGTTCTATGACTTACATACACACAAATACACACATATACACACACGTGAGCACACATGCATGCACACACTATGGTACATGTGTATTCCCCATCCCATCCCACCCCAGGTAAATAAATTAAAAAGTAATAAGTTAGCCACGGTAGTTTCTGTCTTTCACAGCTAAGATGCAAGACTGACACAGAGCCCAGCTCAGTTTGCTGCCAGCAAAGATAGTTTTAAATACCAAGGAGACCACACAATTCTGTAAAACTGACTGGTTTTTTGTTTTGTTTTGTTTTTTTACAAATTTTTTTTAAAAAGATAAAAAAAAGAGAGAAAGAAAATCTATAAAATACTTACCATAAGAACATTCTAGAAATTAAAGATGAACTGTTGAAACTGGGGAAACCTTATAATTTCTCTATATAATTAACATAAAAATAGTTCTATTTGCCTCCTTGTTTTAAGGATTGCATGAGTAAATATGAGAGTGATTTGGGAACCTCACGGTGCTGAGTAGTCCCAAAGTGTAATCACCATGGAGACAGGAGGGATGCTCCCGAAGATTGTCACACAGCTATTACTAAGCTAGCACAGTATCATAGTCTTGCGCTTGGGCTTTGTAGGTCAAAGTGGAATGAATCGGCTTATGCAACACACTGAATGCTGTGCTCCACAGAAACTATAACCTGAGCAGTGGCTGCTTTGTTCCTTTGGCTGTCATCAGACACAGATTCAGTGTTAACGTCCTTGCCTGCACTCTTCTCATTATTTTCTGCAAAGGGAAAGATCGCCAGCCTTAAGTGAAATGTGTAGTTTTTGTTTAATATTTTGAATTTGTTTTTCTTTTTTGAGACAAAGTCTCGTTATGTAGGCCAGTTTGCCCTTGAATTTACAATAACGTGCCTCCACGTTGGAACTTAAGTGCTTAGGGATTATTGATCCCCTAATGCTGTGGTTGTAGTTACCAGCATTTATACCGGAGGAATTCCTCTCATAGTACCCACCCACCCGCACCAGGCTAGAGACCCACATTCAACAAAGCTCCATCATATTCGCTTATGACCCCGTCTCAAAAATTCACCTTTGTATTAGTGTTTGCTACGACCTCAAGGCTTTTTACTTATTTCCATTCAAAATGAAAGAACATTCCTTTGAAAATTCTCATGGCAGCCCGACGAATAAGAAAACCCACTAGGGGGGATTGCTGCCCGGTAGTTAAGTAGTGTAGAGGACAGCCAAAAGGCCACCTCGTGTCACCTCGGAGTGTCTGAAGCACCGTCAATGTCTAGCAGTTGACAAACTGCTCTCTTCATTGTTGCCACAGAACCACCCAACATCACCACCTGCTGCAGTAAAGCAGTAAAAGTCACTTCCTGGATGTCTTGGGAAGCAGCCATCGAGAGGAGCTCGAGTTAGTTCCAGTTCTCAGCAATCCCAACATTCAGCTGTCACCCACTTTTCACATCAGCGTGCTGTGATTATTCCCAGCAGTGGAGCCGGGCCTCCATGGTAACGCTCTTCAGGGAGCTGGGGGAAGCTCTTCAATTATTAAAATGAATAATTCTTACCAACACATTTAATTGGGAAATATTACATGTTAAAGGGGCACTAATGGAACAGCTCTGAGAACCGAACAGTGTGATAGAGTATGCTTTTTGATATGACTTTTAGCAGTATACCCTCATCCCATCAGGTGATGCATTATTTAGTTGCTTAAAAAAAAAAAACTACCGATCATTTCATTTCTAAGGAGAGATGGAATTACTGAACTTACAGAAGCAACGCTTTGAATTATTCCCACTTGAACCATTATAAACCCACGAAAACAAAATGCAGGAGATGCGTGTTGTCTCTGATTGCTAGAAAGTCAACTCACAAGACACCAAGCATCACATTCACCAGTTGACACAGAAACGTGCTTCGTGTCACCAGGGGCAACTACAGTATTTCCTTTATTGAGGGACAAAAATAAATGAATAAGCATATCTATCATACTGACATACTACAATGTAGGTGTGTGTTTGTCCATGTGCACTATGCATGATCATATGTCCACAGACAAGCAGAAGAACTCAATCTTTTCTTAACTCATTACACGTAAATACAGATAATTTATTATTTCTGATGTCATTCTTGCAAATTCTCCATACACAAAGTTTCTAACACTGAAGTAGAAAAAAAGATAAGGCTGGTGATCCCACTCAATCCCTTCATTTTGAGACTGAAAGGCTATTTGTGGGTGGGGAGATCACAAAAGCACATGGGATAATTAGAGTAGGAAACTGAAGAATGGAAGACGAATGTGCCCCCCTTCAGCAGGAGATCATTCAATCATCAGAACCTTCACCTTCAACTTGTGAGCATACACCTTAGAAGTGGAATCTTACTGGTACAACCTCTAAAGAGCAACAAGACCACAAGACTAATTTTTAAAAAAGGACTAAAGATGGTTTTGAATATGAGCTATGCTTAAAGCCTTTTGTATATTAATTGAGATTGCATAAATATTGTGCAATGCTGACCACACCCTCCCAGAGATTTCCCACTCTCCAAATGATGCGAAGATCAGATTAAGCGGCTGCTGTTTCCCAATTCCCCAGCCAGCTCTACAGAGTCTTCAGCTTTCTAAATCATCCTCTTGTTTCGCTGGGTCTGTCGGGCTTCCCAGTCCCCTAATGCTGGAGGAAAATCAAAGAGCTGCTTGACTGGAAAGGAGTAATTACTATCAGTGACATTTCCATTAGTAAGGTTCCTACCGAGCTCTCATCTTAATACCAGAGACTCCCAGGAATGTCCCTGCCCAACTCAACTCCTGACACTAATGCTTCTTAATTCTAATTCTAATGATTTATAATGAAGGACTGCTCATTGTCAGATGGTAAAACTAGCGATCCAAGGGCACTTATCTGATACACATCCCTACCCACCGGAAGTTCCATGTGTCTGACCTTCTCTGTTGACTTTGTGTCATTATGCTGTTTTGTTCGCATCACATGACCGTGGTGTGAGCAGTGTGTACTGTTGAACATGTGCCACACAGACTACCCAGGAGACAGATGACTGTTTTCTAAACTTCCTTTAACACTCAAACTTCTCTCAAATGAGAGTTTTTAAATAAATGAATATGAAGAACAGTACTTATCAGCATAAATATATTACGGAAACTTAAATTTGTAAGTTCAGTTATATAAGAATTTTCTGTGCATGTATATGTGTGTGTGGTTTTTTTTTTTTTTTGAGATAGTGTTTCTCTGTGCAACAGCCTTGACTACCCTGGACCTCTCGTTGTAAACCAGGCTGGCCTTGAACTCACAGAGATCCACCTGCCTCTGCCTCCAAAGTGATGGAATTAAAGTCAGGCACCGCTATTGTGGAATATTAGTTTAACTATAAAAAATGTGTTATATTTGCTTATGTTGCGGAATATTAGCCTAACTATGTAAAGATATGTTGCATTTGTTTACCTCGGCTGCCTAAGGTACCTGATTGGTCTAATAAAAAGCTAAATGGCCAATAGCTAAGCAGGCGGTATAGATGGGACTTCTGGGCAGGAAGAGTACTAAGTAGGGGGAGAAATTTAAACTCGAGGAAGAAAGAAAAAGAGATGCCTAGGGTCAGCCAGCCAGCTAGACATGAAGGAAGCAAGAAATAAGGACATACAGAATGAAAGAAATCTAAAAAAGCCCTGAGACAAGCTGTAGACGAACAGAAACAGGTCCAATTAAGTTAAAAGAGCAAATGGGGAAAGGCTTGGCTAAGATCAGGCATTCATAATTAATAATAAGTCTCCATATCATTATTTTGGAGCTGGCTGACAGCTCAAAGAAATTTCAAACTACATGTCACTATGCCCAGCTGCAAGAATTTTAACACTTTTTTTTTCCACAAGAAAAAAACCTGTAGAAAGTGGGGGTTTAAATAGGATTATATAGTAACTTTAATGCTTGATTTTTCATAAATTTCTTTTGCACATATAAACTGTTTCTCATGGATTATCCAGGGTTCTTCAGCTACAAAGAAATAACACTTTAAAAGACATAAGTAATTGTATTTATTATACATCACAATGTGACTAACGGAGTCTCGTGGGGTTCCACCCCTAGTGAAGAGCTATGAGCAATTACTAACTACTGCGAGTCTTCCCCAGGAATGAGGCCCCTCATTTGTAATTCAATATGAAGTGGCCAGCCCTAAAAACATACACATACCCAGCCACACTAAATGGGCTCAGCAGGTTGTGCGTGTGTTTGTATACATGCACACGCATGCACATGTGTAATAACTGTTAAAGAAAAAGAGGCAATGACTATGAGACAGAGCAGTCAGGAGCCTATGAAGGGGTTGAGAAAAAAAGAGAGGAAAATGATGTAAACAAATTATACACATATACAATTCTTGAAATAAATTTTAAAAAAAAGAAATGGCAAATACAGTATTCCAAGGCCTACTGAAAATCCTAACTACATTATGAGTATTTGTTAAAGTCATCAAAAATGTATCCAAACCTGCCATATAATATGTCTTAATTACTTCTCTATTGCTGTGATAAAGCACCAAGACCAAGGCAACTTATAAAAGGAAACATTTAATTTGGGCCATGGTTTCAGAGGGCTGGAGTTCATGATGGCACTGTAAAGGCATGGTGGCAGGAACAGCTGAGAGGTATCTTGATCCACAAGGAGGCAGAGAGAGATACACTGAGATGATGTGGTTCTTGTGAAACCTCAAATTCCAACTGCAGTGATATGCCTCCAACAAGCTCACACCTCTTAATTCTTCCCAAACAGTTCCTTCCCCCAACTGGGGACCAATCATTCAAATGGATGAGCCTGTGGGGGCCATTCTCATTTGAACTACCAAATAATGCAAGTGAGTTGCTTGATGCGGTTTTTTATAGTTTTACTGATTAAATATATTTTTACATGCAATTTGAACGACACTTTTAAAAATTCATTAAAACACAGCCATCAAATGGCTGGAGAGATAGTTCAGGCGTTCATAGCACTTGCTGGTCTTGCAGAAGACCCAGATTCATTTCTCGGCACCTATCTAACATCTCACAGACATTTATAATTCTAGCTCCAGGGCATCCATGACCATTTCTGGCTTTTAAAAGGACAAGACACAGATACAATACATATACATAGTTGCAGGCAAAACACTCCAAAAACAAACAAACAAATTTTTGAAAAATCATGGCCATAAAACACTACTTCTCTGTAGAGCAGTTTGAAAACATGACTAGAAAAAATTGGTGGGGGAAGGCTTAGAGAGGGCTGTGGCTGCTGCTGTCATAAGCGCCCAACTCCCTGAGAACCTCCCCATCTCTCTACGCTGATGAGGATGGCTCTGTCCCTTCCAGGAAGTAGCACAAGTGCCAGACCCTCGGAGATATTATCTGCTACTGAAGGCAAAGATAAGCATTTTCGGCTGAACTGTGTCTTCCCAAAACCTATTTAAGGATTAAGGAAAGCCTTGATTCCCACAGCAACTGCTTTTGGAGATACAACCTTCAAGGAAGCAATCAAGGTTAAATCTAATCATAAGGGCAGGTTCCTAATCCCATAGAACTCATGTTCTTTTATAAGAGGAAACACACCAGAAAGCCCCTCACCTCTCCACAAGTATACACAGCACAAAGGGAGGGGGAAGACAGAGTAAAGGTGCTGTCTACAAGCTGAGAACTGAGCCTCACAAAACCCAACCCCACAGGCACCCTGAACTTGATCTTCCAGATGTCCAAAACATAGAATTATGAGAAAATAAGTTTCTGTATAAGCTACTCAGCCTGCAGTAACTTGCTGTAATAATCCAAGAATTCCAATACAATCACAAAACAGATGTGGCAGAAAATACATTTAAATAGTCTCAAGCAAGGAAGTTTCCATTTTATCATTATGAGGTTATTTGGATTTAATTGCGTGGGTATCACTGTTATTATTTTTCTGCCTGAAAATGATTTTTTGATGTTCAGGCCTCAAACACGAGTTTCCATGGATTCGATGTCATCTCAGCTTTATCCAATGGCTTTCAGTCCTCACTGCCCTTAATGCAGAGCTTTTCCCATCCCCTTAAACTGCTAATGTGTCCAGTTGGGAAGACATCTTAATTTCTTTTGAGAACATTTTGCTTAGTTTCTGTAGCTTCTCATTCTTTATTCGTGTTTTCCTGATGTTTTATACCAAGGATAGGAAGAGCACAGCACCAGCCAGTGCTCCCGACAGTCGTGGGTCTGCACACAGTCTCCTATTTCTTCTCTCAGGCAGTCACTCAGGAAGCCATCACCAATGCAAACCACAGGAAAGGACAACTACTTTCCATCCCCTCTCTTATGCCTTTCATCAGATTTGACTTCAGAGGTTAAATATGACACAGATTGTAATGATCATCATGGCCTTTACCCACTGTACAGTTGCATTTCTTACACTCAGAGAGATGCTGAGCTCACTCACTACAGAAACAATATCTGTGCCCTGCAGCTGTGTGCTGCACACACTGCACACGTGAAGGTTCCACTCTGGACGCAGTGTCTGTGACCCACAACCATGCACTGCACACCCAATGCGAAGGCTTGTCCCTCTTTGTTCATATTTTTCATTGTCTCTACCACTTTCAACTATTTTTCAAATAAATTTTAATATGGAGATCTTGGCTTACAATAATGTCAATGACTTAGTCATATAAAAACAACTAATTTTTCCAAATATTCTAAATGCCTTTGGATAATTATCAGATCAACAAAGGGTCTGTGCTATTGTTAAATGCTGTTCCAAATCACGAGCCATCTCATTTCGTATGATAGTGCCAACATAAGTGCTCCAAATTTTTTTTCAACAGAATATCATTGAAAGTAGGAAAAGTTGAAAGCATAATTCATTCCAAATACTGAACTCTGCCATAACTGGTCCAAATCTGGGAGGGATTTGTGTTATTGACATAATTAACACAATAGATTAGAAATAACCTTGAAGACAGAGACAGAGACACCTTAGCAGAGAGGAAAGTCGGGACAAGCACTTTGACCTGCCTTCTAGTGTGGCACGAAGATGAACACATTGTCATCTCAGTGGAAAGAGTACGGCCTAGGCTGTCCACACTTCCTCCAAGAACAAACATGCATGAAACAGATGCTACGGCATCTTTTTCCTGATTGAATTTATTTCTTCTCCTTGTACTTGTCAGGGCAATGTTGTTTCTCCGAACACTTGTGTAGGTGACTTTTCAGGGTACTGGCCTGCCTCTAAGTTGACCAGTGAGACCGCCTCTTCCTTCTTCCTAGATTTTGTGCAGGCTCATTATTTTGGATAGCTAGCCTTTACTGTCAACTCGACTGGGTTCAGAATCAGCGGATGAACATACCTCTGGGCTGCGACTGTGAGGATGTTTTCAAAAAGTTTCTGCTGAGCATGGAAGAGCCGTTCTGAATGTGGACAACAGCACCTTTCCTTAGGCTGAGTTACATACTGAGTACAAGCGAGGAAGTGAGCCGAGCACTGGTGTCCATCCTGCTTCCTGACACAAAACACAATGCAGCCAGCCACCTCCAGCTGCTGCCACCATGCCTTCCCTGCCACCATGCACTGTAGCCTCAAAATGTAAGTCAAAATAAACCTTCTTCCCTTGACTAGCTTTCGTCACCTGCTTTGTCACAGACATGAAAAAGGTACCTAATAGATTATCTTTTCCCAGTCTAGACACAACTTGCCTAGGCTCAGTGCTTATTAGTGGTTCGTGACTGTCTTAGTTAGGGTTACTTGCGCTATGATGAAAGACTATGACCCAAGTAACTTGGGGAGGTTTCCTCAGTTTATGCTTTCACATCATCAAAGGAAGTCAGGACAGGAACTCAACCAGGGCAGGAACCTGAAAGAGGCAGGAGCTGATGTAGAGGCCATGGAGGACTGCTGCCTACTGGCTTACTCCTCATGGCTTGCTCAGTCTTCTATTTTTTACAACCCAGAACCACCAGCCAATGAGTAGCCTCACCCACAATGGGCTGGGTCCTCCCTCATCCATCAGTGCTTAAGAAAATATTCCACAGGCTTGTGTGCAGCCTGATCTTATGGAGGCATTTCCTTAACCAAGGTTTCCCTCCTCTTCATTAAACTAGCAAACAGAGTGACTACAATCATCCTCTCTGCCCACTTATGACCTGCCCAGAACAGATCATGAATTCATCCTAGCAAGTCTACGGAAGTGAAAATTTGACACTAATTGCTTGAATTTTACATATATACATATATATTATATGCTTAATGAATGCAACATTATTTTGTGATACATGTACGCAACAAAATGATTAAGAAAACTCTATATTCCTTTACTATTGATTACCATTTCCTCATCCTAGCATCCTAGTTCTCTCTCTGTCTCCCCCCCCATATGTGTATGCATATACATGTATGTGTGCACATGTGTATATTCATGTTTTCTGAGAACTCCTGAAGTCTCTTGCCTTCCAATCTTGGGTGTTCTCTGCAGCGGTACTAAAGAGTCATCATACTGCACATCACATCACTCTGGGCTTCTTTCTCTCCATGCGCAGCCTACAGGTAGGCTCTCTGGCCCAATGTTATGGGGGAAGAAAGTCCACATGAGATTAACAAAGCATAGCTGTTTCTTGGCTCCTTCCTCACCGAGTTCTAGAAGCTGAGCTGGAGGGAGGTACATCAGGAAAAGTGTTTCTGAAACTCAAAAACCGAGTTTTAAGAACCAAAAAGCAAAATTCATGCTATGAAAAACAGGGCTTACAAGGCATTATCAATCCTGAGACTCAATGAGAAGGGCAAAGTGAGAGGGAGACAATCAGATGCCACTAAATGTTCCCAACTGTGCCAGACTCTCCTGGAATGAGTCATAGAAGAGAAGTAATGTTCTACCTAAAGTGGGGCTCAGAAAGCAGAAGAGCCTGGTCAGATCAGTGCACACTTTTAACCCAGCCCTCGGGAAGCAGAGGCAGGAGGAGCTCAGAGAGTTCCAGGCCAGTCTGTTCTACACAGTGAGTTCCAGAACAGCTAGGACTACATAGAAAGGCCCAGTCTCAATTTAAGAAAAAAAAAGAATGCAGAGGCTAAGACTATACCCCGACATGTATGCACGGGCACACAGTGCAGTGAGGAAGGTCTTGGGTAGGCAGACTCCTTACAGTCTGACTGAGTAACAGTCAGAGCTCCCAAGCCCCAGAGACTAGACAGGAAGAAGCTCGATGGACTCAGAGCGGAAGCAGCAAAGTTAACATGCGGTGAGTTAGAGCTCCTTCCTGTGAAGGGTGTAGATATCCAAGGCAGGGACCAGACCCCTCCCTGTGGCACCATCATACTAATTAAGGACCTGGGTCTGGGAAAGGAAAAAAGGAAAGAAACACTCCCTTAGGAGTGGGACAGAAGAGTTAGACTGTCTGTTTAAAGCTAACGTTACTGAGATCAGTTTAAAATGGGCTGTGATAAAATGTCCTGCCTTCACACACTTATAATGAGGACTAACGAAGATGATGTTTATCCCTTTCACACCCCGCCGATGATTCAGTCCCTCTCATTAGTTTATAAGTAGACTCACTGTCTTCCTAGAGTCACTTGCTTTATTTTTTGCTATACCAACCATGGAATATCTTAGAACAATGCCTCTCGGCATACATCACTAGCACAGGGCTTTACCTAACAGCCACCCCCTCCTCACCTGGTAGTAGATGCCTGAAATCCCAGCACTCAGGAGGATGAGGCAGAGATCTCAATTTCAAGGTAGCCCTGTGCCACATAGCCTGACCCTGTTCCCTTCCTCCCCATCAAAAGAAAATCTCTGAGTGGGCCTACATCTTCCAAGATGCAATACACCTCTGCAGTGTTCCTAAATAGATGATTATCTAAATAGATGATTATCTAAATAGATGATTATCTATCAACCTATGTTTTTTAATTATACATTTGAAACTCTGAAGAAATTCAGACTCCAAGCATTCAGGAGGAGAGCATATGGCTTTCCAGAAGTGGGGCAGCAAAGTGGCATGTGTCTTTACAAACGTCCCCACTGCAGTGTGCTCCAGCTGCTTAGGAACGACATGTCTGTTTTGGTTTCCACCCTTCTCTGTTCACAAATTAGCTTTTCAGCTGGGCTTAAGTATGAAAAACAGACAGCTTCTGAAGAGAAAGAGGCTTGCCAGGCAGAACTGAAGAGCATATTCAGATGCTAGGCTAAAAAGTCATAGTATTTAGTCGTTTTGTTAATTAAGAAAACAGTTGTGCCTATGTTCAGTCTCAGAAATATCTATCCATCCATCCTGAAACATTGAGCTTTGTATGCATAATCATAGGGGGAAACATGGCTTTCTTGCTCCAGAAGGACCCTCAATTACACAGATCATTGGGGGCACACCTTCACAGCACACTCCCAATGACTATCACCCTCCATTATCTCTTACGAGACCTATTTCAGACTCCTACATTCAGGACTACAGCAATGGCCCAACATGATACTCATTGCTACATAGTGACTCCCCTCTCCCTTAACTTCATCCTCCTGATCATAGATGGTTGAGGCCAGAGGAAACACTAACACTGTGGACCATTGTAACCTCATACCTGCTGTGGAACTTCACACATAACAAGCATTCAATGTCTGCGTGCATGTGGAACAGAGGAGTAAATTCTTTCCTGGCCACACTAGTTTCTCCTCTCCATTCACACACAGCTCTCCTACCCCTGCCATGGGCTTGCAACTTCATACTTTACAAAGCCCAAATAGTTTCTTGAGAGACTGAGAACAGGAAGGTTTAAGATTCCTTACAACACATTTTTTTTCTCAAAATTTCATGTTTGCTTCATGCATGTGTGTGATGGTTAATCTGATGGTCGGTTCTACTGGGTTGATATTATTAACCACATCTATTTGTTTTTGAAGACATCTCCAGAGAGGATGGGCTAAAGGTAGGGAATCTGCTATTGAGGTGGACATTACCATCCCATGGGCTCCGGGTTTGAGGTGAAGTCAAGAGTGAAGTGGGAAAGGCTGAAGGGCAGGTATTCTCTAGCTCTTCTTCCTGGTTGTCACGGTACAAGCTTCTCTGCTCCACCACACCCTCGCCATGATGGACTGGACAAGTCTATCTTGAGCTAATGGTTATTGATGAAGGGGATGCCATTTTTTTATTCAGTGTTAAGGTCACAATAAACTGTGCTCCAGCAAAAAAATGTCCTCCCACCCACACTCATGCAAACAACCCTAATTAAACTCAATGGGACACACACATACACACACACACACAATCCATGAAAGCAGAAGAGGATATTGTTGAAAGAAGGGGGGTTTCAGTGAGAGAACAAAAGAAACAATATGATCTCCCGAGGTCAACGCCCACACACTCAGAGTTGCCATGCTTTCATCTGACTCCTTACCCTCTTCTTTGCTTTCACAGCACAGCCACATGATGTCATACTTGCTCCTGAAAGCTGACTGTTCTCTAGCATCATTTCTTTCATTTTATAGGCTCTCCCTAGAAGACATATTTACTTCTAAGTCTTCAGGTACCCTAAACATCATGCAAGAGCCTTTGGAGAATTGAACTGTCACTCTTCCTCCTTGTTGGCCATGGCCAATGGAGTGTACACACAAGGATCACAAGCCAAGTAAAACACACTGTTTATATATAATACTAACAGCTCAAAGGTGTGGTAAAAAGCTGGATTGAGGGGACAGTGAAACAATCAGCTTCCTACCCATAAACCCTGAGATTAGATAAACCTCAGTAAAGCCATCTATCCCCAAATCCCTTTACTGACATGGACTAGAACCAGGGGGGCTGTCTTGTCAGTCCAGAAAGAGAGGAACAGAGGCAACCAGCAGGAAGAATAGGTTTAGCTCCAAAGCTATGTCTTTGAGCTGCCTCCAACTAGCCAGGTCATTTTGGAGAGAGAGACAGAGACAGAGAGAGACAGAGATGACAGAGAGAGAATCATTGCATTGTAACATGCCGGCAGCATGTCTGGAAGATGAAACTAAAAAGAGGGTATGTCATTGATGGGACACCATTGACACGGTGGCCATGCACAGCAGAATGTCATACATTAATTTCAAGTTCCTAGCTACTGCTCAGTCTTTGTCTCTTAGGAAGAAGTGATGGAGAAATGACGAAAAGAAATGCACAGCATCCCTAGTACCACCACAGTAGTTAATTCAGATGTCCTCGGGCTGAAGCCAAAGTGAAATAAAATTGTTCCCCAAATGAGTCTAGACACACTGTAGGTGCTGCCACAGGTACCTGTTGAGTGGGTGAATCATGGTTTGGATCCTAGTCCTGAGTCCTGTGGCACAATCAGACCTATGTATCTCCACTTCTCCCTCAGCTTTCCCGCGTCTCATGTAAGAAAAGGAAGTCATTCCTTTCATGACTGCTCAGGTTGTAATATTCCTCCAGTTCCACACAACTATTCCTCAGTTAAAAACTATCTACCCCCAAAAGACTGACTTATTACCCAGAAGGCAGAGCTGGATCCTCTTTCACCCCACCCTTATTTGTAAAGCTAACAGTGGTGGAGCTTATTGAGAATTCATCCTGCCTTGGCAATCCAGAATGCCCTTTGGTACCCTTCACTGGATTCCCTATGTGGTCAATAATTGGCCTACAAACTTTCTATTTCGCAAATACTGAATTAATGTCTTTTATGTCATGAACCTAAGTGTTTAAAAATATCTTCTTTTTTTCAAGACAGGGTTTCTCTGTACAGCCCTGGATATCCTGAAATTCACTTTGTAGACCAGGCTAACCTCAAACTCATAGAGATCCACTTGCCTCTGTCTCTTGAGTACTGGGAGGAAAGGCATGTGCCACCACCGCCCACCTTAAATTATCTTTTTTAACTAAATATTTGTCCCAAAACAAACAAAACAACAACAAAATCTTCCTTGGCCTTTCATAAGAAGGTTAAATTTCATCAGAAAATGAAATTAAATTATTTCTGCAATATTTCATAATTGTATACTAATTAGAACAGTCTCCTTTTGACTTATTACCTGATGTATTTTTCTTGACCTAATAGCACTGGAAATCATCCTTAACTAAATAATTTTTAAAAGTATGATTTGTTCTATGAGATGAGGTTTTCAAAGGAATATCATTTTCTTTTCCATGTAATTTTAAAACATCTCATTTCCTCAGACATAAGACCTAACTTGACCATCAAAATACACAAATTAATGTACAAATTAAATGTACAAAGATGGTAGAAATAAAATATTGTCCCTAGAAAGCAGGAATCATAACACGCTTTTATTTTCAGATTATTAGAAAAGGGCCAAGAAGAAACACAAATAATGACTCAAGGTGACATCAGTCTGGATTTTCCATAGGAAATTCATAGCCAAAATATTTCATCTACATATATGATGAAAATTAATAAATTTTGCTCCAAGGATGATTATTGATAGTCTGGACCATATTCTTCACTTTTTCCATTATCAGCCTATATAAGGAATTTAAGGCAATTTTCTCAGGTTAGATACTTTTCTGGGAAAAATATTTGTAATAGATTCTAACTATGAATTTATTCTAATTAAATATTGCAGCACCATCCCCTCTAGACTATGAACTATTTAAAAGAAAACTTTGTATCTTATGGAATTAAGAGACCTGACCACTAGTCATAGGTCAACCACTTCACTGCCCGATGACCATAAATAAATCGTGCTGTCTGTCCTTGATTTTGTCACTGATAAAACAGAGATAAAGTTGAAATCTACTACATCAGATTTCTGTACAATTTAAATGAAATCATATATGTATGAAGACAAATACAGCTCCTGACGCAAGTAGATATTCAATAAATGTTATTTTCAGACAAAATATGAGTGAATAATTTTATAACTTTAAAAATCGGTTATTCCATGAATGACACAAAAGCAAAAAAAATGAAAATATTAATGAACTGAAACACATAAAATACAATTTTTTTAAAAAATCTGCTATAATTTTAATTTTGTGTATGTGTGCAGGTGCCCTCAGATGCCAGAAGATGGATCCCTTGGAGCTGGAGTTATAGATGGTTCTGACCCATGTGGATGCTGAAAACTGAACCCAACACTGCTGCAGGAACAGTATGCATTCTTAACCATTAAACCATCTCTCCTGCTCCGAATGCGAAGTTTTTTAAATAACAAAAATATTTTTTAAATATATATTAAAAATATCAGGGTAAAGGAAAGCACCTAGAAGGAAATGTTTGTAACTTAGTCACTAACAAATGAGTAAACAGCGTCAACACAGAGGGGAGGAAAATTAACTAAGGGAGAGGAATCAATGACTCAAAAAAATTAGGGCCAGTAAATACATGAGCAGATGTTCAGTCTCACTGGTAATCAAAGAAATGCAAATACACAAAGACTGGCAATGATTAAAGAGACGGACCAGACCCAGCGTCTGTGAGTGCACGCAGTAGACCGGCCTCACGCACTTCCGGAAAGTGAACTTTCGAGAAAGCCTTTTCAGGCTATTTTTAGGCTCTTGAAGGTTACACATCAAAACGCAAAAGATGCGTTCTCTTTACTTTGTGGGTTTTCTTTTATCGTCTACTTACAATTTTTCAATACTCAAACATAAAACAACTTCTGTTTTTTCAAAATGAAAATGGTTTATTTCCTCTTCTTGTGGTTTTAATAAGAAATAAAAGCTCAGGCAGCCAAATAGAATGTAATAATAATAAATAATACCCCTGATACCACCTGACACCTCATGGATTACAGAGGGGGCTTTTTGCTCTGATTCTCACTCATACCTGCTGAAAAGGAACAGAAAGGGAAGAACTACTTATCTTGGGAGTAGCCATAAGCCTCCAGGCTCCTTTAATCCTCTATGCACCCACCTTTGTTCCACAGATGACACTGATGTGCAAAGATTCAGAACCCTGGAGCATCTTCTCCACTGTCCCCTAAGGAGCACTTCTCTGAGAACTAACACCTGCCTACATTTCCCTGCTCTGTGTCGTTCACTGACATGGTAAAGACATCTCTCCTCATTCTAAGGGTATAATGCTAGTCCTCTCCCCAGGCTTCTTACCAGATTTCGCCAATAAAGTAGAAGAACTGCCCGTTCCTCTATGCCCCTATTGGAAATTGTGCTAGGTAAAATCATGGTTAAACAAATTGCCCTGTGGTGATTCAGGTTCCCAAGTTGGTGAAACCTGAATGCTGGCCACTTCACCCTCTCCCTATACATTCCATGGATATCTAAATGCCTATCCTATTTCCTTCTCATATTTTTGTTCAAAAAGGGGGTCAAAACAGGAATATGAAATTTGCTCACACTTTGGGGATAAGTTATCCTAACAGCAACAGATTTTATATCCATGGGGTCAAATTTTAAAGTAAAATAATAAGGTTATTGTGAAAATTCAAAACATTCTAATGCAGTCAAATAACAGGTGGGAGGTGCGTCCTAACATGAATGATGAGGACAGGGCACAGTTCCCAAGGACTTAGTGTCAGTGCGAGTCAGATGCAGTATCAGATATCAGTGGGGCTTAAGGATTAGTTTTTCTTTTCTGAAATTTATTCTAAACCTCACTGATACTTAGTGAGCTGTAAAACATGAGATGAGCATAAGATTCCTTAGTATTCTTTACAGGGCAAGAGGAAGAAGAGGGAGGAAGGAGAAAGGAAAACTGAAAAGAATAGGAAAAAAGTGAAAGGCTTAGAGAAGAATAATCTGAAGAACTGAAGTAGCAACTTTTCCCTGAAAAATAATCTACGAAGACTCCCATAAGGGATCTCTATTAATGGACTCTCTTCTTTTCAAATTTAGCAAATGAAAGCAAGTCAACTATGCTGGGGACCTTGGGGTGGTTATAAAAAGAGGCGGTAGATGAGTTCACAGCTGACCATGATACTGGTTAGAAGCAGAAAGCCTCCAGTAGCCTAATGCGACCAGAAGTGAGAGAACCTTAAAGCTCGTCGTCACTCATAGTGGATCAATAACAACTCCCGCTCAATGTTAGCTCACATTTTGGTAATGTGTGTGATAGGAGGCTTTTCTTTCTGAGGAGGAAGTATTAAGTGGCTGTACTTGTATTCTCAATTAGTCAAAATTCTGCAGCAACCTGTGGCTCTAATGCAGAGCTGGGCAGGAAGGCCATAGCAGTTGAGTCAGCATGGAGGAAGGGCACCACTGCCACAGGAGCCCGGCTGGAAGCTCCCTGCAGAGGGGCAAGGAGGAGATAAACACGGTGTTTGACTGGCCCTCCTTTTTCACGCTGATGACTCTGAGGTGATCAGGGAGACTGTAACGGAAAAGAATGCTGAATATTAAGGAACCAAACAGGTGAAGGAAATGGTTCAAGGCCTGAAAATAGAAATAGAAGCAATAAAGAAACTCCCCTCACAATAGTCACAAATAATATAAAATACTTTGGAAATAACTCTAACCAAACAAGTGAAAGACCTGTATGATAAGAGCTCCAAGTCTTTGAAGAAAGAAATTGGAGAGGATATCAGAAGATAGAAAGATATCCTCTGCTCGTTGATCAGTAGGATTAATATAGTAAAAATGGTCATCTTACCAAAAACAATCTACAGATTCAATACAATCCCATCAAAACACCAGCATAATTTTCTATAGATCTTGAAAGAACAATACTCAACATCATATAGAAAAGCAAAAAACCCAGGACAGATAAAACAATCCTGTACAATAAAGGAACTTCTGGAGGAATCACCATCCCTAATTTCAAAATCTACTATATAGCTATAGTAATAAAAACAGCAGAGTATTGGCATAAAAAAGATAGGTAGATCAATGGAATCTAATCAAAGACCCTAACATAAATCCATACACCTATGAACACCTAATTTATGACAAAGAAGTCAAAATTATATAATGGAAAAAGAGCACCTTCAACAAATAGTGAAGTCTGTAGAAGAATGAAAATAGATCCATATCTATCACCCTTCACAAAACTCAAGAACAGGTGGATCAAAGACCTCAACATAAGTCTAATTACACTGAACCTGATAGAAGAAAAAGTGGGAAATAGCCTCGAATGCATTGACACGGGAAACAACCTTTTGACTAGAACACCAGTAGCACAGATACTGAGATCAACAACTAATAAATTGGGCCTCATGAAACTGAAAAGCTTCTGTAATGCAGAGGACACAGTTAATAAGACAAAATATCAGCCTACAGAATGGGAAAAGAGCTTCACCAACCTCACATCTGACAGAGAGCTGATCTTCAAAATATATAAAGAACTCAAGAAACTAGGCATAAAAAAAACAAATAATCCAATTTTAAAATTGGGTATAGATCTAAACAAAATTTTCAACAGAAGCATCTCAAATGGTAGAGACAATTAAAGAATTGTTCAATGTCCTTAGCCATCAGGAAAATGCAAATCTAAACAACTCTGAGATTCCATCTTATACCAGTCAGAATGGCTGGGATCAAAAACACAAATGTCAGTTTATGCTGGAGAGGATATGGAACAAGAGGAACACTCCTCCACTGCTGATGGGAGTGCATTTTTGAAATCAATATGGTGGTTTCTCAGAAAATTGAGAATTAATCTACCTCAAGACCCTGATGTACCACTCTTGGGCATATACACAAAGGAACCTCAATCATACCACAAAGACAGTTGCTTGACTGTGTTCATAGTGACTCTATTCATAATAGACAGAACCTAGAAACAACCTAGATGCCCCTCAACAGAAGAATGGATAAAAAAAAATGTGGTACATTTACACAATGGAATATTACCCAGCTGTCAAAAAAATGATATAAGGAAATTTGAAAACAAATGGATGGAACTAGAAAAAGATCATCTTGAGTAAGGTAATCCAGACCCAGAGGGACAAACAAGGTATGTACTCACTCATAAGTAGATATTAACTGTAAAATAAAGGATAACTATATTATATTCCATAGCCCCAGAAAGACTATATAACAAGGAAGGCCCAAAGGAGGACACATGGATTTCCCTGGCAAGGGGGAATAGAAGAGGTCTTCTGGGAAGACTGGAGGGGGGTGGGGATGGGAACATGAGGGATGAGGTTGAGGGGTTAGATGGAGGGGGAGAGTAATGAAAGAGATGACTTAATGGGAAGGGCATTTCAGTAGAACCCTGATGCAAGGAAAACTCCCACAAATCTACAAGGATGACCCCAGCTAAGATTCCTAACAATTGTGGAGTAGGTAGCCTGCACTGCCATCTCCCAAAATCAGATTGGTAACTACCCCAATTTTCATTGGTGAGCCTTTGTCCAGTAACTGATTGTAACAGATGCAGAGATCCACAAGCAAGCACTGGGCTGAGCCTGGGGGATCCTGTTGAGGAAAGGTGGGAAGGATTGCAAGTGTCTGGTTGGGGGTTATAGGAGGTTCTGTCTATGTGTTGCTTTCATTGGTTGAATAAAGAAACTGCCTTTGCCTTTTGATAGGGCAGCACTTAGGTAGCAGAGTAGACCGAACTGAATGCTAGAAAGAAGGGCAGATGGAGAGCCGCCATGGAGACGCCAGGTCAGACATGCTGAATCTTTCCTGGTAAGCCACAACCTCGTGGTGACATACAGATTATTAAAAATGGGTTAAATCAAGATGTGAGAGTTAGCCAATAAGAGGCTAGAACTAATGGGCCAGGCAGTGTTTAAATGAATATAATTTCTGTGTGATTATATCGGGTATAAACTAGCCAGGCAGCCAGGACAAACAAAGGGCCCACGCTCCCTACAACAGGGGGTGGTAGTGTTAGGTTCATCACAGGGGAACCCACAGAAGCAACTGCCCTGCTCATGGAAGCTCACAGGCTATAGACCAATGGCTAGGGAGCCTGCATGGGATTAGCCTAGGCCCTCTGCTTGTAAAGCTTGGTCTACTCATGGGACTCCTGGCAGTGGGAGCAAGCCCCGTCCCTAACACTTCAGTTGGCTTTTAGGAACCTGCTTCTAATACCAGTTTGCCTTGCCCAGCATTAATACAAGGACAATCCTTATAATCCAAGTCCTACCTCAACTTGATATGTCATGCTTTGTTGGCATCCATAGGAGGCCTGCCTCTTTCTGAACAGAGGTGGAGGAGGGGTGGACTGGGTAGGGAGGGGGACAGGGGGAAGGAAGAAAGGGGGAATGAAAGGATGAGGGAGGTTAAGCTGCCATCGGGATGCAGTTAATGAGAAACATCATTAATAAAAACAAATAAACAAGTAGGAGTTAAGAAAATTCTGTGATATGGAACTTTCTGCAGTTTTCCAACTTGATCTAGTAGACAGCCAACACCCACCCAGGTTCCATCTCTGTGCATTGTCCTGGCTTTTTACCTCATTTTTTTTTTTGTCAAATAAATGGAATTAGTTGTCCAAACTAGACCAGAGACCATGTGCTGGTTCAGTGACTAAAAGCGACCTGATGAGTAGGGAAAAATGTGTCATGGTTGAGCCCAAGGAAGAACCTCCCTTGAGGAAATTCAGCATCAAATTCACTTAGGAAAACAGCCAAAGAGAAGATCCCAAAACGGCCAGGCTATAATTAGCAAATAGAGTAAAGAAAAATCTCATCCTTTGGACTTGAAAATTCACTATGTGTCATTTAGTGCACTAATATGTTGCCAAAAGCAGTCAGGCAATGGAAAACATTAAGTCATTTAAAAAAATGTCTTGTACCTTCTTCCATTCCAACTTATTTAAATTTAGGAGAGATGGCACTGTCAACCTCACAAGCCGATTTTGAGAGCTGGCGTTTTCCTAGAGTCCGATTTTCGAAGAACGAAAACCTTTGTACACGTAACTGACTTCTCTAACCAAATAAAGTTGCCAGTTGGTTCTGAGCCGAGGGCCCCATCAAGGGAGTTCTGTAAACTTTGTGCAGTGCCAAATACCTAATTCTAAACTTTCACAATATGTGCTGACAGAGGAAAGAAAGAATTTTTATTCTGGTTGAAGCAGTTATGCAATGGAGCCCAAGGCTTGTAGAAGAACGTTGTCCGGATTGAAACCCTTAGATTCTGACTAAGACCGGGATCAAACTTCTGGTTAAACAAGGCACAGCCATTGTGGCCCCGAATGAAGAGAGCAAAGTTATTCAGCCACGTTACTGGGAATGGAGATTCTTGGTTTTAATTCCGAAATCATATTTGACTGGGTCCCATTCCAGTTTTGCTAAATATCACCACCCAGTATCATCTGAGAGGCTTGGAAGCCCTCCAGTCAAGGTGCCCTGCTTCGCTGGCTTCCCATTTCAGAAATGCTAACAGGGCTTAGTCACCTAGGCTGCTGGGGAGGACTGAAAATGGAAAATCCCTGATTATTATATAACTGTGTGAGCCAGGCTTAACTTTCTATGTTTCCGCCAACTTAATATTAAAAGCAGTTTCTCTTTTCTTCTGAGCATATGGTTGAAGGGAAAGTGCTGATTTCAAATAAAGTAGCATTAAGAGAGAACCAGGTGGCAAAGTGGTACCATGCCTCCGTGGCAAAGTAAAAACAGACAGATGAGTCTTAACTCCTGCCCATAAAAATGTGCAGTCCTTGCCGTTTCCATTAAATCTGCTTAGAAGCAACTGTGCAAGGCAGCAGCACAATCCTTGCTTCCAGAGAGCACAAAGGATGATGGGAGTGGTCAGCAATTACGCAAGCAATTGCAATGCACTGTGAGTGTAGGGTACTGTGGAAGCCCCGAGTGGTACAGGAGCACGAATGAGTGATCAGTCTCAACTTCAACATCCAGAGAAAGCTGTCCAGAGAAGGTGGAAGTACAAATAATAAACACAGTTAGCATACCCAGTTGTAGGGAAGGCAATGTTGGCAGGGGGGGTAGGCACGTGGTTGTGGCTGGTTATTCGTCATTCATCGATTGCACAAGCATCTATTGAGTGCACACTAGGTTTCAGATACATAGTAAAAGGGGTTCCCTTCCTGATTTTATTATACTCGCACCAGTAGTTGTACCAAAGATAACATTTAAAACAGCATGCATCCTAGGTTTAGTAATTCTGTCATTTATCCGACAAGCACTAGAACGAGTGTCTAAGAAAATAACTAAGGCTGAAAATTCAAATTTTGACTTGACTTGCTAACACAAATGGAAATCAAAATCAGGCAATGTCTGTATCCATAATTTGTTCTAATTTAATGGGTAGAATAATTATTTATCTGCACTGCACTCCTTTATGCTATGGAAAGTGTGTGTGTGTGTGTGTGTGTGTGTGTGTGTGTGTGTGTGTGTGTGTGTGTGTTTTATGGTGTAAATGTGTGAGCATTCATGTGTACATACAGGCAAGCATGCACACACATGTGTGCATGCATGTAGAGACAGAGGTGGATATCAGGTGTCCCTCACTCTTGCTCCCCAACAGAGAATCTCTCACCCAATCTGGCATTCTCTGCTTGGCTGGTTACCTCTAGAGCTCTATGGGCTCACCTTCTCTACCACCCCAGTAGCTAGAACTACAGATACATGTAGCCAGGCCCAGATATTTTTATATGGATGCTGGGGATCTGATCCTCCTACTTTTGTAGGCAATTTCCAAGCTGACTCATCTTCCTAGCTCCAATGCTTACAATAAAAATATAGTTATGGATTATGGAGAAGGCTCAGATGTTAAGAGAAGCATCGGGGCATGAGGTAGAAGGAAGGGGAGAAGGGGAGGGTTGAGGAGAATTTGAAAGAATGGGATAGTCGAGATGGAGGAAGGACAGCTATGAGAGCAAGGAAAGAGATATCTTGATTAAGGGAGCCATTATGGGGTTAGCAGGAAACCAGGCTCTAGAAAAATGCCCAGGAATCCACAAGGATGACCCCAGCTAAGGCATTAAGCAAGAGAGGAGAGGATGTCTGGGAACTGGCCTTAATCACCCTGTAGTCAGACTTATGATTATCTTAAATATCACCATAGAACCTTCATCTAACAACAGATGGAAACAGAGGCAGAGACCTACATCGGAGCACTGGACTGAGCTTTCAATGTCCAGTTGAAGAGTGGAAGGAATGAAAGTACAAGCAAGGAGGTCAAGACCATGACAGGTTTATCCACTGAGACAGTTTGCCTAAGCTAATGGGAGCTCACCAACTCCAACTGGACTGGGAGTGAACGAGCATTGGGAACAAACTAGTCCCTCTGAATGTGGGTGACAGTCGGGAAAGACTGAGGGGCCACTGATAGTGACATTGGGATTTGTCTCTACTGCATGTACTGGCTTTTTGGGATCCTATTCTCTTTGGATGTATACCTTTCTCAGCCTAGATGTATTAGGGCGGGCCTTGGACTTTCCACAGGGTGGGGTGCATTGCCCTCTCTTAGGGTTGGAAAGGGGTTGGTGGGAAGGTAGGTGGAGGGAGTGGGAAGGGAGTGAGAGGAGGGGAGGGAGTGGAATTTGGATTGATATTTTTTTAAAGAAATAAAGTAAAGTAAAATAATTACACTAAAAAATAGACTCAAACGAGTACAGAGGGAGCAGGGTTTTCCTCCACATGTAAAACAGTAGACCATCTCACTATGGCCTGTTCAGAAAGCAGGACAGACAAAATACCTTGTGAAGTGCTTTAAGCCAGGATCAGCAGTTCAACTCCATATCACAACCATGCAAGAGTTTATCACACCCATGCAAATCTGGTTCAACATTCAGAAATTATTTTATTTACTATACCACATCAACAGGCTACATAAAAGAAATTATATGACTGTACTAACAAGTACAGAAAAGTATTCAACAAATAAAAGACCTCATGGTGAGTCAAACTCTCAGCAAAGCCGCCACTGACAGCGAGGCCAGCACAGACAGTGAGTTCAGCAGTCACAGATAGAGTCCAACAGTCACAGACAAGAGTCCAGCAGCTATGGACAGAGTC
>JABTXL010010235.1:7365787-7390140 GCA_025134845.1 Neodon shergylaensis | reverse complement strand
CAGAGTCCAGCAGTCACAGACAGAGTCCAGCAGTCACAGACAGAGAGCCCAGCAGTCACAGACAGAGTCCAGCAGTCACAGACAGAGAGTCCAGCAGTCACAGACAGAGAGTCCAGCAGTCACAGACAGAGAGTCCAGCAGTCACAGACAGAGTCCAGCAGTCACAGACAGAGAGTCCAGCAGTCACAGACAGAGTCCAGCAGTCACAGACAGAGTCCAGCAGTCACAGTTGCGGCACACACACTAGTGAGACACTCAATGCATCCCTGCTAAAATTAGGATCAGAAAGAAAGTCCCTGTCGTCTACGACTGAAGTTACAAAATACTATGCAAAGTATTTCAGTCATTTGAGCTGAGATAAACACACTAGGAGAGTTAAGACTTAGGCAGCAAGCAGGTAAGACTTCATCCTGAATCTGTGCTTTCATCTAGATTCTATGCTCCCATCCACTCCACTTTTATTCCTCTATGATTTAATTTTCAATGTCAATTTACTAGGCAAGCTCTATTCTCCTCTCTTCTCATATTGTTTATCTAGTCATCCATCTGTCTCCCTACCTATCTACCTATCATCTATCTCTATATTGATCTCATTTGTTTGTTCTTCTTTTCTTTCCCTATTCATTTAAATGCCTTTTAATAGGTTTGGACTGTTTTTTTTTTTTTTTTTTTTTTGGCTTTTCGAGACAGGGTTTCTCTGTAGCTTTGGTGCCTGTCCTGGAACTAGCTCTTGTAGACCAGGCTGGTCTCGAACTCACAGAGATCCGCCTGCCTCTGCCTCCCGAGTGCTGGGATTAAAGGCGTGCGCCACCACCGCCCGGCTGTTTGGACTGTTTTAAGTGAGCTAATTATATTTCTTTATCTCTCTTCTCTTTCATCCTTTTACTGAAACTGCCTCATTACTCTGCCTTGTGACTATCTTCCCTCTCTCTATTTTCTTTTCCCACTTCTGGTTTTTCTCTATCATCTAATCTTCATGATGAGACTAATCAGTCCTGTTCTACTTTCTCCTGTCCCACTCATACCTATAGTAACTATTACCTTAATGCACACAGTGTTGTCTATGGCCCCTTACTTCCTAAAATGATTGTCACTTATGGGTTGATTGCTTTTTATTTGACTATTACTGTATGTTCATTGTTAGCCTATATTTTTTTAGTTAACATAATGATTGCTCATACAATCTACATACAGAGAAGTACTGGAAATTGAACTGGTACCCCCAATAAACTAAGGAAAATGACATCTTAAAGCAATTATGGCTTAGTCGCCCTTGAACACTGAAAACTCTTCCATTGAAAGAAAAGAAGTTGATTTTTAAAAGAATCCTCACAATGAGCTAACCTAGTTACACAAGTCCAAACACAAAAGCAGAGGAGAAAAAGTCCTGAATACATCCCTCACCTGGAAACATACACCTGTGGCAAGTGACTATGTAAAGCGGTGTTCAATGTCATAGTGCAATGAACTGCTACCCAACAAGGTAAGCCGCACATGATGGCTAGAATAGCAAAAACTGAAGTACTGACAGCACATCAAAGCCATCGAAGGTATGAAGCAGAAATGGGACTTGTGGCTGGTAGGGACAGCCACTTTTGGGAAAAGTTTGGCAATTCCTTAGCAAACCACTGCACACACTTACCATGTGATAAAACAAGCACACACTCTGGTACCGACCCAAATAAACTGAAAGTAACATCCACAGAAACCGCTGCATACATGTTTATAACAATTTTATTCATAATTGCCAAAACTTGAAGGCAACCGTGATATCCGTCTGTAGGTAAATAGAGAAATAAACTGTTACATATCCAGACAATGAAATATTACTGAACCCTAAAATTAAGCTGTCAAGATATGAAGATAGACTGACAAAAGTTAAAAGTATACACCTAAGCGAAAGAGTCTGACCCAAAAAGGCAATATAGCAGATGAAGCTCTATGACACCCAGAAAAAGAAAACAGAGAGAGAGTGTGTAAATGGGCTAGTTGAAGATGGAGAGGTAGTGGGGAGAGCACAGAGAACCATTAGGGCAGTGAAACCAGTCTGTATGTTGCCATGGTGGATCTTTGTCAAAACTCAGACAATACAATATTAAAAGTGAATTGCAATGGAAAGCATGGCATTGGGAGGACAGTGAAATGTCAACATAGGCTTTGGGTTTAACAAATGTTTCCCTCTAGAGAAGGATGTTGGCAACAGGGAATGTGTGTGTGTGTGTGTGTGTGTGTGTGTGTGTGTGTGTGTGTGTGTGTTCACAGGAGGAGTATGGAACATTATACTTTGTGCTTATTTCTACTATGAGCCAGTAACTACCCTAAATAATTTCTTTACTAGTATTTAAAAATAATAAGCCTAGAGGCTGATGTAGGGGAATTGTGACTTTGAAGCCAAGCTTGGGCCACATAGAGAGGCACAGAGGTAGCAATTACAGTGTCATCTGCTCTCTTCCTTGTGTCTTCCATTCTCATGGTCTCAGAATGGACGACTTTCCTCTCAACAAGAATAAGAACATGGGCCGGGTGGTGGTGGCGCACGCCTTTAATCCCAGCACTCGGGAGGCAGAGGCAAGCGGATCTCTGTGAGTTCGAGACCAGCCTGGTCTACAGAGCTAGTTCCAGGACAGGCTCCAAAGCCACAGCGAAACCGTCTCGAAAAAAAAAAAAAAAAGAATAAGAACATGGTAAGGAAAAAGGGCACACATTGTCCTTGGGAAAATTTCCAAACATCATCATCATCATCATCTTCTTCTTCTCCTTCTCCTCCTCCTCCTCCTTCTTCTTCTTCTTTTATTGAGATCTACATTTTTTCTCTGCTCCCCTCCCCTCCCTGCCTCTTCCCTTCCCTCCAACCCTCCCCCAGGTCCCCATGCTCCCAATTTACTCAGGAGATCTTGTCTTTTTCTACTTCCCATGTAGATTAAATCTATGTATGTCTCTCTTAGTGTCCTCGTTGTTGTCTAAGTTTTCTGGGATTGGGATTTGTAGGCTGGCTTTCTTGCCGATTGTGGTGGCGATTTCTGCTTCTATTCATTGGTCAAAACATCTTACAGCAAAATATGATTCTAATACCCATACACACCGGGCCTTTCTCTATTTAAGAAATAACAAAAAAGGTACTATGTTGATGAGCAACAGAACCTGCCATACAAAGCCTAAATGAACATGAGTTATTTTTCTATATAAGTAAACATAACCAAGCGATAAGATATATGTACCTGAAAATAGAGGAATATATATTTCATCCTAAAACTCTCCAGTTCAAAATGTCCATATACATTGTTCAAGATTTTTACAAATAATATCATTTGAATATACTTACTGGCTATATTCAGGCACTGAAATATTTCTATACATTATAGCATTTAATTCGTATAGTATTCCTATATGCAATTACTGCTTTCTATTCTCATTATTTTGTATGTTTGCATACAAAATAAATGTTTAAAAAGATAACTTGTCCCATTTTATACAGGTATTTAGTGAAATATCTAGAATTTGGGAGTCAGTCTGATCACTTCAAAAATCATTGTTCTGAAATTCCTTTCTCTAAGGTGATCCCTTAACTTACACAATACTGAATGCACATACTGTTTCTTACAATGCCTGACCAGTCTTAACCCCTAAGCAATTTTTCTGTACAAATATTTCTCTTTGGTAGACTGCTTCTTATAAAAAATAATTTACAGAATTTTCTTCACTTTTTGTTTTTGTATTCCTGAGCTTTAAAGATGTTTTATTCCTTCCCCTAAAGGTCTCTTACACAAGAGTAATGTCTCCCCTGGCCAAGGGCTACATCTCTCCTACTGACACTACAGAGTTTAGAAATGTATTCTATTTTGCTTTTTAAAAATGTGACCGATTTTTTAAACAGGCAAACTTTAGACGAATGTGAACAAACAGCACATAGAAGGGGTGGACTCCTACACTTTACCATTTGAAGATACTTTTTTTCATAGATATGAAAGATTCCTAGAAAACAGCATTTCTTACTAAATACAGTGTGATAAGGATGAAAAGTGATACACCACAGGAAAAGGAAAATCGAGAGAACCTCAGAAAGCACCAGTCATCCCAACCTATGCTGAGACATTCTCCTTGATGTAAAAGCAACAACAAAGCCCTAACCCTTCAGACAGATCTCTGGAAGCTGAGAAATGTGCGCATTGGACTCCAACCCTGAGTAACACTTGAAAAGAAGAGATAGAGTTCCAACTCTATTTTCTCTTCCATGGACAGCTTTCCCTAAAGCACGCTTACAGAGAAAGGCTGGCTATACTTAGGAAATGAGGCACGCAGGGCCAATAACGTGATTCTAATGGGTTGTTGCCATGCTTCTCACAGATTGGAACTAGACTGATGGGTGGCTTGTCATTGGAGACTCAGTAACTGCAGATTACATTCTCAAAATAGACCATCAGTTTGAATATAAATAGATACCCAAAACAAGCTAGATTAAAAAAAAAAAAAGAAAAGAAAACGGACTAGAAATCTTCTGTTGTCTTCACAGACTCCATTGAAGTTGCGGCAGACCCTGGAGGTGGATGACCTCTCTGGGGTATGTCATCCTGTACTAAACACCTAATAACTAGGATTTTCTTTGGATAGTTTGGGGGTGCAGAGAACATAACTGGACAATGTGAGATTAAAGTTATTTATTTTTCTTATTTATTTATTAATTATTTTATTCATCAGTTTCTGATTATTTATTCTTAATTATTTGCTTGCTTCTTTATCTAAAATTTTTATTTAATTATTTATTCAATTATTTAATTACTTGGTTCTGAGCATTGAAACCAGGACTTTATACATGCCAAATAAGAGTTCTGCCTGTGAAATACATCTTCAATCCAAATGTCTCTCTTCTTTAAATGATAACCCTGGATATCAAACCCAGGATCTCATGCATGTCAAGCATACAATCAATCATGGAGTCAACCTACAGCCCCAAGTTTTTTTTTTAATATTTATTTATTTATTATGTATACAATATTCTGTCTGTGTGTATGCCTGCAGGCCAGAAGAGGGCACCAGACCCCTCTACAGATGGTTATGAGCCACCATGTGGTTGCTGGGAATTGAACTCAGGACCTTTGGAAGAGCAGGCAATGCTCTTAACCTCTGAGCCATCTCTCCAGCCCCTAGCCCCAAGTTTTACAAAAAGATCTGGGCCAGGAAGTTTCTAAAGCAGAGCATGTCATAAATAGGATAGTTTCTGTTTATAGTCCCACAGCCCCTTAGAGCCTCTGCATGCTGTATTGTTGTTTCTTTAATGCTTTGAAACTCATCTGCTTGTTCTTGATGCCCTAAGACAGACTGTCTTATTGACAGCTACTAATCATGGTCTATACAGAAATTTCCATCAGAAATTCTTGCCCAAAATGAACTCTTTTAGAAAATGGAAGTGTAATACTGGTTGACTGAGTTCTTATTTAAGCAATAAAAATTCCCCAAAGCTTGGAATTTCGAAATCAGAGTGGGGTGCCACCAGACTCAGTGACTCCTGAAGGCTCTCCTCCCAACTTACAGTGGCAGTAGCTTTCTGTTTTTGAAATGACAGATAAAGGAACTTCTAACTCCTCTTCCTGTCCTTACAAGGTTTCTAATCACTCGTGGAACTCTTCTCAGGGCCTCATCTAAATCTAAATAGTTATCTCCCTAAAGCCCCACCTCTAGAAATCTATCTTGATGAACATGGGAAAGACAATGATCATACAGGGAATATTGGAGCTATAACTACTCGATAACTAAAATCAAAGATAATGAAATAGTTGAAAAATTCAGATTCTACTTATACTAAGTGTTTAATGCTCGTGTAGAAGTCTCAAAAAAATAAATAAATAAACAAAATCAGTGCAAAACAATAAAATCAGTAATGTAGATGAGAAAGTGAGCAAAACAAACCAGAAAATTCAAAACATGGAAAAATAAGGAATAGGGTCCTAAAATGAGTCAAATAGAAATGCTAGAAATCAGAGTTATCATTTGAATAAAAATATAGTCTAGGCATTATTGACTAGATATAGACTAGATGAAGCAAGGAGAAAAGACCAGGCATGGCAGACTATGCTGATGAACAATAGCACTCAGACAACATAAAAATGTCAAATGCGAACACAACATCCAAAATTTCTGAGAAAAAAGAACGCACAGGGTGGAAGGAGCTGAGATCAAAACCAAAAGCATGAAAAAACACTGGTTCATAAAATAAAAGCAGAGTATTTCCCCAGTCTAAAGACTAGAAAAGGCATTTTAAAAATGCTGAAGAGACATGAACTGAAAAGAACCTCTCCAAGATACAACATCATTAAAACATTAAAACTACAGAAAAACAACAACAACCATATTAACAGCTACAAGAGGAAAAACTGTCAATGTACATTCACAGGAAAACTCATCATAATAGCATAGGACCTCTCAGCTGAAACCCTTAAACAAGAAACATACAGAGTGATCTATATCAAGCTCTTCAGGTATAGAATTGCCAACCAAGATCATTATATCCAGTTAAAGACATTTTTTTAACTGAGAGCAGTAAAGAGTTTCAAGGTAAGTACAAATGGAAGCAATTCATGTCTGCCAAAGCCTGTGTTACAAAAGATACATAAAGAAATTATACACTCAAAAGCAAAAGATAGTCATAACATAAGAAAACAAAATAAATTTCATTAAAGAAATAGATAACTAATGAAAAACAAGAAATATGCCAACTCAATTTTTTAAAAAAGCAAGCCCCTAAAATCAATAAAAGAAAAAGAACAAACAACATTTTAAAAATGAAAAATAATCAACAAAATTACAGGAATCATCAAACATTTCTTAATGCTATCACAACTTAAGATTTACATAGACTGAATGTTACATGAAGAAGGAAACAGGCAGGAATGCCCACTGCCCACTGTTATATCCAAAAAAGCAGATATCAAAACAAAGTCAGTGCATCTTAGTGTAGGGGTCAGTCTATCAAAAAGTTACAATTGTAAATGCAACTATTTGTAACAAATGTTGATATACCTAATTTCATAAAACAAACACTACTGGACACAAAGGTAACTACAGATACAGTAATAGTGGGTGTAGACAGAGACTGGCTGCCCAGACCCAAAATAATCACACAGAAACTATATTAATTGCAATACTGTTTGCCAATAGCTTAAGCATATTTCTAGCTAGCTCTTACATCTTATATTAATTCACTTTTATTATTTTATATTTTACCATGAGGCTCACGGTTTACTGGCAAGGTTCTGGGGCATCTGTCTCCTTCGGCAGCTACATATATATTTCCTGCCTGGCTATATTGTGCCCTGCTATAGGCCCAAAGCAGCTTCTTTATTAACCAGTTGTAATAAAACATATTCACAGTATACAGAGGGGAATCCCACATCAAGTGGGTGACTTCCATACTCTACTCTGACCAATAGAGACTAAAGACAAATAGTGACACAATCCCACTTCTGCTATCTGAGAGATTTACTGTCGATACCCTGCATTCTCTACCCCAAGGTGGGAGCAGCCATTAAGGCATCAACCACTCCACATAACCCCGCTGCCCAGCAGATGACTACATGCTATCCTGTGTCCCTGCCTCCAGGTAAAGATCCCCATCCTGGCCACAGTTACTCTACACCCCTGCCACTATGTGAGGACTACAAGTTCTGCTCACCTCCCCAAGGTGGCACCACCCACTCCAGCTGGACCCTATCCGCTACCACCTAAGAACAATCTGTGGAACCCAGTGAGTCTTCCATAGACTTCTGAGGATCAGCAATGAGAACCATCTAACACCACGGGAATGTTTGTTCCTTGGCTCAGAACCTGCACCTGATCCTAACTGAACTAGAACTAGAACTCAGGCATCACTTTTGCATATCAGCAATGAATGGTGAGCCCCAAACACCATTCAAATGGTCTATCACCAGACAAGTTTAAAGAAGAAAAAAAACAGAGATTCAAACACCCACACAGCAAAGATAAGACAAGATATCCATACCAAGAAACACTTCCAATGACCTAACTTTGGACGACTAGGTCCCATAGGAAAAACACACAACATGAATAAGACAATATGCCTCCTCTAAAAATGAAGACTCCCATAGCAACGTTCATTGAGAAATTAGCTTAGATGACCCACAAGACAACAACTTCAAAATAGCAAATATATAAGAGCAAGCAACTCAAAGAAGATAAGGATAAAAACCAGAATGAAGACTAAAACACAAAAATTGAGTGGAATAAGGAAAATGTTATAATATATAAAAATAGAATTTAAAAAAGAGATAGGACTTTGAAGAAAAGCCAGACTGAAATAAAGCATAAAATAAAAATTTCAGTAAACTAAAGAAAATGCTCAGTGGAAAACCTCAAGCTGAAAAGAGGACTTGAGGACATGCAGACAAGTTAGAGGAATTGGCTCATTCAGTCACAGAAAATACTAAATTTAAATACTAAACTAAACACATGAACAGAACATGCATGAACTCTGGGATTATGATTAGTTAAAAATTCAGAGGCTGATATTGGGGTCCAACCTAAACCAGAAAAGCAAAGCAGTCAGTCATTGACTCTTACATCAACCTACAAGCAGTAGGAATAAATCCTGGTGCTACTGCCAGTAACCCAGCCTATCCTAGCCTCGTCTAGCCTCTCTGTTAAGCTCACAGGAAAATAGGGGGAAAAAATCATGTTTTTATTTTAGTAATGGAGACCTCAGGGAAGACATTTTCAGACAGACGTGCTGTTCTTTCCAACCCTGTAAAATTCGCTACTCAGGGTAGTGATTTTAGGCTACAGACCTCACTTTTCAGGAGGATGTGGTCTGTCCTCAACCCACAAAATGATGGTATAGCAATTAAGGTCTCAGTGGGAAACTGCTTCTGAGTTGAACAACAGCTAAATAATTGGCAAGAACTGATGACAACTGTAAGAACTGTTCTCCTTTACCGTCTGTCCTGGAGGTGGTCTCTGTGTTATAAGTAAAGCTTTATTGGAACTCACACCAAAAAAAAAAAAAACAAATAAACTACTGATTTAAACTCTATTTAAAAACAAATGAACTTAACAGATACCTATGTCCACCCAAAAGCTGCAGATGTACATTCTAAGCAGCCCAAGAAACTGCCTCCAAATGAATCATAAAGTCAAGTCTTATAAAATACAAGTGAACTAAAATAATTTATGTATCTTATTATATCATAATGAAACAAAACTGAAATTCCTAACAAGAGAAACTATAGAAAGTAAAAAAAAACACTTTGAATTATATAATTTTGAGTGTTCAGTAGATTATTGAAGACTAAGAGAAGAAATTAAAATATATACACTCCAATTAAAATAAAAACACAACTTATTAGGCCATTTGGGATATAGTGAAGGTCATTCTAAAAGGAAGTTTGCAGTTATGAGTGTTGGCATAAAAAACATCAACAAAACCTCAAATAAATGATAAAGTACTTAAAGTCTTAGAAACACATGAACAATCCAAAGCTAAAATTAGTAAATGGAAATAAATAACAAAGATTGGGGCAGAAGTTCATTAAATAGAATTTAAAAGATCAATATGATGAATGGAACAAATATAAACTATATGTGATAAATATAAATATTAAAATGTGTATTAAACATAAATATAGAAATATACACACAAAATAAAAAAAGAAGACCTAAATGACTAAAACTAAAGATAAAATGGGGACATTGCAACAACCAATGAAGTTTTAAAACATCATTAGAGAATACTTTAAAAACCCATGCTCTATTAAAATGGACAATCTAGAAGAAATAGGTAAACTTCTAGATGCATATGACCTACTAAAATTAAAACAAGAGGCTCTATACAGTCTTAACATGCCTGTAATAAGTGATGATATTGAAGCAGAAACAGAGTCTCCTGGTGACAGAAATCTCAGGATCAGATGGATGCGCTGCTGAATACTACCAAACGGTTTAAGATGAACTAATGCCAACGCTCCCCAAATTGTTCCATAAAATAGGAAGGAAAAGAACACTGTGAACACTTTTCTGAAGCCAGTACTGCCTGATACCAGAACTCAGTAGGAACACACACACAATGAAAATTATGAACCCATTTCTGTGATTAACATGCATGTAAATATTCTCAATAAAATGATTGTAAATTCAACAGCAAACTTCAAGATCGGACACCGTCACCAACTTGGCTCTATTCCAGGGGTACAAGAATCATTTAACACAGAGAAATAAATAAAAATCAGCACATAAACAGACTCAGGGACAAAATATATATCTTATCACTCTAGATACAGAAAACGGTGTTATGGAAGTCAACATCCCTTCATGATAAAAGTCCTGAAGAAATAAGAACAGGAGAAACATATTTCATCATAATAAAAGCTATGTGCTAATCTTACAGCCAACATACTGAATGGGGAAAATTGAGATTATTTCCTTTAAAATAAATAATGAGCCAAGTGTGTACACTCTCCCCGGTTATTCAAAGTGAAATGATAATTTCCAGCGGCTCAAAAGTAGAGGAAGCTGATCAAATGGTATAGTTTCAATAATGCACAATATGTGAACTCTAGGGAGACAACATACCACATGATGATTGTAGTTAGCAGTAGGGTAGGTGTGATAACTAATCTTGATTGTCAACTAAAACATAGACAACTGGGCAACCCTGCGAGCAACTTTTCGATCCAATTATTTGAAGTGAAAAGATACACACTAAATGTGATGATAAAAAGGCATGGAAGAAAGAAACTGGTTTTTGCCTGCTTCCTTACACTCTGTTGACAGTTCATCCACCCTGCTACTGCCAATTCCTTCATTGATATTAGAACCAGGTTTATGAAAAACAGCAGCTCTCCAGGGATCCTCCAGCCTTCAGTGCCAGATTGGAACTATGTTACTAGCGACTCTTGAGTTTTTGGTGTGGAGCAGTCATTGTTGGACTACCCAGATCATATCATGTAAATTAACCTAATTTATATATATATAGACTATGTAGACTAGGTTGGCCTATATATTAGTTCTGTTTCTCTAGAGCAGAGGTTCTCAATCTGTAGGGCACAACCCCCTTGGTGGTCTAATGACCCTTTCGCAGGGGTCACATATCAGATGTTTATATTATAATTCATAAAAGTTGAGAGATTATATTTATAAAGTAATGATGAGACTAATTTTATAGTTGGAGGTCAACCTAACATGAGGAGCTATATTAAAGGATCACAGCATTAGGAAGGTTGAGAACCATTGCTCTAGAGAACACTGATGAATGCAGTAAATAAATTTCTCACCACAAAACCAAAACTGGCCAGTCTATGAAGTAATGAAAATATTAATTATCTTACCATCAGCAATTATTTCACTCACTACATATACATATATTAAAACATCAGAGTGTGTGCTTTTATGCCATTTTATTTGTTAATTATACTAATATGGAGTGAGGAAAATGGGAAGGGGGAAAGGAAGAAAGGAATGGAGGGAGGGAGGAAAAAAGGAGGAAGGAAACTTGGGGGAGTCTTGAGTTCTTGGCCAACCACATAATCAGAGAACTTTTTTTGTAGCTCCTGGGCAGATGTCCCTATGAAGAGTTTACAGAGTTTTCCCCTAGGGGTTTCTAAAATACATTGGAAGTTGAATTCCAGCCTCACCTAAGAGTTTTGTGAGAGAGCTGGGGTTGCTAGTTTGGAAAGAGTTGAATCTCCTGAACAACAATATGTAAATGTAGAATTCTGAAAACTTTAAGTAACTGACTCTCTCAAGCATCATGGAGCCCCTTTATTAGCAAGAGTAACCTTTGCCACCATTTTTTAGAAGACTTTAACTGTCAAACTTGCAAAACTTGCATGGTTACTTTAAGAGCTGCCAGTTCTCATTCTTTATCCATCCTCTCCTTGTTGCTTGCAAACCTATAACAAAAGGCAGATCCATCCAAGTTTCAGGTCTGCTCTAAGCCCAGAAGGAAGAGGTTGGCATACCAAGAGAACTGCTAGAGTGTAAAAATTTATTGCACATATCCTCAGGGGTATGTGTGGAAATGGAGTCTGGGGATATAAACAGGTTTAAGGAGAGAAGTCATTTATGGGGAAGGTATTTTTATATGAGTGCACTTCACAGATTCTGGACTCGCTGTGCTGTCTGAGTCATTAGCAGTGGCTCTGGCTGTTCAACTAATTAACAAAACACACTCTTAATTGGGCTGAACTGAAGCTGGTGGCAAAAGTTCCTTGGTAAAATATAGACAAGTGAACCAAAAGATTGAGTATGCAGGAATGTTAAAATGGAGTAACTAGGTGTCCTCCCACCAATGAAGAGAGTATCAGGATTGTTTTTGAAGGAATCTAGGGTCTGTCTCTTCTGGTTCAGAAATGCCGATGGAAAGAGCAATTATTAAAATATTTCTTAACTTCAATAACAATCAGACTAGCATTGACCAAGTAATGACTTAATTCTATGTAAGATACACAGTGTAATTAGTGCCACTTAATGTATGTTACCAAAAATAAATATATATCTACCCCAGACTAGATGTAGTATTTTTTGTATAATTGGATTTCCAATACTGATATTTGTCATTCCCACAGAAAGTGTATTGCGTTTTTTGGATTTTTTTTTTTAAAGAAAGTGTATTTGGAAATAAAGTCAGATGGAAAATTCATTTTTAAAATTCCCATTTTGTCACTTTCTCTGATAAAATATGGCCATATCTCCCCCTATTTAGCCCTATATTATCATCCCAGTACCCCTTTCCAGACTGGACTAAGTAAATAGGAATTTGGTTTCACGCCTGAGGCAGTTACACCTTGGAGGTGGCAAAGCCTTTCTCCCCTGGACTGCAGGGTCTGGCTCTAAATCACAGTACTCCTTTCTCCACACTGTATCCAAGGTGCCTCCCAGAGGAGCCACCAGTTCTTAAGGGTGGCCAGGGAGGCTTTCTCTTCTCTCCAGCTGACTAAACTTTTTTTCTGTACCAGTTAATTTTTCCAACTAATAGAATAAAGGCAGTTTTCTAAACTTCCTGTAAAAAAAAAAAAGATACACAGTGGCAATGGCCATGGGGGGACAACAGTCTTAAGTGGCCTCAGAATAAAATGATCTATGCGGGTCGTTTTTACATTTTATTTTATTTAGTTTAATTTAATTTTTTTTCAAGAGGTTTGTCTGTGTAACCCTGGCTGCTCTGGAACTCACTATGTAGACTAGATTGGCCTCAAATTCAAGATCCACCTGCCTCTGTTTCCTAAGTGCTAGGATTAAAGGAGTGTGCCACTCTGCCCAGCTTGAATTTTAAATTTTTAATTAGAATAGGTTTCATCATTGAATTTTCAAGAAAAGTGCGTTTTTTTCTGATTCTCTTTCCTCTCTTCCATCCCTGAGTTCCCACTTCCTTGTACCCTTCCACCCTGCCATAATTTTCTTTCCACTTCCACGTCCAATGTGACCTCTCTTGCTCCATGCTTCCCCTCTCATGTTCTCTAGTCTAGTTTCATAGCCTATCCCTGCATTCACTTCAACTTACACACTTACAAACATTATAAACTAAGATACTCATATGAGAGAACATAGAGATATTAGGTGGAACAAGGAATGACTATGCTCCTGGATTAGCAAAATGCTGCATTCGATAAAATTTTTACCAAAGTTTCAATGACACTATTCACAGAACTGTAAAAGTACATCTAAACACACAAACAGAAACATCAAAGGCCACAAATACCAAATAATCCTTAACAGAAATAACATTGCTGGAGGCATCACAATACAAGACTTCAAACTATGCTATGAAGTCATAATGACAGGATGGTACTTGCACAAAACATGTGCAGACCAATGGGACAGAACTTAAAACTCATAAGCAAACCCACATGGTTAGAGCCACTTTATTCATCAGAATTGGTAAATTCATCAAAACAAACATGAGGGAAAAGTCTATTCAACAAATAGTGTTGTTAAGGTTAGATATCAGCCTATAGAAGAGTAACTCAGATCAAAAACTTGCATCTTAGACAAACGTCAGTTCAAAGTGGATCAAATAACTAAACACCCCAGGACCTTACCCTGCTCAACTTTTCTCCACCCGGGCAAGCTAGGAGTCACATTCATATGCTTTTCTGGATTTCAGTTTTTCAGTCCACAACATCCTTCCCCTGACTCAGGCCCAAGAAAGAGTGCTGCACCTGTGGTCTTTCTTAGTAAGACCCTAAGACTGTTCCCTCATACCCTACAGCGCTTTTCTCTTAGCCCTGCCAAAGCAGCCTTTTTCCCACCCCTTCTCAGAACCCGCCCCAAACTCTGTACCACACATCCTTGGTCCCACATCACCTCTGTCCCAGTAACTCACATAATCACATACATAGCAGAAGTGGAATCATCCCAGACGACATTTTAACCCTAAACTATATGCACCAAACTCAGACACACCCAATTTCACTTCAAAAATACTATTTGACTTCAAGTCAGAGATTAATACCAATAGTGTATGATTTTAATATAAACATAAACAAGTAAGACATAGAAATACTACAGTTATAAAACCGAATAAGTTCATCCAATGTAAATGTCCCTGCAGCCATGCTTGACAGACAACCTGAATTCCATCCCCAGAACCCACATGATGGGGGAGAACAAAGTACCACCAATTCTCCCCTGACCTCGGCACTTGCACTGTAGCACACACGCCAGGCACATATATAGCCCTCATATGCACCTACAAAATAAATTCATGTAAATGCAATTTTTAAAGATATAGGTATAGACAAGAGCTTTCCAAACAAGACTGTGATACAAGGAAGTAACAAGCAGACAGTGTGAAATTAAAGTTTCTGCATGTATAATAAATTATCAGCAAAACTAAAAATAAAACCTACAAAAAATGAGAGAAAATCTTTTCCAGCTAAATGTCAGACAAGAAGTTAATATCTAGACTCTATAAGTTAAACATCAAAAACAGAGCAAGCAAAAAAACAAAAACAAACCTGCTGATCACTAAATGGGCTAGTGAGATAGACAGACAGTTCTCAAAAGAAGAAATACAAATTGCATGTAAGTTCGTTAAAAGGTGTTCAACAGCCTTAGTCATCAGGGAAAGGCAAATCAAACCTACTCTGGAATTCCACCTCACCTATACAATGGCTACCATCAAAAAAGGAGGCAAAGTTTGGTGAGGGTGTGGAAGAAAGAGGCATCTTATTCAGTTCTGGTGGGGGTGGGATCTTGTACAGTCATTATGGAAATCAATGTGGAGGTTTCTCAAAAGCTTAAAAAAAAAGAGCCTACCATTTGATCCAGCTAAGCCACTCCAGAGCACAAACCCCAAGCACTCCGTAGCCTCTGACAGAAATGCCTGCATGTCTGTGATCACAGCATCATTCATATTAGACAGGAAATGGAATCAGCCTAGATGTCCATCAACAGGTGGCTGGATAATGAAAATGCAGTGTGTATATACAATGGGATTTTATTCAGCCACAAAGTAAAATGAAATTGTCAGGAAAGTGGGAAAATCTAGCAAGTATTATATTAAACAATTTAACTCAGACTCACAAAGGCAAAAGTCACATGTTCTTTTTCATATATGGATCCTAGCATATATAATGGAGGACCTTTGACAGTGACTTATAAATATTGTAGTCCCTTAAATAAAACGTGATTGGCAGCACACTGATTTTCAAGAAATGCAATACACAACAGGGAAAAGCGTAGGCCTAGCACTGGAACATTATCAGCCTTCCACCAATTCCAGGCTCGAGTTACTGCTTAGCTACAGGACTCATTGACTCAAGAGGAGTCCTAGGACCTTGGAGAAGGTGTTCTAAGCGGTATATTAACTGTGTCACAGATGTGGCTTTGGGTGAGAAAAGACACTCTGACCCTTAGGAGAATGAATAAGGCCAGTGTTAAACTGGGAGGTTCCTGGATACCACTGTCATCTGCTCCATAGGGGGCACCTCAGCAGGTCACATGGTACTAGCTATGCATTGGATGGCAGGATCTTGGAACCCACTTTGTAGTCATTTCCCTTTCTCCTAGGTTTTGAAATGAAATAAATACCTGAAAATGAACATGAACCAGTTCGCATTGGCTTCCTGATCCACAGAGTAAACATTTTCAAAACTAAGTTCTTATGGGGTAAAGGGAACACTCCTCCATTGCTGGTGGGAGTGCAAACTGTACAGCCCCTTCAAACATCAGTATGGTGATTTCTCAAAAAATTAGGAAACAACCTACCTTAAGACCCAGCAATCCAAAGGATGCTCAATCATCCCACAGGGACATGCGCTCAACTACATTCATAGCAGCCTTGTTTGTCATAGCCAGAAAGTGGAAGCAACCTAAATGGCCCTCACCCGAAAAATGGAAAAGGAAAATGTGGTACATTTACACAATGGAGTACTACACAATAGAAAAAAATAACATCTTGAAATTTTCAAGCAAATGGATGGATCTAGAAAACATCATATTGAGTGAGGTAACCCAGACTCAGAAAGACAAACATCATATGTACTCACTCATAAGTGGCTTTTAGACATAAAGCAAAGAAAAACCAGCCTACAATTCACAATACCAGAGAACCTAGATGACAATGAGGACCCTAAGAGAGACATACATGGATCTCATGTACATGAGAAGTAGAAAAGACAAGATCTCCTGAGTAAATTAGGAGCATGGGGACCACGGGAGAGGGCAGAAGGGGAGGGGAAAGGAAGAGAGGGGAGAGGATAAAAATTTATAGCTCAATAAAAACAGTAAAAAGGGAAAAAAGAAAATGATTGTTTTCAAATACTGTAAAAAAAATTTACATATAAGAAAACTAGTAAGAAAGTGGTAATAACATTGTCATCTATTTCACCTGACTGTTTACCATTTGTAGTAGATGGTTGTTTTCTGGTAAATAACAGTCTGTTTAAAACTTTAATCAGATGTTAATCCTAGTTACTGCTGGGCTGGAGAGATAGCTCAGAGGTAAAGAGCACTGGCTGCTCTTCCAGAGGTCCTGAGTTCAATTCCCAGCAACCACATGGTGGCTCACAACCATCTGTAATGCGATCTGGCGCCCTCCTCTGGCGTGCGGGCATACGTCGAGGCAGAATGTTGTATACATAATAAATAAATCTAAAAAAATATTTATTAAAAAAAATCCTAGTTACTGCTGCTGTTTCCATTTTAGACTATTTACTGGAAAAATTGCATGGTACTTGGCAAATGATATCCAGCTACCTGCCTGGGCAATACCCTTTTTTTTTTATTCCATTCAGTATAAACCCCAGAAGCAGTTAGTTTCCACCAATAAGAGTCCTCAAACTGGCTGCCTTCTTTCCCATGGAGCTCCATCTACTCTCAGAGGGGTCACGGTCATTATGATACAGGGACTTTTATTATTTTATCATTTCCCAGAATACCATGATTGTAACTTGAATGGCAGCGATATGGCTGGACTGAAAGTGGTGCTATAAAATGGGGCGCTGAAGCCGAATTCCATGAGGATATAGTAACCTGTCACTTGAGCAAACTTCCTGGTAGGTTAACGTTCACCTCATTTTGACATATTTCTTATATTTATTTGAGTACTATGTAAATATGCCAGTTTTAAACAATGCATACAAAAGCCACCTCCCAACTCTGACGTTACAAAGCAAACATAGCTTCCAATTAGTCTTAGGACCCAACAAATTCGATGGTGTTTAAAATATCTATAAAAATCCTGATGCTATGGAGTGGCAGTCACAAATCTAAACATCTGCCATAAATTGGTATTTGATTCAGTGACTTTTAGAAATATAAACAGTATATTTCTATTTAGAAAATAGCTATGACTTCCTAAGGAAATCATTATTTTTCTAAAAAATGGTTTCTAGCTTTTTCTAGAACTCTGGGAAGGTGGACAATGTAACTCTTAAGTAACCATAAGATCTGAGGTTCATGTGATAAGTAAGCTAGAATCATCTACTGAAGTGTAGGCAAGAATGTGTCTAGTGTGATGCTTATGGCTAAAGATGTTTTGTGTTTAGTAATAAACTCATATAAGCCCTGACAACAGATTAGAAGAGAAATGCTATGTTTCATGGTTTTAGAGTATTCCATCCACCATGCCAGGAAAGACAAGACAGAGCAAGATCACTCTGATGGACGCATGTAGCCACGACTGTTCACTTGGTAGCAGGCCAGAACAGAAAGGAAGGCCAGAACCAGCAGCCATGTATACTCTTCAAAGCCCCACTCCAAATGGCCCACTTCTGCAAGCCAGGCCCCAACTCCTGAAGTTTTGAGAACCTGCCAAAATGGCCTCATTAGCTGGGGACCATGGTTGTTTTGATGTTCAGATCGTCAATGTCCTGAATGAGAGAATATGAAAATGCTGAAGAAATACCACATGGCTGAGATGACTCAAAGTTATCCAAGATAAAGAAGGTCTGAGCTCAACAGACTAAGGAGAGAGGCACATCTCTGAAAGCCATGATGTCCTTTCAGAAACCCTCCATAAGCAATGGCCACGGTCTACACAAGGAAGGTCTGTGTGCTCAGCTTCAGATGCGTGAAAGCAGGATGTAACAGTCAACTTTCTATCACTATAATCAACTACCCTAGGCAATGTACTTTGGTTTGTGGTTCTGAAGATTCCAACTCAGTCAATACAGTCAAGTGGCTGTATTGTTTTGGGTCTCTGGCAAAGCAACACATCATAGCAAAAGAACATGCTAGAATATTGTTTATGTCTTGAGTCAAGAAGTGAAGTATAGAAACAGAAAGAGGGGAAAATCAGACTCTCATAGTTCCCCTCTTTCAGGCTTTTAACAACCTAAGGACCTCCCACTAGGCATTATTCCTAAAGCTTCCTCTCCCTCTCAATAGTGTTGCCCTGGGAAGTGAGCCTTTTGAAGACATATACCACTCTAACTGTGGTAGTGTGAGCTACCTTACCAGCAAATTGTGCCCTGACTGGGCATATATGACTGTAGGACAGGCATACAGAAAGGATATTATTCCATGTTTCTCCCTTGTTCTCATGTATCAACCTTGTCTTTAAGCAATTCTGTGTCCTAGAGCTATACCTGTGAAGTCTCATCAGCATGGTGTCTTCAGGACAACACGGGTAGACATGCTAATATGGAAAGAGCAAAACTCACAAGGCTCCAACCCTAGAAAAAGAGCTAGAGACAACCAAGGATGCTGAGAGTGGAAAAGAGCACATCAGTTAATTATCCAATACTAATGTTGGTTATCCAGTACTGTCAGCCTTGAAAACATGCATACATTATATAAATATAGAGGCCACGAGTTTGAAAAAGAACAAGGGAGGCACCTGAAGGAACTGAAGGGAAGAAAGAGAAAGGAAAATGATGTAATTGTAATCCAAAAGAAATATTTTTAAAGTATCTTCTCTGTCCTTTACTGATTCCTATAGAGTGAGCTAATGATGAATATAGCATATTAGTTTCTTTATGGGAGATCAAGGCAGGATTGTGATGAACCAGAATAGAGATTGTTAGACATTTTTCTGAAGAAGATCCTAAAGTGAACAGGCTTAACTTGGCGTGTCATGTGACCTCTGCACTGCTCAGCTCTGCCACTGGCCACAAAAGCAGCCACCTATGTCAACAACTGAACAGGCAGAGGAACCCATTTTCTTCAAAGGGAAGTTCTGGATTGGACTTGACCTGGAAACAGTAGTTTGTCAGCCTGCAGAGTAGAGGATAAATCTGCAGCAGAACAGTCTGGGTGACTATGGAGACCTTGAGCTCTCCCCGTGGGAAGGTAGTGAGAGGCTGTTGCAGTCTAATCTGCAGAACAGCATTTCTGTTGCCCTTGTTGCTTTGGAATTGAATTGCAGATTTGTGCAGACCCAGCCAAAAGCAGCTGATTTGGGGGGGGGGGCATGAAACCTGGCTAACTCAACTCCTAACCCACGCCCTTTTCTATGCTTTCCTGACCATTAGAGACTAGAAAGTGAAAATGTGTCCCTAAGAAATCTTAACAGTTTTCCATGTGGCCTATGCTCCCCCTAGAAGACACATTTCTATAAGCCCAGAAATGGGAGTTGAGAATAGGCAGAAGGAGAGCCCAAGGGCAGAAAGTGCCAGGCATGCACAGAGGCGGGAGGGCCAGTCCCTGAAGCTAAGTGTACAGCTCAGACTGTTAGGGTGGAGCAGGGAGCAGCACTGGGAGGAAATGGACCAAGGCTACTTTTTAGCCAGGGTGAGCAGTTGCCCCTAGACAGCCCTGCTGTCTACCTTCACCGTCCAAGTGTCCTTATGGGTGCCCTCCAGGAGAAGCAAATACAGATAAGAGGTAATTTCTTGATATAAAGGTGTCTCTCTCTGATACTGTTTTAATAATTTTTCATTACCCAGCAACCAGTTTAATGCCCAGTGTAGAGTCATCATGCTTTACTTTTTAGCGAATTAAAATTGCTACCTTGTTATTATCCTAAGTAGACTTGAATAGCACCAAAAAAAAAAAAAACCATGGCTAAAGAATGTTAGAGTCATTGTAGCAATTTTATGTTTCCTACACCAGCCAACCTCTGGGATTTCAGCAAGGGGAAGACAAACTTTTGAAAGGAAACTGGAGAAGACTAATGTTCCTTTGACAATCCTCATATCATTCGCAATCAAAGCCACATCTCCAGAGGCAGGGCTGGACACCCACACCATGGCTAGGGTGGAGCAGTCATGGTCATATATGTACCAAATAAATAGCCAGGGATAATGGCACACACCTGCAATCGCTTGTTTTACACAAACTGTTAACAATTAGCAATCATTTTAAGCGTCTTACCTGCAAAGCCTGCATATTAGGAGGCATTTAATCTATAGCTACTGTGTAAAGGATAGTATACCCCAAAAGTTTTCTTATTTAATTCTCATCACACCAGTAAGTAGATACAATTTAACCTCTGCAGACCGCAAACTTTGTGTTGCTGGAACTTAAGAGAGGGGCTGGTTGAGGTATGAGCAGTAGACATTTTAGGAATGTCCCTGTCCCGTGGGCTCAGCGTAGCCCAGCTCCTCCAATTCAGAGATGATCTGCAATGCAGTCTTTGCTTCACTAGTAGCTTGTCTTACAGACTTAGCCTCAATCCAGAGAGTGTCCCTGACTCCGGTCATCAGGCATTCCCGTTGATTCCTACAGATCTGCTTGTCTCCGCACATATCACAGTTTTTGATTATCCACTGTACAGCCATTAGAATTTTCCGTCTCTATTAGGTGGCAGGCTAGCTAAAGCTGCACAGACCTCTCTCTTCATATCCCCAGCACACAGCACAGACCACAACTACTCTGAATGAAGAGACGAATGACTACACAGCCCTCGGAGAGTCATGCTGAACCTTTCTCTTCTCAGTCTTCAGAAGCCAGCAACTTGGGTGACATATTATCCCCATGGTGCAAGTGTGGACACTGAAGAACATCTTATGCAAATCAGGGAGCCTCCCCTTGTGGCACATCACGTAATCTTCTGCTGTCATTTGGAGTGGCCCCAGCATGTCCTCATCCCACTAAACATAGTAGCCCTCTACTGTGTTTGGATGTAGCATACGTGAATCAAGCCCCTCTGTATCACATGGCTCTTGAAGTCATCAAAAACAGTCTGAGCATGTAGTGCCTCTTCCCACCGTGTCATGTTTTTAGGCTGGTCTAAGCATGTTTCTCAAGCTTCCTGTTATGGAATCTTGATTCCCAGGGCTGAGGTACTGAAGCAATGGGGCCTTAAGAGTGAAATGGGTCCTGGGAGGATTGTATCCAAAGGGATTAATGCTGCTCTCACAAAGTGACTCTTGACAACCTCTGACTCTCCCTTGATTCCTTTTCCCAGGATTCTGCTATCTCCTTCCACAGACTCCCTCCAGGTTCCTCAGCATGTTATCAGATAACCAAAAGAACCTCTCCAAAAGCCAAACCAGTGAAGTTGTCTGTCTTAGACTTTCAACCTCTAACACTGTGAGGGGTTTATTATTATTACTTTTATTATTATTCTCTCATACATTACATCCCTATCACAGCCTTCCCTCCCTCCATGCCTCAGTTCACCCACCCATCCTCTCCATCCCCAGATCCACTTCTCCTTCATTTTCCTTCAGAAAAGAACAGGCTTCCCAGGGATATTAAGCAAACTCTGCATACCAACTTATAATAAGACCAAGGCACAAACGCTCATATCAGGACTGGATAAGGCAACCCAGTAGAAGGAAAAGGGTCCCAAGAGCAAGCAAAAGAGTCACAGATAACCCCATTTCCACTTCTAGGATCCCCCAAGAACACCAAGCTACATAACCATAACATATACGCAGAGGAACTAGCTCAGACCCATGCAAGTTCCATGATTGTCACTTCAGTTCTGTGAGCCCCTATGAGCCCTGCTTAGTTGATTCTGTGGGCCACATTCTTATGGTGTCCTCAACACTTCTTGACCCTACTATCTTTCCTCCCTGTCTTCTGTGGGGTTCCCCTGGCTCCAGCTAGCGTTTGGCTATGTATCTCTGTATCTGCTCCCATCAGTTGCTGGAGAAAGCCTCTCTGATGACGATTGGACTAGGCACCAATCTCTGAGTATAATAAAATATCATTAGAAATCATTTTATTCATTTTTTCTATGCTAAGTTTCTGGGCTACCCAACTTTTAGTTTCTGACCATCTAAGGCAGTGTCAAGCATGGGCTCCCTTAGATCAGTGATTGGCCAGCCACTCCCGCAAGTTCTATGCCACCATTACCCCAGCACATCTTGCAGGCAGCACAAATTATAGATTGAAGATTTGGGGGCTGGCTTGTCCCAGTGCTACCACTGGAAGCCTAGCCTGGTTACAGATGATTGCCAATTCAGGCTCCATATTCCCCATTATTAGATGTCTTTGCTAAGGTTGCTATCACAGATCCCAGGGAGTTTCCATAGCGCTAATAATGTGAGTTTTCAAAAAAAAAAAAAAAAGGAAAATTAAAAAACAAAACAAACAAAAATCTCTTTTCTGCCCTGCCTGTGGTTTGATATCACAGTACTGGAAAACAGAGGAGCACACTATTGCATATTTCCACTGGTAGCTCCAGCTAGATCTTCACCGCTGTTCCTGTGAAAGCAAAAATAACAGGAGGCCGCAGTAAAACAGGCAAGCCTGCAGGAAGAGTGTGCTTGCCTGTAGATGCTCCCCTATAGGTGCTTCCGCGGTGGGAAGACATGCAACATGGGGTCAGATCTGTGGTTCTTCCAAACTTCTCTGGTAAAAATCTGGGACATCCAAAGCAACCTTTGCACCCTCAAAGCTTCAAACAGGGCTCCATGAACCCTATAGTACACCTTGAACTTTTGTAAAACCGTGGTTTCTTCAAGGAGTCATTTTAGATTTCTTTTTTTTTTTTTTTTTTTTTTTTTTTTTTGAAATGTGACAGGTTTTATTAATTCACATTTGGAGATGAGGGAAATGAGGCATGGAAATTTTGATTATCCACTCTCAATTTTTCTGTTTTACATAGTTTCATAAGCTGCAAAACACCAAATAGCACACCTTGTAGACAAACATTTAAAAGATTGTTCTGTACAGAACCCTAGTTTGAGGGGATATTAAAAGGGTCTACATAAGTTTGGAAGACTCTAGTTTGAATATAATTAAACTCGAATGTGGGGGGCCCTAAAAAAAGATATGCTAGACTGAATTGCTTTGTATCTTCCCCAGCTAGAGGAATTGGCAAGACTTCACAGATGAGCAAGGACAGAAAATAACCTTGAAACAGAGTTCTTGTTTTCCAGTTTGTGCAAATAAAATGTTGCATGTTATTTTTAAAAATGAGGAAAAAGTCTTTATTTCCTTTACCAAAAATTAATATTTCAATTTTTAAACTAATTTTTAAAGATCATTGTCAGTGGACTTAAATGTTGACTCTAATGTTGGAGAATTTGGTCAGTATAGAGCAAAAAATAATATGTGAGTGGATAGATGTCCTCTTAGATTTCTTAAGTCATATTTTAAAACTCTATAAATACATAGAGGGATGTCCCGCCTGAAAATTTTACCTCTCTGAGAAAGCTTTCCAAACTTTCATCATCTGGATTATTTTACTTGTAAATTGGCTTTATTACAAATATACATATTTAGACATAATTTTGCACAAGTGTGGAGCTTTTCTTTTCATTTTTGGTTGAGTTTTGAAATTTCTTATCTTCCTCCTACATATATCAGCCATAACTCCAAGTCTAGTCGACAGCCTTTCATGTATTAATACATGTGCATAATTCTACTTAATCCTATATCTATGCATTATTCATCACAGGATGCCTTCTTCAGTTGCTGTCTTACAGGAAGAAATTCTAATTACTTAGGGCCTTTGTTTTCTCTCTCTCTCTCTCTCTCTCTCTCTCTCTCTCTCTCTCTCTCTCTCTCTC